>JAPMOR010000331.1:250191-319641 GCA_026543865.1 Argiope aurantia
GCTCATGATTTCAACAAAGTATCTGATATTAAAGCTCATGATTTCAACAAAGTATCTGATATTAAAGCCGTGTTATTTTTACTTGTTTACAATTGTTCCGTTTATCGTGTACATGAATATTTCTAATGGGGACAGTCGAATAGCAGCATACTGCTGTTAATAACTGAATATCATGTCCATCTCTCATTTGAATTTCGTGATATTGTGGCCTCATTTTTTTTTATCCGTTTGCTAAGCTACACTTGTATTAAAAGAAGTCTTCCTAATTTAGCTTTCAGCAATGGAAAAAAGTCACGAGATGAAATTATATATTTGATGTAATTGTGAAAACGGTTGGGAATAACAGGACAACAATGAATCAATTGGTGGAAATCAGGCAAGAAAAATTAGTTTTAAAAAATTGCCAAAATTCAGGTAAAAATTGCACAACTATTAGTTGATATCATTAAAAAACGATTTTTTTTAAAATTTTAAAACGTTGCAAAATTCATTCTTGCGCAAAAATATTTTCAGAAATTATCGCGAAAAAACGGCAAAATTCATGTTTATTTTCACTTTATTAAAATTATAAATTTTGAAAATATCTCCTAGGTGCACATTACCGCACATATATATCTCTAAAATATATATGTGCCATATTTAGTTGATGGAGACTAAAAAAATCTGGTATCTACAACACCAACACACATCACATTAATCTTTATTATTAGTATATATAGTGATAGAGATTATAGCTTGCCGATATATGTAATGCATGTAAAATGAACAACGTATGAAAAATATAATATAATTTGAAGATGCTCTTCAGAAAAAATTGTTTGTAATTAGAGGAACTTTAGTCAAAAATTCTTATTTTCCTGAAGGATTTCATCACAATAAGTAAGAAAATATTTCACATCTAACTGATCTAGAATTTTCTAGAAAAAACAAAAGGAATACGTTAAATAATTTTTTTTATTTCTTTTCACTATTTTTATTATAAAAAGACAAAATAAAGTCTGAAGAAAGGTTTTATTGTATTTGGAATATTTTTATACAGATTTCCTACATTTTCAATCTTAAAAAATACACGCTCTCTTCTGAAAAGAATAACATTTTTACCTTCCATTTTTTATATTAAAGTTTCCGTTTTACGCAAAATCTGAATTTCTCTACTGTGTTGGTTTTCAACTTTATGAGTAAAATGGTCTAACAAATCATTTTTGTCAAATTCCGCAGTCTTTTTTTTTCTGGAAATTTTTATGTTCCCCTTTATATTTTTCAAAATGTTAGAATATTCTATACACCTATCTTTAACGGTTTTCAGAAAAGCCAAATTGCTCTTTTTCTTTTCCTTAAGTATCCTTTTTCTCTAAGAATGAAAATTTATACAAATTTATCTTTCCTCCATTTTTTTTTAATCTTGTGGAGTTTATTTTGTAAATTTTTGTGGATACTGCATGTTACATCACAATTCTTTGAATTCAAAAATAGCATTTCATCAATCGAATATTTTAGCTTTATACTTTTTATATTTTACTTTATACGTATGAAACATGTAACTTATGTTACAAATTAAGCTATGTTACAAAATTAGACAAAAAAAATCTTTGTTATGGTAGCGGGAATTTAAAAACAAAACAAAACAACCTTTCCTTGAATAATATATAGAAAAATGTTTTTAAACTATTAATCTTACCAACAACAACAAAATACGAATGTTTTATAAGTAACACTTCAGACTACTACCTGTAATAGATAAAAAAAATGCTAATTATGTAAGCATTATACACATTTTTCTGCCTTTAAAATGATTCGTTGACTGAATAAATTCTAAAATATCACAGTTAAAATGAAATAAAATAATTTGATTTACAAAACTAAAATATTATGCATTAAGCTACTTAAAAAAGAAAATACAGCATTATTTTGTGTTGCATATTTAAATTATAATTTTGGTTCAGACACACAGATCTAGAGGAAATAAATAGGCTTGGAAAACGTTAGCGATTCTTGCTAATCTCTTTGATATAGTGATTAGAGAAGCAATTAACAGATAACACAGATAATATCACGAAGAACCAAAAGGTATAAATCAAACGATTGAACATGTGAACACTTGTGAAATAGGCAAAACAAAAGTAATAGTAGCAATTATTCATACTCCGCATTTATGTCATTGTCCTTTTGAGTGATTATTGAAGCAGAAACATAATATTCGTATTTTAAAATAATATTTTCATTATTTTATAATATTACTCAGATAGTGATCTGATTATCTTCTAAACCAATTGATTATACTTCTTAACACTTATTCTTCTAACTAAAAAGATACTTTAAATGATGTGAAAAATTATATCCTATATTGTGAGTCAATAAATGTAAAACTGCAAAAACCACAAAGTCTGTTTTTAATATTACCTCAGTTTTATGAATCATTGTTAGTTTAACATTCTTGATTTGCAAAAATTTAGCGCAAATAAATTCCATATATCTGTGACCAAAACTGATCGACTTATTAAGCTTTCCTTTTCATTATTTTAGATGAAGCAGCAATTTCCTGGTTTAATTACAGTGATTTTTATTGGTAAATTTCCCTTGAGATGACTATTGCTCTTATTTAAAATAATGAATCTCAATGCATAGTAATTCGATCAACTTAAGTTATAGATGAATGGAACTTTTTAAATAATAGTAGTGTCTCAAGAATAGTATATTTTATGATTGCACAAAAATTGAGTTTTTTAAATTATATAATTGATTTAAACAAAAAATATAATTAATTACATCCTTCAGAACCTTTTTCCAGTTATAAAAATGAATCAATTTATAATGATTAATTAATTTGCATTTTGGCCATAATTAAAATATATTATGCAATGTCTATACAAAACAACATATTTTAATGATATATAGAATGTAGCAAAAAAAAATGTACAGTAATAACATTTTTTATTTTCGATGAACTGTCAACCTTTCATTATAATGCGTACCAATAGATTCATAAATATATTACTCTTTTATAGGCATTTCCATCTGGTTAAAAGTGAACCAGTATTTAGACTATTTTAAATCAATGTTTAATATAAATTACGTTTTAAAAAGTCGTAATATATATTTTTTGCATATATTTAATTCTACATTAATTGTTTAAATCAAACTAATCAAGTTTTAAAAATGTATATGAATTATTAGAGAAATTGATTGATTCTGAAACAGAATTAATACACTTCTATAAATGAAAGCATTTCTATGAATGAATTAATGTATACATATTAAGCAACAGCATTTATAAAAATTTTGAATGTAAAATTTTGTTGCATTTTAGCAGTCATTCGCAAGTTTAATCTGTCCCTCTCCTCTCAACATTCTTGAGCATTCACTAGTTGCGCTTCTGGTACCTAGTTATTTATATGCACATTATTCTAGTGAATACTGAAGAATGAAATAACTAGTGAAAAATAATCAACTAAGAAGGAATAAAATAACTAGTTCTGAAAATAATCAACTAAGAAAGAATAAAATAACTAGTTCTGAAAATAATCAACAAATTATTTTATTTTTTTGCAAGAATCGGTGCGTTGAATGTTATAATTTGTGTATTTTAGCATTAACAGTAGAATAAGTTTCAAAAAGCGACACGATGATAATGATGAATAAGTTTCACGATGAATGAGTTTCAAAAAGCGATCAACTTCCTAAAGAATAATGATGCTAATTATTATCCTGATATTGTCTGTAAGAATTTGAAATTAAATTTACAAACAAAGCAATGATTAAAGAATGGATGAACTATTTCATTGCTTCCGTAAATTAAGCAATGTCATTTAATTCTAATATTCTAATTTTTCCTTTTTTTTAAGTTCATTGATAAATTTTTTTAAGTGGCTAATGACAATATAAAATGCAAATGTATCATCAACGCAATTTTTTTTAAATCACAAGCGAGTTTCTATTCATAAACTGTGCTTTTTTTTTCTTTCTAAATAATGTGTTAAAGCATATGATTTTAAATACATATGCCATTGAAACAAAGAATATGTTTCGTATTATATTTGTAAAGCTCAGAAAAATAACAACTTCCTTATATAGTAAAGAAACGTTTAATATCTCAGTCTCTATTAAGAAAATGCAGAATAAATATGTTTTTGTACATAAATAATGATTGAACGTTAGAAAAGGTTAAGAAGAAACCTTTAGATTTTTTAGAGGAACTTGCCAATTAAATAATTAATCATGACTATGTTTCTAAAATTTTTTCTTGAAAAAACATCAATGGTTGAGTGGCGAATCATTAATTGTCTAAAACAAAATGAGATTTATTTTGTAATGCCAAACGATTTGGAAAGTTCAAAAAATGCAAAAGTATTACTATTTTTAATTTTGAAGAAGTAATAGCAATATATTTTCCGTTTGTTTAAATTTGTTTTTTGACAACTAATTCAGGAAATGGAAATTCTAGTATAAATATTTTCTTTTTGAAATTAGGGATTTTGAAAGAATTATCACTTAATTGAATTCGTTAATGAAACAAAATTAAGAAAATTTATGTATAAAATGCTTTTGAAATATCATTTGTAACTTAATAATAATTAGTATAACTTGTTTAACAATTTATATTAATTATTTATCTACAATTGGGTTAGAGAAATGAATAAATATTTTATAATTGTTTGGTATTTTAGTATTTACTCTATGGGATTATCTTAAGTTAAATACAAAATAATTTGAAACGAAATGAAGAATATATTAGTACAAAGGCATTATATAATACAATTGCAATGTTTTTCTGCATTTCGAATACTGCATGATATCAGAAAGATATTATTACTCTTATGCAGAATTTGTATTGTTAAGAAATCTACATTCTGGAGCATCAATAAAAACTATTTGATAGCAGAGTTATAATAAATTATACATCACATCTTAATAAAATTATTTATACCATAAGCAATTATTACTTTCGTCAGTATTCAGTATATTGATATTATTTACTTCTATATAAAATCCTTTAAAAAATGTTTTCATCTCAACAATTGTAACAAAACAAAACAAAATAGTATTTTTTTTCCAAAGAAAAACCCTGAACTTCTGGAAAAAAGTGTATAATCGTAATATTCATAAATAACATTCTTGCTATCATGAGAGTTTCATAGTAAGATATTTTTGTCGTAATCGCAACACCTTATTTCTTAGAAAGGGCTTACAAATCAAATGGCTAACATTGGTTAAAATTAACCTGATCGTATTCTGATACTCTTTACTCCATTTCAGATGAAATCGCGAAAAAGTTCATATATTTGTTACTTTGACCATGGAGTGGAGGTTACCGTCAGAAAAAAATTGTTCGAAATTTTGCTAATTGATGGCGCTCTACTGTTTAAAATCGTATGCTAATGAGTAACACATTTAATTTTGCTGTAAAATCGATATGTATGGTTCGTAGAAATAATTTATCTTCAATGAACATGCTGATGACCAAAAAACCTCAAGCGTTGATCGTAAAAATTCTCTCATCATAATTCAAGAAATGCTACAACAGCATTCCTTGCTTACCGGCGAATGAAAAGGAAATGACTTATGTCCGTAAATGAAGTTAATGGTATGATGCATTAGTTCTAAAGAAAGAAAAAACAATATACCAAGGAAGGGGACGACGTGCAACGGATCCGGCAGCTCTGGAGAAAGTTGCAATTGCAACAACAGAAGCATTTGCAAGTTCCTCAAATGGTGTTAAATGCCTGCTCAATAGCACGAGCACTAGGAATTTTGTGGCCAATCGTGCTCTCGTGACTTTTTGCGTAAGTAAAAAGAAAAAATAGAATCCTCTCTTAACATTCGCCTATAGAAAGAAAATCGCAAGATTAAATAATTGATGAAACAATAAAAACAAATTTTATTGCGATATGAAATCCATTGTTGCAAACTTTGCAAACAAATTTATCCTTTTAGAAATTTTTCAAAATTAAAAACTGGGTTATATATAAATTGATAGCATTAAGCTTATAATGTTTGAAATTTTAAAACATAATAAAGTTCATTTTATTAAATACTATTTTTTGAAATTATCAGGGAAGAAACTCCAAAGTTTCGTTTAATATTTGATGGATTGAAATTTTATTTTAAGTTCTAAAAAGATCGCTTTGAGGTGAACGTACTCACTACTCAAACCATATTTTTACCGAATTTCGTAACTCGCAATGCGTGAAGCCAATTCGCAGACATTTTCTTAAGTTATTAATTTAGATTATTATTTCCTCGTTTTAATAAAAGTAAATTTATTCTTCATAAAATCCTCTAAATATGTGCGAGCAAATGTAGTTACCCAGCTTCTTCCTGAAATAGAACTCACGATGGATATTATAAAGAAAAGACATGTTTACATATTTTTGTGAAATTTTTTTAATTTTATATAGTATATTCCTTATTAGACTTTAAAAAATACTCTATGATTAATTGGCTTTCATATCTATTCTAAGTGGGCTATTTTTTTATCAAGCTCCAGTGGGATTTAAAGAAGAGAAGAGAAGAGTAGAAAAAAGTGAATTTATTACCACAATATCATATACAAGCATGATTAATTATCCACATAATCGCCATGAAGAATCGGGCATTTGTCTTTCGATGGCTGATGTTTTCGATCCGCTCTTCGAAGAATGCTGATGCTAGTGATGCGGGACTAAACTTAACGCTCCTTTGAATTTCTTTGTTTTGAAGCTCCTGATTAGTCTGTAAAACCTTTGTATTTTTTTACTTTCTCGTATTTGATGTCTATAAAATGTCTTGCAATCCTCGAAAAAATTCAGATTCAAGATTTTGATAAATTGTTCCACTTCAGATTTCCCTGAGCCCACAAAACATATTTTTGGACTTGCGTCTCTCTGTCTGTCTGTGAATATGATAAATCAAAAATGCCAAATTTCATCCAATGCTTTAAGTTACATGGATAAAATTTGGTATATAAATTTGAATCCAAATTTATAGATTTCTGTTAAATTTTGAACAAAATTAATTCAAAATGGTCAATCTATATGCTTATTGAGTATATGTAAATTCAATAACTACAAATTTATAGAAATTGAACACAGGTTTAGCACTTAAAATAGTTTCATATCAAATTTTGACTTATATCAAAGGTTTGAATGCTTGTCTGTCTGCACTTTCGCATGCATATTAACCAATTAACTCATAAAAAGCAATAACTTAAATCGATAAAATATGATGTGCTATGTTGTAACTGCAACTGTAGTTCTTTGTCAACATTTGGATTAAATCGTCCAGAAAAAACTGTTTCCACATAGCAAATTCGCCTTTTCTGTATTTTCGTATTAACCTCATCTTAGCATTTAATCTCCATGATCTCATACTAATAGACTCTTTCCTAACTATTGTTTACTAATAGAATGTAATTAATAATTATACAAGTATAAGAGAATATAAGAAAGTTTTGAAGAGAGCACTCCCGCTTAAAGAAAGAATGTGGCATAGGAATGTCTAAATATTCACTTTTTGAAATTGCATTTTAATCAGCTAGTTCCATTCCTAATTTTTTAGAGCTCACCATTTTTTCCGAACATGGGATCAACGCTTTGATAAAAGATTTTATGTTGCTATATGTCTTTGTATTCCTTCATCGAGAACCTAGTTATAGCCGAATGAATTCCTCCACTCTCCTGAACTGAAGAACTGGCTGGAAGGGCAAAATTTCCAGACAAATGAGGAGTTTCAAAGGAACATTCCCTTTTACTGACGGCAACATTCTTCCAGGAAGGATTAGAAATCTTTTCTACTGATATGATAAAAGCTTGAATCTTCACCGCTATTATTTAAAAAAAGTAACAGTGTTTAAGAACAACTTTTAATAATCAATTCCATTTATTTTCTACTATTCTTTTTGTTTTGCTCAATAGAGCTTGAAAATAAAACGACTCTTATATTTTAATGGTCATTTAAACAGATTCAAATACTTAAAAATAGCCAATCAAATAGAATAAAACGTTTATAAAGTTAAATCCTTCCTCATAAATTTATACAGAATAAAGATTCAGTTTTCATGTTAAATTATTCAATTATTTGTATGTCCTCGTATATCTCCAATAGAATAGAAGTTATTGAATTGAGGTATTGATCTGCGCTACCACCAATAATATTTACTCATTTTCTTGCTATTCTGTCTTAAATTTTTTTTATTTAAAAAATCACGTAATTTGCTTTATAATTTGAAACCTTTATTTAAGTGCATTTAATTATGATCATAATCGCCAGTTAGTTCTAATAATCCAATTCTTTCTAGGATACAAACTTTATAAGTAAATGGAAATATAAAAATAATAATTCCATTGGGTTCCCAATTATATTGAGGATCCATCTAATCTATACAGCAAGAGTTAAGAGTTTCATTCCGCCACTGTCAGGATTCTGTGCTAAATTTCATACTAATACGCTTCAAAAGTGAATTTTTGTTTACAAAAGATCTCAAGTAATTTGCTTTTTTATTTGGCTCGGAAATTGTTAATTGCTCGGAGTAATTTGCTTTTTTATTTGGCTTGGTGAAGTCAATAAATTATAAGCAGGCTCGCCATTCCATTTTGACCGTTGGCCATTCCAAATCCTTCTAGAAGATCGACATTATTCGTAAATGGATGTAATAAAAAAAAAGAAATTGATTAGGATTCTAATCTGGCATCAATTATCTTGTAACGGCCATTTATTTATTTTAAATTTGTGATCCAATAGTAAATTCCGAACAAGCATGTAAATTGTTCAAGCCTTATAAAGAAATGATAATCAGTTCAAAGATCTACAATTTAATATAGTATAATGATATTATATTTTATAAGCCGACGTCCTGACCTTGGGGTAGAGCATCTTCGTCATGATATGGACGTCCCGGTTTGGAGTCCTAGTTCAAGCATGATTGTTCTCAACCCTGTGTTCTACCTGTGAGGTGTGTGAAAGGACTCCCCTGTAAAAAGGGGTTGTGCAAGCGAATGTCAGTGCCATCTTCATATGAGCTAGAAGTCAGAATTCTGCCCTCGGGTGCTCAAGGATACTTACCCTCAGAAGTTACTGCACTCCTCTTTCCCCGATCTCTTGAACTTGGTTTGAATTGGAGTTCAATCCAAGGGGGATAAGCAACAACAACAAGCAACAGATTTTATAATGAAAAATGTTAAATTCAAGTACTTAAGTTGATGAATCAAATCATTAAAGAAGAATTTTGAAAGACTCGAGTACACTAAATGAAGATTGTGGTTGGATTAAGGTTGTATATCTTTACGAAATTTATCTGCTGTGTTTTTCTTTTGAAATTTCGTCTAGCCATTAAACAGGCAGTCGATTAGTATAGAGGTGAGGATAAACGGTGAGTAACTGCGCATGTTTCTTATCATAATTTATGCTATTCTCAAAGCCAATTTGCCATTTTGTCAGTTTGAGATGAATTGCGGAAGGGTAATCATAAATGGTGGGATTTTTTTAACCAAGTGCGAGTTGATTTATTTCATTTTTCCTAGTTTTTTTTATTTTTTAAGCAAAAGTAAATAGTACTGCAAAAATTACATGAAGTATGAGTCTAAAATATTGTGTAAACATTATAAGTAAGGGTGCCGAAAATTTAAACGAGTTGACGTTAGATTGTAAGGAATGGGGGGGGGGGGAAGGACCATGTTAGTTGCAAACGATCTTGTTCAATGAGTTGACTAAGTTACTCTGAAGAAACGGTGGTTCATTATAATCGAGTTCCCTGAATTATTGAGACCATCTATTTACATTTATCATCTTCTAGTGCAGATTAAATAAGATTGTTCAATCATTTAAAGTATAGAGCTGAAGAAATGAAAATAAATCATAACTTAGTGCTGATTAATTTTAAACTCTTTCCTGGACTGAAGTAATAGCAGGAGAACCAACATTTCCAGATTAATTAGATACTTCAAAGTAACAAGGTTCATATTACATCATTTGCAGTAACGTTTTTTTTTTGAGAAAGGTTATCAGAAATTTCAACCACCGATAAAACAAAACCTGAATCTTCACGTTTATTATATCGAAAACTAAACATATTTATGCCAAAAAATACACTTGCATACTTTTGATAATAAAATTATTTTTCTCTCTACTCTATAATTTTGTTAAAGTATATAGAAAAAAACCGATTCTCTCGTGTTAATATTTATATAAATATTAATAATTTGCATAAAAATAGTTTGCCGGCTTTCAAATATGACAAGAAATTCTTGAAACGATAGAATCTAGAAGTTGTATGTTCTGCTCAACCAATAGTATTGCATACTAAATTATTAATAGGTGTATTCATGTTGATTTGTTTGAATGAAACATACAGAAAGTAATACGAAATTCTTTGGAAACTTTCTTATCATAACAGGGATCTAAAGCTATTTGCTAGGAGTGCAGATAAATTGAGTTTCAAGAATTTAATCAGCATCAAAAGCATATCCGATACATTTTTTCAACATAGTAACATAGCCTTGATATAACAATATAAACTTTATGCAGTAAAAGTGGAATTCAAACTCAGAATGATGGTAGTGAAATCCAAATAACCTAGAAATATATTTACTATAAAATAAACTCACTTGCAGACTAGTAAAGACTTTCAGTGTCTTTTATTTCTGCTGATGTTTGCTGAAACATTTTTTTCCCGTCTGGAGCAAAAACATCAAGCAACGAAAGTATGTTCTTGAAATATATATATCGCCATTGAACCACATTTACTTTTGTAGGAAAGAGCGACCAAAAAAGATACAAATAACCACATATAAACTACATTCCTGCTTCGATACGTTATTCGCAAGAGAATCCGAAATAGAATTTGGAAACGAACTATGTCAGGAAAACTTTGGATTCACACTGATTGTGATAAAAAATTTATATTTAATTTTCAATGGTAGAAACAGATAAGTAGCTTTATTTCTAAAATATTGATGCTTACATGTTAAATAAAATGAATTTTGATACAAAATTTACAAGAACATGAGAATTAATATCGAATTATAAATATTTCATCTTATTAGGCAAATTAAGTATTAAAGTAAATAATCAGTTTAATATGAATAACTGCCGGTTATTATTTATATTAATCGTGGTGCTATTTTAGAATTAGCCATTTAAGAGTTCGTTAAGTATGAAAAATTATCTGTTATTCATATTAACGGCCGTAGTTACTCATAATTAATACCCATTTTAAAATTTTGATTTGTATGAGGAGTAATGGATGCTTATCAATTTTAAATTGATAAGTGGTTGTTGTAAATAATAAGTAATTAATTGCATTCAGCATAAAACACGTATAATAAATATTTTGATAATTTGATATCAAATATTTATATTGAATCAGACCAAATTTAAAATAAGTTTTCAAATCGTGCATATCTTAACTATTTTCAGATAGTCCAAAAAGAATTTAAAGAAAATGCATTAAATAAATTTAAGTTAGCCCAATTTTAAATAATATTTCTTCATTTGAAAAAAACATTAATTTATAAAATAAATGCACCTTTACTCATTTCCCTTATCATATAGATAAGTTTAATAATGTAACAATTAAATATTTGAAACAGTTAATACTTTTAAAATATTTACTGGTTATGCTACACATGTGTAAACTTTATTTTAAAAGTCAACTCGTATAAAATCGACTCTAAAATGTAAAAAATGACATCATTTGTATTTTTAACCTCAAATAGAAGCAACTGTAGATTTTTGAAACGTCAAATAATTCTAATTCTATTAAATAATCAAAGATTGGGAATTATTTTTGAAAATTTATTTTATAAATGAAGTTTGGAATGTCTCGTTTGCAATTTGTATATCTTCTATCTAATGTGGTCATCTACTAACACAACGAATATTCAGTACTATTGAAGTGCCAGTCTTCTAAGTATGAAAGAGATGCTGCCATTATTCTATTGTATTGGCAATAAGCGACATTTTTGTTTTATGGAAAACCTAATTTTTATATAGTAGTAAATCGTTATCAAAAGTTCGAATTATGTATCTGTCATTTCCCAATATCATTGCCTCTTCGTTTGATGGATATCATCCATTTCAACTTTTGGTTGTGCGGTTTCCTGAGGGACGATATCCAGTTGAAGGCCAATATTCGGCGCCATATTCTTGATATCCGACAAATATGCACCGATCATCTGTGGAAAATATGGTTCAGTCAATGGAACACATTATTGAACATGAAGGTCCACATACTGTGGACTACTTTTTAATACTACTTGTTTATATTATTTAAGGCTTTTTATGTTGTGTCGTGACTTGAAGCACTTTATAAGCCCGCTGGCAGTTATCTATCAGCGATTTACGCCGAGTGAGGGTCTCTTGTTTTTTCAGTAATGCCAACTAGGGCCAAGAGTACGACTTAGTTACTTCATACGTCACATTCGCTTGTACAACCCCTTTTCACGGGGGAGGGGACATTCACACACACTCGCAGAGAGAACACAGAAGAACAACCATGCCCGAACTGGGACTCGAACCCGGGACGCCCAGATCACGGAGAAGATGCGCTACCTCTATGCCAGGGCACCGGCAGATTTTTTTATATTATTGATAATTTACAAAGGATATTAACTATTTTATGTTTATTATATCCTGCCCTATTGGTAGATATTTGAACTAAAAATTTTTATTCAATAAATATCAAATGCACTTTTTGAGTACGCTTGATATTTATAATACATTATTTGAGATTTATTTCTTAGTGTATAAGAAATAAGTTTCACTCTGTAGAGGGCTAATTTATTTCTTTCCTGTATATAAAGGAAAAACTACAGTAATCATCAATATATTCCAACTCAAGATTTTGACCCATTTTCATGTTTCAGATTTCCCTGAGTTATGCCTGTCTGTTTATGAACACGATAACTCAAAAACACTAAGTTAGACCGGTGAAATTTGGTATGCGAAAATTTCTAGATTACTAACAAATTTTGCACAAAATATATCCAAAGGCAATCTGTCTTTCCGGTTGTCTGAAAATAAATTTACACTACAATTACGAAGCAAAATGATTTAGAGGCCTAGAATTTGCTACAAGAGATTTGTCGTCTAAAGTACCAGTTTTCTTTACTATAGCAGGAAACATAGAACTTCCATAAGTTAAAATATATATCTGAGTACTCGTGGCGATCATGTCATTGTCCATGTTCTACAGTTTTATGAGGGAGGTGATAAAAGATTTATTTGAGAGTGGGCGAGAGGGGGAGCGGCTGGTTTTTAAATTTGATTGGAGGATTTATAACAAATGGCATTGCATACAGTCTACACCTTTAAACCGATTTTTACTGTTTTTGATTAATCTATTGGTAGTTGATTAATTATCTATTATACGAACAAACTGAAGTAGGCAGAATCATTTCAGACTTGAAAAAGAATTAATTTTACTTATCAATGCAGATATCAAAATAAATTATTGCCTTTAATTAATGAAATTACTCGCTTCGTTGATAACAATTTTATTAGAACCATTCACAAAGTTGCTATATGTAGTCAGGTGCTTGTGAATTATTCATTGATTCATTAAAGATTTTGTGAAAAATTTTAATTTGTACGTTAATTATCCAATAAAAGAGCATGTTTATACCCCTTGCAAATATTATATATATGTAATGATATCTCTTAATCAAATTTAAATTTTAATTAATTTCCTAATTTTTGTCTTAATTAGGCCATATTAACTTCATTCTAAAATGTTCTCTTATTTCCTGATTCAATTGCAAATTTTTATTTAATTCTGCGCACGCTCTATAAAACTGTTCACTTCAGCATTTTCTCACACTCCAAGAGAAGGGATAAAAATTCTTAATGCTTACAACATTCTTTTAAAGGTACCTAAAATTACTTATCTTAAATCGATATGAGTTAAAGAAATCCCTATCAATATCCCATAGTGAAATGATTGGAGAGAAAATTTTCCCTTATGTTTTTGTTTCACGATGCGTCGCATTTCTTACCACTTATTCCTTGTACGTAAATTATGCCTCCCGTGGTGAAATAAATCAAAGTTTTAAAATTTTCAAAAGTTTTTTCTATTCGGCCACACAACCGCTAAAACATGTTTGCATATATAATATAAACAGAATTAACACTTTGGGAAATAACTAAAACTTCTTGCATTTGGTGAAAGTTTCAACTTGTTATCACGTAAAATTTATGGCTTGACGAAAAAGACTTAAAACAGTAAACAAATGCAGCGTCATCTGTTAATCAAGCAATAATTAAAGAATTTTTGAGAAACAATCATTTATATATATAAATGAAACTCATTAATATTTTATCAAATACAAACAAATCATGGAAAGAGGATGAAAAAGAAAGGACAGACACTCACTAAGACACTAAGATTCGTTCTATTCTAAAATCGGCCTCTTTTAACAATTCTTTTCTCAAATCAATGACTTTTATAAAGTTACTATCCAAATAAGTTCTTCCTTTTAAATATCGAAAACTTTTCCAAAGTAAATATTTATACATTAGCCAAGAAAAAAATTTTGATCTCGGGGATTTTTTTAAACTTTATTTTTCCTTCCAGATGATAAAGTGATTGGCTCGATTCTCTTCAATTAAAAACCAGCTTTCTAAGGAGGTTCTTAGAAGTACATCATCCACACAAAACTTTATTAAATTTTTTCTCCAGTTTGAGCGAAATTCCAGCTTTGTCTAATATCTAGTTTGCATGATGAGTGGGGTAATTAATCATTTAAACCACTTACTTTGATTGAGTTTTTTAGGAAGTTTATCGGTCGGTCTTTTCTATATCAATACATGTGCTGATCTTTATATCTATATAGTATCCATTTTAATCATAAGATTTTTTTAGGTGTTGGATAGTTTTTCAGTGGATATACAAATTATTAAAAAAAAAACTTTGGGAAAGTTGTCAGATTTTTTTTAACATATGGAAGATTATTATGGAAGCCAGTGCATATTTTTTGTATTGAATAGTTAATCAATAAAAATGTGATAATCTTCTGTAGAATTATTAGACAGCTTTATTTTTAAAATAATAAGGCAGAAGATGTATTAACCTATAATTAAATATAACAACTTATGAAAAAGCACATTGAATTTCATAAGTTGAAAAGCAATATGCGTTATAAAAATAAGTCGTAATAAAAATAAACCGAAAAGAAAAAAAACTTATTTTTTTTATTTGCATTACTTTTTCTTTGTAATTCATTTAAAGATTATTAATGTTTTATTTAATTTTAAATATCATTATATACATAACAGTTTCTTTCCTGCGCGATGGAGAATTATACAAGATTGAAATGAAAAACGAAAATTAGTTTTGTGGTAGATTGCAATATTTTAGTTTCTTGAGAATTTGTGCACTAGTCAATATAAAACCAACGGCAGTAGTCTCCTCAAAGCTTTCTTGCATATTCTCTAACAAAGGTGGTTGTATCTCAGAAAAGGCCTTGCATACGCCTTCAGTAATTATGAAATATTAACTTTTTATTGAATTTATATTGTGATCCTAGGCAAGTTATTTGGCGATTAATCTCTGGCATGCTGTTAATAGTATACGAATATCGAATTTGTATTTTAGATACGTTTTTTTCCAACTAATTGAAACAAAAATCTGACAAATTATACTTGTAGTCAAAAAACATCAAATCAAATTTGATATATTTATGTCATTGCGTCTTTTATTGCTTTTACATGTTTCAAAAAGTACAGTACAGACGGACAGATGGTCGATCCCTTAGATTAGATTTCGCCAAAATATGACGGGTGTCTAAACTATAGATGTTAATTCTGTGTATTGAATTGCATCTAATTCCCTTTGTTTTCTAGTTATCTTGCTAAACTATATTCGAACAGTCGGGTAGACAGACTTCCTCTGAGCTAATTTTGTTAAAAATTTAATATAAATCTACAAATTTGGTATAAAAACCGTATACAACATTTCATCTATTAGTATCAAATTTTTTTATAGTTATTTTTGTCATACACAGACGAACATTTTCCAAAATTGTTTTTCGAACTTGGGAAGATCTAAAATTTAAGGATTCTTGTGGATTTTATACTATGTATACGAGAAAGTTAAAAGAAAATTTGCTTTATTCACCTTAAGAGATGGAAGATATACTTCACAAATGCACTTATAGGCAGAATAATTCTTTTCCTTGATTCTGAAATTCAATCATATTGACAGTAATGTTAGGTTATGCCTTCTATTATAAAGATGATTTTTTTCTGATTCGCCTAATAGTCATATTTCTGATCATGAATGGTGAATTAATATTTCTGTAAAATATCTAAAAATTTTACCATTGCAAATGCATGGAAGCCTTATTTTTAAATGAACAAATAGTGTTAATGAATAATATCGACGCTTTAAGTAGCTGTCTCAATCATTAGTCAGTCATAACCCATATAAATGTTTTCAAAAATTTATTACTTTCTTGTCTCCATAAGTAAATTGCAATTTTTCCGGTGCTAAATTAAAAATAGTAAGCTTTGAAGTACGATTTTAGAATACTAAATACATTGCTTAAAACTGCCTTTGAAAGTACTGGGAAAGTCAAACATAGTGAAACAGTTTCAATTCTATGAATGGCCCCGATGCCATCCGTGCACTAAAATGATTTATGCTAATCCTTGACATGTTTGCAAAAAAAGCCTGATATACTTAATTTGAATATTATAATTAATTTCATTTAAAATATTTTGGATTCACTGCATATATAACTAGATATTAATAATACAAGAGTTTTTTTAGCAATATTTGGGTCACTGCAACGAACATAATTTGTCAATAACTAAGATTGTGATTATGAAAATGTGCTTACCTTTTAAAAAGCCTTAATAACTGTATGTAAAATTTCAACTATTCCATTATCAATTCTTTTAAAATAATCTATCTTGCTGTATTGTTGAAATGATAAATACAATTTCAATTTTTAATAAAAAATTATGAATTTTAATTTTTTTAAAATTTTTTAAATTGGAAATCATTTATTTAATATTAATTATCATTAACACTTTCTAATCGAATATTTTAACAAATTTGAAGCTCCTAATTACCTTTATTATAATAATAGGAGTGAATATAAATTCCTTTTTCAAAAAACGGAAATTATTAGAGGATTAATTCAATTTTATTAAAAACATTGTAATGAACTTAATATGAATAACTAAATTATGAAATGCTTTAAAATATGATAATGAGTTTATTAACTCATATAGGCCAGAGGGAGATATTTTACAGAATGAAGAAAGCATATTTACTATTTGAAAATTGAAATTAAACATGGATACTGGACTTTTTGAACGAGCTCAAACACTTAACAAAAAAAAAAAATTGAGAGTGTTGTGTGCTGCACTTTACATCAACAAAATTAAAACATCAAGAATTCAAAAAAAAAGATGGAGGTTTATCTAAATATGACATCATATTCATTTAGCAAAAAACGGTGTTAAAAGTTAATGTAACTATATGTATCTAAATGTGCTGCCTATAGTACTTGTATTATACCAAAGTAAATTAAGAGTGTTCTGGAGAATTTTCTTGTACTACGACTATGCCGTACGAAATATTTATTAACTACCAAAAAATAATCTCGAGGTATATTATTTATATTTAAAAATATTTTCATAATTATAATATTATTTAAAAATAATCTCGTGGTATATTATCTCGATTGTATATTAATTATTATGAAAATTATAAATATTTTCATAATTTAAAATTATAAATGTTTTCGTAAGTTAAAATAAATGTTTTCATAAGGCCATAATTTATCAATCCCATTCTATTGAATCAGTACGATATTTAATTCACTGGTGAATAACAAATAAGAATTCTGAATAACTCTTTGAAAGCGTATTGCATTTTAAAAACTTCTAATATAAAAATAGATACTATATTTTAAAAATATTTCATATAAGTAATTATTTAACCATTCATATTTTAAAAATATTTCATATTTGATTATGCAATCACAATAATTCTTTACTTAGAATTCTTCGTTGTTTCAATGGACATATCATAGAGAAAAATCAGTGGTAATCTCAGAATAAAACCCAATGTTATCCCGTGGTGTGACTCCTCTCTTCGGAAGCATGTTCCATATTCAATGGGAGTAAATAAGCAGTACTTCTAGCCCACAAGGAAAGCAAGAAATATGTTGTTGAATCTGTGGTTCCTCATCCACAAACACGTGGTGCCTTCAAGTTTGAGGACATTGATTACAGTAAGAAGAAAATGTAAACTGATTCTGAAAGTATTTTATTTTTCATAAACTAGAAAACAATAATAGGAAGCCATTTTTGACATGGTAAACTTAGCCTAAGCTGTAACTAAGCAATATGCGAAATTGGGTGAACGAAAGTTTCCTATCCCTTTTTAGATCTTTCTTTACATTTTTTTTTTCCTTTGGAATTTTAAAATATATATATCTTTCTCCAAATAATTCTAATATTTTTGCTTTCCGCTTTTTCTCATTCAAAATCCTCCTTTTTATAAGAAAAATATCGCTCTGGTTTTGCTTTCAACTTTTTTGAGTGAAAAAGTCAAAGGAATCATTTCATCCAACTTTCTCAGCACTTTTTTCTTAAATAAATTATTATGGTCTGTATTGTACTTTTTTTTAAAGCTGCAAAATATCTGACATGTGTTTCTGAAAAAGTGCATTCATTCTTTATTTCAAACAGAAAGGCATTTTTAAATCTTGCTATATTTATTTTTATTTCTTCCCTTTAAAAGAAAAACTAATGCCGAAAGCTAACAGCGCTTTTTTTTATTTACATACATGCATTATTCATTTTAGAGTCCTTTGTGCGTTTTAATCTGAAAGAAGTGCGAACTACTGCTTAAATAAATACATTTTATTAAAATAAGAAATGAAATTTTTAAACTACGTATCCATCTTCATGTATTCTTACTTATTATGACTTTTTAAAATTTATTTGGGTAGTATAATGCATTACTTTGTTTTATAGTCTCCAGCTTTTATAAGTTAGAATAACGTCCATTGTTTTACTATCAATTAAAGTCTATAATCGATATTATTATAACGGAAAATGTATGTATGCATGTGTTTGTGTTGGCACAATATAAGCTTTAATTATTTTTCTCCTTGAAATTTTAAATAAAATCTTAAGTACCTAAAAATTAAGCGCAAGTTTTCTCTTTATAACTTCTAGAACTTTTCATATATTTAAAATAATAAAGAAAACCTCTAGATCATAACCCCTAAATATACCATCAAGGGACGTCTTTTCTCCATCTCCTTCCAGTTTTGAAAGAGAAAGGAAAAAACTTCGAAATGCATTTATCTGCGTGGAAATCTTGCAAGAGAGTTCGCCAAATAAAACAACTGAACCCAATTCAATAATTTTAATTTCATATTCAAGCTCATGATTCCTAGATATGTCATCAAAGGTCGCCTGCTTTTCTTCCCCATCCCCACCCCCATTTATGAAAGAGATTGGATAAACACAACTTCGAGATGCCTTACCTATGGAGAAACATTGCAACAGAGTTCGCCAGCTAAAACCACTGAACCGATTAAACAAGCATATTTCATATAATGACCCCTAGATATGTCATCAGTATTCGTTTGCCTAACATCATCTCCATTTTTCGGGAGAAATTTAAACAATATTTCACTATATAATTTCTATGGAAAATCTGGCAATAGAAATCGTTAGCTAAAACCCCTGAATTGATTTTAAAATTATGATTCCTCGATAATCAAAGAAATCACTTTAATCATCCATCCTCCATTTTTAGAAGGAATTGAAAAATTAAAGCTTTATGACATATTTTCTAAGGGGATATCCTGCCACAGAGTTCACCATTAAACCGATTTAAAAACTTTTACTTTATGAGCTTTCATAACTCCTGGATAGGACATTAGGAATCATCCACCCTCTTTTTTTCAATTCCGCATATTTTTCAAATTAAGGCTTTGGAATTACCCTCAGGCTCAACGGTTGGAATGATTATTATATTGGAACTATATTCCAAACAAGCGAAATCGCCAACTTGATGATTTCGTTCGTTTGAAATGTAGTTTATCAATCAGAATGCTCTGTCATTATTGTGAAACTTTTACTTGTATTACTGCAACCATTCTTTTATTATACTTTTATTGTAATAACTGTAGTTAATTAAAACAGGATAGAATGACTAATTTATTCTTATTAAATTCAGGGTCTTTGATGGCTTTATTAATAACATTAGTAATTGTGGTTGAATTATTCAATTCCACTTGCAAAATGATAAAATTGATGCAATTGTTGAGTTTGAGGGCTCTGTATAAGTTTTATTTTGCAATATCTCTAGTAAAAATATGTGGGAGAAATATATGATCCTTCATAACATAGTGAGGAGCCTTAAGCTTTCGTACAAAATTATAATTAGAAATTCGGTATATTGCTTGGTTGATATTTTATTGATTGCTACTGACGAGCTCGGTCAATGGATTTCTGAACAGAGATTAAACAGTAAAATTATATTTTTGAAATTTATCACGGAAATGGGCTGTGATTGAGAGGGGAATCTCAATATTTTGATATAACATCTTTGCGATCATTGGTACTGTGGCGGATTGTTATGAGCGAGGATAGAACATGGGACCTTGAGGTTCGCAGTCGAGTAAGAAGACCACAATACAAAAGCAATTGCTCGGGCAGCGTAGCTGTTAACAGGCTTATATAAGCTTTCATCACATTACCAAGATTTAATATGGATTGAAAATTGGCGAAACTGAAATTTGATCCATTTTAAAATTTAAAAAATTCTTTTAAATGATCTTAATTTATTTAATATAAAATTTGTTAATCGATTTTTTTTAATTTGATTTTTACATACTTTTCAACAATCAGTTATACTGTTGCAATGAAATTCAAACCGCTATTGTTTATTCATAAAATATTTAATCTGTAATATTTTTCCATTAATGTAATTCTAGGAAGTTGCATTTAGCGAATTATCAGTTCAATGTACAATAATGCAAAAGACAAAATGTAATTTGAAAATAGATTACTTGGACGTAATTTTTAATGGCACTAGGATGGCATAGGACTCGACTTGATTAGCAATGTTTTTTTGAACGATAACAAAAACTTATTTAAAAATATTGCATTAACATGTCGTTTTGATATTTAAAAATATTTTTTGAAGAAATCGCGAACCTCAAGATAACTACAAAATTATGAATTGAACACAACTATTATTCCAAACGAACCAAAGAGTCTTTGAAGGCGGCAATTTTTAAAAAATAGAAAATAGATTATTACAAATTTTTGCTTCAATATGAATAGAACAATGAATAAATCAAACAATAACGAGCTACTACTTCAGTATCGATCGTCGCAATTTTCTGTTTTTAGAAACTTGAATATTTGCATAAAACAGTAAAAGACAACACTAGAGAAATTACAAAATTAATGCTTCAGTAAAAGCAAGCTCAGAATAGATTGGTAAATTACAGGGAATAAAATTGTATTCTTTGCCAGCCAACAGATTTAATTTGTTACTGTTATGAAGAAATATGTGTATTTATATTTTTTTTCTTGTAAATTAGATTAAAAAATAATTGTGAAGAAAAATTTATTATGCCTATACTGCTTTGAGCTACATAAGAAAAAAAAATGTATCTGAATCTGGAAAAGTTTTCTCCAACAATACGAGAATTTCAGATAATTCAAAATTAAAATCTGAGTCACAGCGAATTAAGCATTATATATATGTAATATTAAACATAGTTCTATTGTTTCGAAACTGAAAGTTTTAAATATTATTCATTTCAGTAAAATTGAAATGAAATTATTAGATCACCCCTCGTGTAAGTAATTCTGTCATGAGTTATTATGGAACTGAAAAAAAAAATTGTGGCAAATTGTTCGATATCAGTTACTTTCATTAATATAAACCAGTTTTTGTAAACGTTTGTATCATTGTATAAACGTTGTAAGTTTTGTAACATTTTATTTCTGCTATTTAAATTAAATGAGCCAAAAAAAAGGTTAAGTGATAAAAATGTGGACCAATATTTAACAAAAATCTGAAGGTGGTAAAAATCCGTCTTCTAAGATTAAAAATCTCAAGTTGAAAAGGCATGAGACTTAAACACTAAAATATCAATCTTTGCCACCATATAATCTAAATTTAAAATTTACGAAGTCGGTCCCAAAATTTCTTCCAAATGAAAGCGGTGCATTCATGTAACATATATAAAATAATAAATAAAGACGATTTTGAATCAAGAAAGCGAAATGCATTATATATTAAAATAAAGTATATAAACTAATAGTATAAAACCAACAAAACCTCTGCAAACAAGCATCATCATTTAAAAATATACATTTCCAAAATGAATCTAAATAAATATAAACATATATATTTCACTAAAAGGATTCAATAAAATAAAAACATTGCCCTTTTCTTGAGGTTGATTCAATCGAACCAAACAATCGGAGAAAAGACCGCTTCTCTTGCATTATTACCAGAGCATACCAATTGCATAAACCTTGCATTCTTCTGCAAAATGAACCCTTCTTTAGCGCATAAAAGAGAGGATGGTTGCCCAGAAGATAGTAGCAGCAAGCGTTCTCAAACGTAAAATACCACCAAAACACGCTGTTGTCAGTAAATAAATTCTGTTATGTAAACGAGACACGACGTCTCTGGCATTGTTCAGAGTCCGGAATTTTATCTCAAATAAACGGTGGAAGAATTTCCTGTGTCCTTGTCGGAAAACGTCCAGACTGAATGAAGAATGTTTGGATTCCTCTTGTTCTTTGTTCTCTCTGTGGAATTCAATTTTCCAACGGCAACAGAATAAGGGGGTTGTTTACTAGAGATCTGATTTTCTAAATGAACTAAATAGAAAGAAGGGAAAAAAAAAGCAATGTTCTTTGAAGAGTTTGATAGATGTTTGAACTCAAGTTCAACTTGTTCGGCTTTGTTGTTGGATATAAGTCTTCTACCCAGCTTGAGATGAAGTCTCGAAGGACTGAAGATTTAAACTCTTTGACTAGGTAGACGGTAAAGTTTGTATTTATAAGAAAGGTTGCAGAGGTTTCAGACAAAAAAGAAGTAGCATCAGCCAGAATTTCTGAATGTTTTTCCACTCTCGATAATATTTTGAAGGAAAAAGAAATTAGAACGTTTTTATAAATCTATATTTAATGAGTATATTCAAATATTTATTGATGATTGAAAAAGCTTTTTATTAAGCATTTATTGTTTTTATTTAGTTTTAAAATTTTTAATATTTATTTTAAATTATACTACCTATTTTTTTAACTATGCAAATTATTTTTTATGTGCTTATTTACTTTTCAAAGCTGTTTATTTCTTAATCTTTCATTCATAATACTTATTTAGTATAAAAAGTAGGCCTGTTTTATAAATATGTAATATTGATGAATGAAAAAAATGTTATTTATTGATGAATGAAAAAAACTGGTATTCAGAATTTACTGTTACTGAATTTTTAAATTTTCAACATTTATTCCTAACTATATAATTTCATTTAAGTTATAAATGAATAAAGCAAATAAGTAAAAATACGATACTTTCTTTTAGCAGAATAGTAAAGAGCTTTGCAATAAATGTATTTATCTAAAATTATATGATAGTATATGTGCGACTCTCTTAGTATGTATTGTCCTTGTATAAAACAGATTATTTGATCTAGAGCTATTAAATTTGGTACCTTTATACTTTAAAGAGTAGAAATTTGAACTCTGAGTCTACTTGTTTGTAATTTTAATTATAATTAAAAAGTAAGCGATATTTTTCTCAGTAACTTGTAAGTTTAACGTTAAGTTTTTAACAATAACTTGTAAAATAATTTTAGTATAAAATGATTTCAACATAACATTTAAAGCATAAATAATTTTATTTTCAATGATATTATTTCAGCAGTTAAACATATTTTGGTCATGATTTAATTATTTTTTAAAAAAATATCTTAATTGTGCTTTGCAACAATGACTTAACTGCTGTGTATAAAACCTTAATCTTTTTCATTGTTTCGTAAAATATTTAATTGCGTTATTGTCTCTAATTGTTGAAAATAAGAAACTATTATTCTATTTCGTATGATAAATAAGACAGTGAAGATAACGTAACATGAAAATTAGAAGATACTATGAATAGCTGCATTTTAAATAGCACTACGTATGTATGGAATTTGATTCTAATAGAATAGTTTCTATATACAATGGATTTAACGGATGTAAGACTATTGAAATGGCAAAGTTTTGATGCCTGGCACAATTTATTTAAAAATACGTATTTATATGGGAAATCCTTTATGTATAATATATACGAACATTAAATTATACATAAAGGATTTAATTAAAAGTAAACACAACTAATATTTCCGGCGATCTAACAAAGACGCCTAGCAAATAAAATGTTACTTGTAGATGAATAAAAGGATATTTTTATTATTTTATTTTTAATATTCATTTATAATTATAAAAAAAGAATTCAAGTAATTCTGTTTCCTTCTTACTTTTGAATTCTTAATCGACTTATAATACTTTTTGGAGTAGAAATGAAAGCTGTATTTTTTTTATATATACAATTCTCTATATAAAGGTCAATTGCTATTTATAGAAATATGAAAAGGAATTTCCATTATACAATATTTATTTTTGCTATATTTCAATTTTTCAACATTCATTTCTTTATACTGCGTCATTCAAGTAATTTTTACTTGTTTGTCGCCGAAAGGCGAATGTTTACCTTTATAACTACAAAAGCACGCCTGTAGCTTATAATTTTAATATCAGATATCTTCATTAGGTAGAAAATACCTTTAACCAAGCTTTTAAATCTATGCTAAGGCAATGTTTCACTTTGTGAAAATGAATTTCTTCAGACAAGTTAATGAGACATGGAATTAATTTTATTTAAAAATACTTTACACATAAGGCTTGAGTATTTAAATTGCATACAGATGTTTTGAATTTCAGCATAACTATATTTGAATGAATCCAACAATTTTCATTTACGTTCTCTCGGGATTTAATTCGCTTTCTTTCCTTTTCTGTATTCTTCAAGTTTTATCTAATTTCTCCCTCAACCTCGTCAGAACTTTTTGAATAAAATATAAATCAACTTTACAGATTGAGGAAAAGCTTTCAAAAATTTAAGATATAATAAGTGGAACATTAGATTCTGTAAAATATCAAAGCATCATGAACTTGAAACATTGTACGGATTAATAGTATTTTATTCTTTTTAACTTCAAAGCAAATTATTTATTTTCTCGTATGCGAACTATACAAAGATAAAGTATTCATCAAAAAATTCAAACTCGAGATTTTTTTATGAGTCGTTACGTTTCATATTTCCATTTTTTTTTTTCCGAAAACAGTTTTGGGAATTTTGCCTATTTGTGAATATGATTACGAAAACTCCTTGAAGTGGGTGGATGAAATTTTGTATAAAATCGTATCACCAAATTTGTATACTTCTATCAAATTTTCAACGGAATTATTCATAGAAAGTCTGTCTATCCGGATACAAGAGAAACGGAAATATAAAATTCTAGATATATATAATTTTGATAAATAGGTTTGATGTCTAGAGTCTGTAGCAAATTTGGAACAAATCCGACAGGAAGTTGACAGTCTTAATGCCTTATACAACTTTATAAACGAGATTATTCTAAAATGTGACAAATTATGCATCCAAAATTTGATTTATAGTTTTAGCATTTAAAGTGGAGATATGTAAAATTTTGAACCGCATCTATCAAAGTATTCCCCATTTGTTGATGTGCATTTTAACATGCAACTCGATAATTAAAAAAATGCATCTACTTAAATAAATAAAATTTGGTTTGTTATCCTCTGACTACATTCATAGTTCCGTGTCAGATTTCGATTTTATTTGATTGGAAAAACACATACAAAATATATACTTGGTCTTTTGAAATTTGTGTAGTTTTCTTAATCTAACGATTTGTTGTCTCATTAAAAAATTACCAAAGACTGTAGGCCAATAGGCTCTTTCGTAACTATTGTTCGCTAATTGTTAATAATGTGCAAGTACTGATGATCCTTGTTTTAGTTCGAAATCACAATCCCCATGGCTCACTATTTTATGGGGGAATGGAAAGGAAAATAACGCATTTATTAGAAATTATGAGAGAAAATTTCCAAGAGTTCACTGCCACTGGTGTCTTATTTGCATTCGTAGCTACCTCAACTCTAAATACAAATAACAAAGTTCTTAATATCATCCGAAAAAAAATAAAGAATAATTAAATACCTTTTATGCCCTTGTTCAATAAATTATTACATAATTTGTTTGCCAGATTTTCTTTTCATAAAATTCTTTCATCTTTACATATCTTTATTTCACAGTAATGAATATATAAAATGGTCTAAATATTTAAGAAAATAAGCGTAATGAAAATAGCTTATGAAACTAAAGAGCTTTAAATATATGCTTATATAACTTTATACTATTTTACGATCATAACTTTTCTACGTCAGTTATTCCTTAAAAATTTATGGCACAAACAATAAATTTACATAACCTATTTCTTATATTCCATGCGAGTATATAAACATCCGATTATTTACTCAATCATATTCCTTTTTTTTTCATTTTGGCATCATTTTATAAGCTACGTAAAGCCGAAATTACTTTTTCGAAACAGTTTAACTTACGGTTGTTAACTGGAACAATCGTAAAATTGCTATTGCTGCAGACTAAACAGGAGTACAAGTATTCGAAATGAGAAATAAATAAAATATTATTCGCCGTTTTAGAAATCGTACATCATGTAATAAAAACGCATTTATGAGACATAAACTAAACTGTGTGTGGAACTCAGTCTATTTTTATTTACTCTCTCTATTACTTTTGTAAAAATCACCATAAACTATCAGTTTTTTAACACATTTATTTCTCTCCATAAAACCAACGATGATGATTCTGAGCGTTATCATGCTGCAAGCACTTTTTTTTGTTATCATTGTTATGACATGATAATCTGATTCACTGTATTTGATTATAAATATTTATTATTTAATTTTTATAGATAATAATCTAGTTTTCTGCAAACTGAAAGAACATTATTCGAACCCTGAATATTTATTCTTCCCGCTTGTTAAAAACTACAAATTTTCAATGTGAAAATCTGCAAGAAAGAAAAGTAAAGAATGTGAGCTATCAGACAATTTCCAATTCACATTTAAAATGTTTGATATTTAATTTATTGCATGATTTAATAAATTCTATATTTAATCAAATTCCTTCTTTGAATAGAATAAAACCTTGTCACACTCCCGAAAAAAGAGTAAAAAAAGAACTCTGAATATGACCATTTTTTGCAACATGCCCAGAGTGTCAGAGAATTGTTAACATTACAAAATTATGTTAAAAAATAATTAAGAGCAATACCGTTTCAAAGATACTATATAATATCAACATGGCTCATAAAGCTTTATTTCCAATCATTACTATTTCTTAGAATCTAGCTCTAAGTACGTCTTGGTAAGGATTTAGTGAGAAAATTTCTTTTGGGAGCCATATTATGAGATGTAACACGATTGACATTTTGACTTTTTTATATGAGGTTATGGAAACAGTACGGCATAAATATATTGCTTTAATTTTCAGGGTTTAAAGTAGCTATCAAAACTACTATTTAATCTATAGCCCTTCAAAGACTGAAATACTCAGTTTAAAATTGTGCATTGTTTTGAACATGCTGTACTCCTTGTATTGTATTCTGATAAATAAAAATTTTGCGCAGTAAAATTTTACTAGCTAGGTTAATAATATATATCATTGAAGAAACACTTAATTTTTAATTATTCTTTTCCATAATTTTGTATTGTGTCGGAGGATTCTCGGATACCCTATTCCTACTGTGGTGGAATGTTATTCTCTTAGATTTCTTTAAAATTGTAATCCTATTTTAAAATGATCAAGATATGATTTCATTTATTTTCTCATAATAGCTTTAAAAGGCCTTTGTTAATTGCGTAATAATTTATATTGCATAAAAAATAAAATACGCAATATACTTTATCATCCTTTTTATAAGCATTGTAAAGAGAAGGGTTACAATTAATTTCTCGTAATTGGAAGATCAATGGCCAGCTACAGATAAAACTTACTTCGATGCTGGGTAAACTAATCATTGAGCAGTCTAAACCATAATCATAACTGACTGTTTCGACCTACCCTAAGACTCGCTCATGGAAAAGTCTAAATGATCGGATGCCATGTCACCATTGGCGGGAATCAAGCTTGAGTCCTAAAGGCCATCATTGGTCTTGGTACTATCACCACATAAAAGGCATGTCCCGTCATCTGTAGGGAGTGGTCACCCCACACCACTTCTGTACCTAACAGAGGTAGGAGTCAAACGTTATTCAAGAAGCTTCTCATTCCCATATTTGAGTCCCCCCCCCCCGATCTAAACCATAAATCTGGACTCCTATTTCTTGTTGTTGCTCTGTAGATAGATCACGTTTAAGACTTTTTTTACTTATTCTGCTGAATTCGTTCAAATCATAATTTTGGTTTTTATTTTTTCTAAGACTTGAACATTTTTCTTAAAGTAATTTTGATTATCCCGGGTAATTCAAGTCAAAGCGTTTATTAATCATGATCTATAATCCCAAGTTGGATGTGGTTTCGTGAAGTTTATATTCTAATGGAGAACTTTTTCGCAGCAACTTAAAAGTAGTTCGAATCAAACCTCATGATCTGCTTATGGCGTATGAAATGAGATACAAAGAGGGAAAAATATATTTTTATAACTCTGTAGGAGTTAATGATGTTAAATCATAAAAGAAGCGGGCATTTAATACTTTTTATTCTTAAAAAAAATCGCATTTAAATTTATTTTTTGGCTTTCGTTTCACTGTGATAGTGACGGAATGAAAAAATCTTGATTATTTCTTTTTTATTTTTTAATCCGTTTTTCTAATCAAAAACTGAAATTTTGAGACTATAAGTACTGATTACCAGAAAGGAAATCATGCATATATGAGGGACATTTTTCGATTACTCTTCCTACATTAAATGGAATATTAACAAATATGACATTTATCGAATTAATTATTGTACATATGTATGGCATCTGGCATTAAATGCTCGAAATTTATTTCGATTTAATCCCTTTTAGCAATGCTCTTTTTTAAGTTGCTAACTGCTACTGTTAAGTGATTTGATGTTGATATCATTTTCTGAAATGCTGTTAACAGGTGTTGCGGAAAGAATTATTAGACGGTGATCAGTAATTTATTTGGAATTTAAGGATCAAATATAGTAATTTTTGATTATGTCTCTTCAAATTTAATAGATTTAGGCAGTTATTAGATATTATCCTGTGAAGCGAAAGCTTATTTCTTCCCATTGAAAGTATTGCAAACTTTTCAAATTGTACTTAGGTATCTAGTATTAAGTATAGTCATCAGTTGCAAGTTAGGCATGTATTTATGAATTTGAAATCCTTGCAGTGAGATGAGTCTGCTAATTTCATTTCAAACGCAACTATTATGTCTTTTCAAATGCCTCAAATACTCGGATTGTGATGAATTATAAAAACATTTATCTTATGAAATGCCCTTTTCCTTTAAATAATTAATCACTAAAATGAAAGCATCAGTGAGTGCCAAATAAAAAATTGCATGACAGTGAAAAATGTTGGCCCAATTCTGCTATTTATTTCATTTTCCAATTGAGGGATATTTATTTTCCGTTTCTGATTTTTTTTTCTTTCTTCACTTTACTTAAGTATGCATAATACTTAATGTACTTCTAATAAGAATCCCTTTTTATTATGTATTTTAACTATTTCAGGATACTCTATGTAATATTCTGGATTCTTCAATGTAAGATAAAAGATTAAATAATTTAAACCTCTACAATGACACACACTTATGGCACTTATTACATTCTCTAGATCATGTGATGCAAGTTAGGCATGAAGAACTAATGATGTATATTTTGGCTATTTGAAAGCATTGATTATATGCATTGTTTTTCAAATTCAAAATATGGGTATTTGCAAGCCTCTGATGTGAAAATAAACAATGAGCAGTTACTATATTTCCCGTTTAATTTTTATTATTATTTTTATTTCATTATCTAGTATAGACTTACAATATTATACCAGTATTTTTTTAATAATTTTAAATACCGGGATTAAATTTTTATGTCGAAAACCTATGACAATAATTATGATTTGGAAAGCATAAAGCTCAATTCTGTTTTATTCAGCGATGGTAAGAGATAAAAGTTTATGCATATTCAATCATTCTAGTTGAAGCCTTTGTTTCGTTCACATATTTTTAAGTCTCGAATGAGTTGCAGTTCCACTTCAGTACCTAATCTATGCAGTATTGAATTGTAAGTAAGTTTGCAAATGTTCTCAAAGTATGAGCGATGTTCCTGCATGTAAGCCTGCAGGGTAGTTATTTCTACTATAAAATTAATATTTTATTTCTCATGAATTGAATTTTATATTTTTCACATTTACAATTCCAGTATAAATGCATATTAATGTTAAACATATTCTAAAATATAAGCAAAATTTTATCATTGGATTTAACTTAATAAACACTTAAAAACACATAAAATACAATATGTATGTGTTCGTTAATTTTTCTGATTCATTTAATAATTCATAAAGAAATCATGCTAAAATTTTCCTGAGCTTTTCTATTATTTAACTATTAATGCCAACTCCTACACATTTTAACATTACTTAATTTTATTCACTGTGTTTTAAGATTTTAATTCTGATCATAATATCCATGCACTTTAAAATATGATTAAATAAATCAGTGATATTATAAACCGTTATAAACCATTGAAATGTAAGTAACACAGTCACTATTTATTTAAACAGATGTGAACAATATTTCCCAATATACAGCATTTAATACTAAAAGCTGTATATCACAAGAAAAGGATAATTTTTCTTGCAAGAGAAAATATTATTAATACGAACCTTCTGGGAAATAAAAATGTAACATTAATTATTTAGCTATGATAATGTTATTGGCATTATTTAGCAAATAATTAACAACATTATATACAAGGAAATATGTAAATTTCTTGTAAAGAACGAATTAAATGTTTTCTATACTAACACTTTTCTATTCGTGCTCTTCTTTTCTTATTTGTGAATACTTTTACAAGACCAATCTAATGGGCAAAATAATTTCCAAGAATGATTTCTGTACTCTTTTCCAAATCTTCTGTTGTCTTTGATTTTGTTATTGTTGTCTATTAGAGTAAGTACTTGCGCTAAAACAACAATAGTTTGTACGCGCAATAAGGCAGAATGACAAGTACTTCCTCATTTCTTTTGTTAGAGGCACACATTGGTATTCAGCCAAAAATCTTTCTTCTCCTGTGTCATTACTTATAATCTGACAAATAGCATTTTCCATATGGCATTTACCCTCTATAGCAGAACCTATCGAAATGTCTATGTATTTACTGAAGTATTATGAAATTTTTCCTTCGGTCGCTGGTAAAACATGCTTCAATATGAGCTTACAACGGAACATCTGTTGTGTTTATTTTAACTAACTTTTATAAAAAATAAAAATCAGTCTCTTGCTTTGCTTGATGATTTTTTTATTCCAAAATTATCAAATTTTTGATTCATTTGTAAAATTTTTATGATATTACATTGTCTGTTGGTTCGTCTTACTCTGAAACTTTATCTTTCTTACTTTAGTTATTGAGCAAATCGGCAAAAATCTCAGTCCTGATTATAATACATTTAATCTTTAATCTTTTAATCTTAATTTACAAGCAAAATATTTCAAAATTAGGATTGATAAATATTATGAGAATCGGAATGTTTACATCACCAAGTGTCTTGAGCATAGGTTAAACCGGATCCTCCATGTTCTAACAAGAGTTGGATCTTCAGATGGAATAAATTTTGTTCATTCATCTATTGATCTGCCGATTAATCCAGCAGATAACTATTGACGCCTTTTCAATAAACATCCAAATGCTTCAAGAATTCTTTTTTTTTTCGATTACGTTGAATTTCACGGTAAATACAATTAAAAGTTGAAAAATTTATTTTTGTGGAATAATTCTGAGCTCAATTATACTACTATGAACGTTACAATCGTATTTGAATTGGTAGTACCGATAAACATGTTCAGTTATATCACAAATTGGATCAATTTTAAACTATTATAAAACTTCATGCATCTAAGGCATTTTTGTAAAAATATTAATCATGAGGGGGAGGGTCTTTGATATTTATCGTTTCTTTAAATTTTTATAGTCATAAAGTAGCTAGACGAGCTGTTGTTACTTTCACCAACTTAGCAATTTTGCAAAATAAGGGGGAGGAAATATCATTTTTCTAAAAATGTGGATATGAGACAATGACATGATTTATAAAACTTGTTTATCGCCTTGCTCCAGAAAGAAAATATGCAAATTTATCATTTGTTAGCTTAATATCACAAAAATAAAGTTATAGCTATTTTTTTAGCTTATCTTTTCAAATTGCTAGTTTGATATTCCGTTTTGTTTTTTTTTTTCAATTTCCATTATGCTTATGATAAATATTTAGTATCACCAGTTTGGTATTTTTTAACACGAACCAATTTATGCTGTCTAGACTCGATGGACTGCAAGCAAGTCGAAGAAATTTGTTTTCCAAAACAATATTTTTATAAGATTTAATGCATAATTTTTAATTTATAGTAAATTTTCATTAAAGGGAGCCCAAAACAATATTCTTTAAAAATAAATTAATGGCATTCTTTTGATTATTTCTGTATCAATAATTTGCATAACACGCTTATTTTAGTTTATGAATCTATTGATTGCTAAATATATTTTCTGTAAAAAAGTTGCGCAGAGTAAATAAGGAAAGCTCTATTTTTGCTTTTTTACTGGTGCATTAATTTTATTCTATTGTGTATCAATTTTCAAACAAGTTCATTAAATTTTAAAGCAACTTTATTAACTCAGTCTGAATTTTGCTATCCATTTAAAAATTTTCCGATGAGCTAGAGACTTGAAACCTTAAATATAGTTCAATCCTGAATGACAATGCAATATTAATTTCATCTCGAATCTGTCTACTTTTTTGTTTATTCGGTTACCGATAGATGCCGCCATTCCAAGTTGTTAGCTCATATGAAAGTTAATTTGAAATCAATTGGAATTTCACACTAAAAAGCAAAGAATAATTATTTAAATACAAATCAAACGTACACATATAGGGCGCCATAGTCTTTCAATAAAATATACCTTGATTTTTATTTGATTTCGGATTTGAAAAAGTGATCCAACATAGCAGAAAGACAGAGAGAGAATTTAAGTGCTCCCCTAAATTGTCAATATTCGTCACCCAATTGCACTGATCTCTTGAAGCTATTTGGATAATAAGCTCTTATGACATATAATAACGCAAGAATATGCTTTACGGGAATGAAAGTTAAATCAAGACTTATCTGGCAGTACTGCACATAGCCGTTTGCTGCACAACTCAGTATTTATGTGCTTTAACTGATTTTAATCTGTTCTGTTTCTTGGATTATTGCGAGCCGAGAACATTGCTGGATTAAAAGGAGGATTATTGGAAATAATTCCACGTAGCACAGCAACTCGACAAAGAGTATGAAAAAAAATAAATGGGTCTAGTAGAATATTAACTCTACTAGATTTAATCTACTCTCGGTTTAGAAGAAAAATATAGCAACAACTTGTTTTGGATTTTAGATATTCTTGAGAAATTGTTTCGCTGATAATGCATCTTCTGAAATTACCTTTCTTTGTTTCATTATAAAAGTTGTTTATATAAATTGCGTTGTGTATTTTTTATAACTTCACACCTGAATTCAGAAGCTAAAATGTTATCTTTATGCAGCAAGATAACTTATATCACCGTGATCAAAGAAAGACATCATTACACGTTTTAAGCTATGACCCTAAATAGCTTTCATTCATGCTGCACCATTGCAATCCAAAAGTTTGTTTTTCTTTTCCTTTTGCCTTTTTAACTTTCTTTTCCTTTTAAATCCTCAGAACAGAAACAATATACACAAAAAAAAGCTTTAGTTCATATTGATCATCACCTCTCACATCACATCAGTCATATTTCAAAAAAAAATGATGCCATTTTTCATATTCATTTATCATTAATTATTTATACAAAGTAATCATATTGGGATCCCAAAAACAATGTTTTGCAATATGAAAAAAAAATTAGGTGCCCAATTTATTCATTGAATAAAAGATAAGAATTAATTGCTTTGGCAATTAATTCTTATCGCCCGAATGCAAAGAATTAACAAACAACATAAAAAATATTATAAAACAGACGAAATACTTAACTAAAGATTATTATACAGTATATTATAGAAGGTCTTTTCCATCGTTGCTGAATGTAACCTATATTATAAGGTCGCTGATGTTGCAACGACCGTTTTCATAGAGGATTTTAGAAGTTCGTGAGACTATCTGCAAGTCTAGTAACAATTGAGAAATTTGATTTAAAGCATATTGACATTTGTAGAAATAAAAAAGCGCCAAAAAATTATTATTTATTTTCTCTTAATTACATTCGTATTTCAATAAGGACATATATAACATTATTCATTTTAAATATTCGAAATTAAAATAATTATTTAAATAAAAAATATAATATAAAAGCTTTTAAACGGACTAAAGTTTCAATTTTAACAATTCATGATCACTAATTTTCAAGGCAATCTGTTTAGACAAATACAATCAAGGCAAATACAATTATTAATCTTACACTTTTTTTTAAAAAAATATGGTATGCTAATGTTTTGTATTTAAATAATTATTCTTTGCTTTTTAGTATGAAATTCCAATTGATTTCAAATTAACTTTCAGATGAGCTAACAACTTGGCATGGCGGCATCTATCGGTAACAGAATAAACAAAAAAAGAAGACAGATTCCAGATCGAATTAATAGTGCATTGTCATCCAGGATTGAACTATATTTAAAGTTTTAAGTCTCTAGCTCATCGGAAAATTATTTTTAAATGGATAGCAAAATTCAGACTGGGTTAATAAAGTTGCTTTAAAATTTAATGAACTTGCTTGAAAATTGATACACAATAAAATAAAATTAATGCATCAGCAAAAAAGCAAAAATAGAGCTTCCCTTATTTACTCTGCGCAACTTTTTTACAGAAAATATATTTAGCAATCAATAGCGTGTTATGCAAATTATTGATACAGAAATAATCAAAAGAATGCCATGAATTTATTTTTCAAGAATATAGTTTTCGGCTCCCTTTAATAAAAATTTACTATAAATTAAAAATTATGCATTAAATCTTATAAAAATATTGTTCTGGAAAACAAATTGCTTCGACTTGCTTGCAGTCCATCGAGTTTAGACAGCATAAATTGGTTCGTGTTAAAAAAATACCAAACTGGTGATACTAAATATTTATCATAAGCATAATGGAAATTGGAAAAAACAAACAAAAAACAAACCGGAATATCATACTAGCAATTTGAAAAGATAGCTATTCTTTTAGCTTATAACTTTATTTTTGTGATATTAAGCTAACAAATGATAAATTTGCATATTTTCTTTCTGGAGCAAGGCGATAAACAAGTTTTATAAATCATGCCATTGTCTCATATCCACATTTTTAGAAAAATGATATTTCCTCCCCCTAATTTTGCAAAATTGCTAAGTTGGTGAAAGTAATAACAGCTATTCTAGCTTCTTTATGATTATAAAAATTTAAACAAACGATAAATATTAAAGACCCACCCTCCATGATTAATATTTTTACAAAAATGCCTTAGATGCATGAAGTTTTATAATAGTTTAAAATTGATCCAATTTGTTTCTATTGTTCATCGTTTCTGGAAGCATAAAAATGTATTTTCTTACTTCAGAATAATAATAGATAAAAATTTCATCATTAATTTTTTATTTTAATTATATTTCAAAAATATGTTTACTAAAAAAAGGGAGGAATAAAGGCATTGGCTTTGTACAGTCCAGAACTAATATAAGTTGAACTAAGGCTTTCAAATTTCCACTTAGTTAATTTAGAAAATGAGAAGGCCCCCTCGGGGCTATTCTGCTAAATATAATTGGAATTGTATTAATAAGCTTAGCTAGCTAAGTTTTTAATAAATTTTAAGTAAGATTTTAACATATTTTCGTGACAACTATAAAAAACATTATTGCAAAGGTTCGATCTTTATACAATTTAAAATTTTATTAATTTGTAGAGGAACGAGGCTCTCTATAACTTCATTATGAGGTAGATGAAAATAATAGAATTTCGGGATCAGTAATTTAGTTATTTTCTAAGTCCCACATTTCACAAAACGAAACAAACACAGACACGAAAAAACACGGCACTCACTTAGAATACAATCTAATAATGACCCCCAAGAGCATCATGGAAAATATATCTTGATGCTAATAAGGTAGCGCCATCTGTTGTATCAAAAGAGAAAGTAATAATTAATGCAACCGCTGCAAACTGACTTTTTAATTGTATCAATGCAAATTCAGTTTGGGTAGTTCGGATCCAGTTTTACGAACTCTTGTCTTCTTCTCCAATCCGATATGTTCTTATGGGATTGAAAATAAGCTGATAACTTATAAGAGCAAGTTCATGCACTAGAAGGTCTATTGCACAACAACTTTTTTAAAAAAATAATTTACTAAATAACCAGCCGTAGCTACAATAACATTCATGATTAACCAATATTATTCCAATTATTCTCATAAACTTTTGAGAAATTAAAAATGTCTTGCATATAAATATCCTTGAAAATATATTTGTAATGATAAGAAACTATTGCTTATAAATTCAGAACTATTGCTTATAACTTTATTTTACCAACTTTACTACTCCAAATTATTGCGTTCTTAACGTATTTCAACAAAAATATATTCTGTTCCATAGAAATATATTATACTAGCCGCCTTTGGCGACCAGCCGGTTCGCCAGTATTACCGCTCGCTACAATTTTCAATTAAATATTTTAAATAACTGGTCTCAAAGGATTCTCAAACAAAACATTTTTAATCTTCAAATTTTGATAGTCATACCAAACTTATATTGTTTAGATCGTTTCGTTCAATTTACTATATATATTTTGCTAATTTGTTGCCATTTCCGGTAAAACTTCAACTTTAATTAAAAATGTAAATGACGAAATTGCAATTAATATTAAGATATTTTTTAATAAAACCAAGCGTTTTATTTTATTAATCATCTTTATTGTTATTTATTAATTATTATTATTATTGAATATGAGTATTGCAAACAGAATCGCTCGGTATTTAAGTCTTATGTTAACTACAAAATATTTTTCATAGTTTATGTAATATCTCAAACAATAATTGAACAAAAATTTCTGAGATTCAGTATAAAATTCAGTTTTTCGAAATCAATAATATTCTGTTCCTGCTTATAAATATATTTCAAAAATTATGAAGTCTAAATTTAATGCAATAAGGTATCATATTCTGATAAATATTCTGGACACACCAAATTTTAAATAAATGAATGAATGTTTCTATTTTCCACGATCAACTAAGACTTATTTATGAAGTTTTAAATGTTAAAAATTTAGAAAAACTCACCATTTTCATAATCTTAGGCCAATTAATCTTCAGAAACCTGCGTGCTTATTGGCGTATTTTCTTTGAAACGATCGATGAAAAATCTAAAATTATCCTTTTTTATTGAATAGTGATATTCAAATCTTCATAAATCAGTCAGTTTAAGTGATTTGAAATTAACTCTTAAAAGTCAGTGATTTAGTTGATTGGAAATTAACTCTATGACCACCATAAAATCTGTGCTTTCTCTTGTGGTGTATGCATTCTCCTTAATATCCGATCGAATAAAACATCATATACAAAAGTACTACATAGAAGAAACACATCAAAAGTAAACATAACATTTCAATAGTTGCCAAAAACAAAAGAGAGAAAAATGCAATTAATAAGCAGACGATATTTAGAAAAGTACAGATATTTAGACTGGAAAATGAAATTATCTGAAATTAAAAACACGCGCAGACGATATTTACAAAAGTAAAAATATTCAAACCTGAAAAGGAAAATATATGAGTTATTCCATGAATAAATGCCATAAGTTTGTTTACATCTTCATTATTTTATGAGTCATTAAATATCAAAATGGATCGGGGACTGAATAAACACCCTATATAGAGAGTGTAAAAGATCATAAAATAATTTTTCTTGAATTTATTTTTTAGAAAAAAATAATATTTCATATTTGTTTCATTTCTTACAGACACTTGCCGAAAATTATAATTTTGCAGATTTTATTTCCAAAAAGATTTAATTTATTTTCAGTTAGAGCTTTAATCAATGTGATGGCAACACTTTGAAAAAAGCTATTTTTTTCTCATGAATGCGAAACGTGCTTAATCCTCATTTTTATTTTTGACGGAAAAAATTATTGAAAAACATAGTTAAAATATTTATTTAAAAATTCATTAAAAATAGAAATTTAATTTTAAGATTAAAACAGTAGTATCATTTAAAAGATAAATTTTTTATCTTTAACTTCATGTAAAAATCTTTTTTGTCCGGTAATATTTTCCGGTAATATTTATAGCAGAAACATGTCAAAATTTCGCTTAATTTTTAAATAAATAAAATTCTAGTTAAAAATTCGAAAAAATAACCCCCAGGTGCACATTCCCGACCTCCAAGGTATACACGTGCCAAATTTGGTAGCTGTAGGTTGAATGGTCTGGTCTGTAGAGCGCCAACACACACACACACACACACACACACACACACACACATTGAGCTTTATTATAAGTATAGATATAGATATAGATTTCATGCAAATTGTCACAACTATTTAATATTTTCCATTTAAATTAATTCATAAACATACTATTCCTAATTTTGTAGGAAATGCATATCTATAATTAAAATACTGAATTTTATGAGAGATGATAAATAAAATCTAAAATTTAGTGTTATTTATGTTTCTATTATACTATTTAGTATTATTATTATATTAAAATATTTTGAATCGGTAAAGAATAGCTGTTCAATTTAGTACTAAAGTAGAGCTTCCGTTTCAAGTAGAAGTAGCATAATTTCAAAAATATTATTGCAGAAAATAATTTTTGCACATTTTAAAGCTTAAAAAAATTGCCATTTGCTGATTTTTCTGAATTTTTAAATCACATTATGAGCGGAAATAATGCTCATAAATAAATACTTTCTCCTCCGTCGCGAGTCCCATTTCTAACAACAACTGCACAACATAACTTCCTTTTCACTACTGCGAACACGTGTAGCTGAAGTTATGCCATTCAACAACCGCGTGTTAGAGCTGCCAGAGTTTCAGTACTGTATATTTTGGCGCATACTGTAGAATCCAATTAAATATTTGATCAAGATGTTTATTAAAGTAAAATGCACTCTATAAACATTGTTTTTAATCAATAATATGGTCCAGACCAAATAATGAAAAAAAAGTTAACAGTTCATTTAATCTATAATTAATTACTATTAATAATGAGCATTTATGAATATTCATGGAGCACTTATAAAATAAGATGTACTATCTGCATGTCAGATTTGTTGATGCTAGATCCTATTCTTAGTGATACAAATCTACCTATCTAGCGATAATCCTGCCCTTTACAATTTTTATATCATGAAATTTACTGAAAGTATGACAGCAAAAAAAATCATTAAAATGTTAAATATAAAATAAATATAAAACAAACTAAAAACATTTATGTAAAATAAACACTTTATCTAACTCTTTTATTCATAAAGATAACCCAATTACTTTCTTTTCTAATATTATTTTATGTATTATAATTTTATTTCTAATGTTTATTTTCTTTTCTGTTGCTTTTCTTGCATTCTTAGATAATTATCCGTCGCTCATTAAAAGAAAACGATCGTAATTAGAGAAAAATATTTATCAAACTGTCAAATATTTTGATTACGCAATGCCTATTAAAAATAAGAAATAGGAAGGAAAACGCAATAGGTATAAAGCAGAATTGTTTCGTTAAATTGCAAATAAATATCATTAATCTGCTATGTTGATTCTAAGTAGATGAATAAAGGCGATATCAAATACAATATAGTCACATCTGTTTCAAATGGTGCTCTTGAATTCGAGGGCGAGTATTTGAAGAATATAATTACAAAGGATTAAAAATGTCAAATACTTAAAAGGAAAGCGCCGGATTTAGATGCAGATTTATGCGAAATAATAATTTCTATTCCAGTTTCCAAGTAATTACTCAATTAAGGAAGCAAATTGCTTTCTTGGAGAATTTTAATTGTCTTTTTGTTTTAAAAGGGAATGAATGGCCTTTGAATCATGAGTGCTTGCTTTGTTTATAAAAACTGAAATCAGTAAGACCTTTTTATTCATTAGATTCGTTTAGGACTGAGATTTTTTTTTCCATAAATGTCGAAAAAAAGGATTTTTTGTGCTTTCTATTTTTTTTAAGCAAATGAGCTTTTGTTGAATAATTAGTATTGAAATCAGTGCTTTAGTTATTCGGTCTATTGCCGCAATTAAATGTAGAATTTCTTTTAAAATAAAACTAATTTTACTTAAATTGCACAAAAGCATCTCGAATGATTGCAGATCATTTCAAATGAAAGTTGTTCTTCGTTTTAATTGGAAAGCAATTCTTTAGTTGAAAATATCTCATGGAAATGTAGTGGAAAAAAAACTCGTATAAATACAACAATGAAAAAAAAATTTCAAATTCCAATTTAAAAAGTCTTGTGTAATTCTATTCAAACTATAGAATTAGTCACTAGAGAAATATGAAATAATTCCAAAGTCTTTCAGAGACTAGTTTGGTTTTCCTGTGAATGTTATTTGTTATTGTTGGTTTGCCATTCAAGTACTTTGGAAATAAGGGTATATAAAGGATCAAATCCAAAAATAAAGATAATATCCTCTATATAAAACTGAATGAGAAACAAATGAAGCACCGTTAGTCGGTATATTAATTTGATAAAACTATGAAAAATATATTTCAAAACTGAGATGAGAATTGTAGTATATCTAATATTACTCATATATTACGAACTCATCTATTACGCAAAGTATAATGCACTGATATATGAATGGTTTAGAAATAATTCGTCACTATTATGTTTAGATTAAAATAATTATCGTCGAGGTTAAATAGCGTCGGATTAACAGCTGCCTTTGGCGACCAGCTTATTGGCCAGTTTAATAACTTTTTAAACTCTTAAACCATGAATATGGAAAATATTTTTTATTTCACCTGAAATATTGGGAATGCAAAAAATTAATTGAATTGAATCAATATGCTATAAGGTACAACGGATGCAAATTAAAAAGTGTATATACTACTAAATAAAAGTTGAAGTGGAAATCGCATTTCGAAGTTAATGTCCGAAGAAAGTATTTTTTGTAAATTTTAACATTGTCAAAATTAATATCGCGTGATTGAATGTCATAATAGGTGAATTCAGATTTCATCATAACCATAAAAGACTATGCTCTTAGCGACCATGTTTGATGGTTTGTTCAGATAACGTAATTATAAGCGAATAAAACAGAAATTTGATTAACTGCTTTGTTTGAATGATCATTTTCAAAGCTGGATTTTGTAAGCAACGGAAGCATGCAAAATATAACTTTAAGCATTTAAAATTTTATTTAAAAAACAAATCGTAGAGAAATGTTATAATTAAAATAGTTTTAAGCTTATGTAAACCCATTTTTGTGAAATAATAGTTTTGGAGCATATGGTCATCAATTTCCATAGGTAATTAATTCATAGTAGTTCTCCATCTGGCGAAATGCTCAGCATATCTTTGTGCTGGATTACACCGTCTATTTAGCATCTGTTGCTTGATTTCTTGATATTACATCTTCTTTGCTTTAATTGCATGGCGCTTTTGTGACAGGGCAAGCATTCTCCAGCACACTTCAAATAATACTTTTCAGTTTCATTAATTAGCGAATGGAATTGAAATATCTAAAATATATGTAATTGTAAAAACGTTTAATGAAACAGTCTGGATGTTCGTATAATGATTTATTTATATTTGATTACTGCCACAGAACGTAAGTAATAAGAACCATTCGTATTCCATGTACGTTAACGATTTATATAGATAGATAGATGGATATTAACAATTCGTGATACCACCAAACTTGTCGATTATCCACATCGCATTTCTACGCCGCTATATAGAGCGTATGCTGTTCCTCTTAAGCGATGAATGCTTTTGCATTTCAGTATCAAGCGTTTCCGAAGATACATTAGCGTTTTGAAATATCTTTTTGATCTAGGATGAGAAAGGATGTGTTGAATTTAAAAGGGAGTGGATTTCCTATATTCTGACTAGTTAATTCAGCCTCTTTACTTCTGTCACGATAATATATACTATTTGAATATATTAGGACAAACTATCGTCTACAATAGTCAGTGTTATTATCGCCGCTACAAAAGACACACCCTCGGCTTAAAATCACTGACTTCGTCATCGAGCTTGTCCATGGCAAGTGCCATTAGAAAGAACAACAACAGTTATCGCCGCTTCTAAATTTTATTGGAAAACTCGCGCCTATGCTGATTCAACTTTTAACCATTCTCAGATTATATATCTGAGGACATAAGGTCTTTAAACTTCTATCGCAACATTTTAAGGCATTGCCTGCCTTCTTCAAAAAAGTGAGGTTATATTTCAAGATAATTATAAAGAAACTATATATATATATTTATTATTATTAAAACATAGTCTCAAAATGGCAAATACAAATCAAAGAAATCAGTTTGGATTTGCACAAGGAAGATGTTTGGCAAATCGGTTCGGTGCTCCCTACAATAAGTTTAAAACTGGAAGTTTGTCCGGAAAAAGAATAGCAAAAGTCCAATGAAATTTCTACACAATATGATCTTGATATGACTTATTATTAGTCTTCATCATTATTAAAATAGTCGCATATCATTTCCAACTCAATCGAGATTATTCAATTTACAGTTTATTTTTTAATCAAACTTTTTGCTTTTCTGATGCTATTTGCTAAGAAAATTTCTTATATACCTCTGGTATTCATTTTGAAATTTCTCTTAATTTTTGTGGAGAGTGTATTTACATGTTGGTGATGAAAATATATTATATCCTTACAAAAGTAAAATCATATCAAAGAAATTATTTGAAATTTATATTAATGTTTCTGCTAGCAAATTTGGCTGATGGAGGCATTTTTAGTAATTCTATCAACAGTAAATTCTTTGGTATTTATTCTTTCAGTATTTTTAAAAATTAAATGTTTTCGAATGATGTTGAAAGAGAGTATAAAATATTTTAATTCACTTAATATTGAACTCATCAATAAAGTAGTATATTTAATTTTACTGCACTATAAACTAGATGAGATTCGATGCTTTGTAAAGAATTTTACAAAAACTGCGTTGTATATTTTAAATTAAATCAATTTGTTTAAACGAATTCTAAATGGAAATTTTCATTTCAAAATTTTAAACTCCCGTTATTTATATCTATAAGTAAAAATACTAATTTGTAAATATTAAACATATTTTTTATACTTTAATTCTCATTTCTTTAAAATATTAATTATTTTCATTAATTAATTCTGCATATTGTATTACGTAAATGCATACAATATGCAGAAATCCAAAAAGAATTTTAGGCAAGAGGAAATCGTAGAACCCAAGGAAAATAGTTATACAAATATTCAGATTAATAAACGGTGTAATTTTTCCATTTTTTCCTCTCTTTCAGATGGAAGATACTTGGAGGTGATATTATTGTTTGTAAATAACTTTTTCTTATTTAACTTAAGTATTTTGTCTCCATCAAAGCTGTGATCTTTTTTGCTGTGATTTTCTTCACGTCTCATTGTTTCCGAAAATAAGCGTGTAGATGATGACGTCAAAGTCTATTAATTCACTGTAATCGTGAAAATAATTATTACTTTGAAAATAATGGTGGAAAAGAAAAAGAATACAGAAAAGGTTAAATTACTTAAAACGAATTTTTTACCTAAAAATATTGAGTGAAAGACAATTGTTGCAAATAACCTTGGAGTTAAAACCTCAACCACAGCTATTTACATCATCTTGCATGTAACAAATTACCTTAGAATATAACTTACGTACCTTTATCATTTACGATCTTCTAATGTGAGAAATCATTTCCGGAATCGATTTTTCATGGATCGCTTGACATGTGACCATGAATTGACTTCATAAAAATTGTTCACTTTAATCTAAAAAAGAATCTTCTTAACATAATTGACTTGCTTCAAATTGCTGTGTAGAAAAAGGTTTATTCTTAGATGTTTTCTACCACCTTGATTGAAATCCTATGAATGTATGAGAAGTAACAAATAAAATCCATTTAAAGCTGAATCATCCGACTACGAATTTTTAATGGAGTGATTTCAATTATAAACTTAGAATAGAACATATATATTTGTTAGAAGTCAAAGAATAAAAAAACACTGAAAAAATTGAAAGAATTTTAATTTTTTAACAGTTTTTTAACCTTTTACTTCTTTTTGCCTATTATTGACAGCACATTCAAATAATATAACCCATAATTTCCAGTCATGATAGACGTTAAGCCACTGCTGATTTTTAATTTTAACAAGTAATAAATAAGCTTTTTGATATTAATAAATAATAATAATTTTTAAGAATGTTTCGACATATAATTCGAAATATTTTAATCACTTTCATTAGAAAAACAACAATATTAAGCTTTAAATCATTAATTATTATTTATGATAGTAATAATAACATCATTTAGTTAATTTACTGTCGCATTACAGTTCCTAATTCGATTTCGCTATATCTCAACATTTGAATATCTGTAGATGAATCTGGGAAATTTTCTTTCGCTTTAAATAACATTTATACAATATTCAAATTAAGATTCGGAAAAAAAACTTAGAGACGAATATATTTGTACGAAAATATTTAATATTATAGCTCAAAGTTTCTCCAAAAATTTAACATACAGAAACATTTAGCAGAAAAAAGAATTACTTCCGTGGAAAAATTATTTCAAACTGCCTTTAATCACCAGAATATAGATAAAGTTTCAAGATGCTGAAAAATACTAAACGCCATTATAAAAATTCACCATCTAAAACAATGATAAAAACAGCAATATCATGCAAGTAGTTTCGAAAGATAACCTAATAACAGAAGTTTTGTGACATTAAGTTAATAAATGACTTTTTTTAAAAAGAACAAACAAGTTCCAGATTCCAGAAATTTATGCATTTTATTTTCATATTTTATCTTTACTTTCCATTATTTAACGTAGTAAAAATTATTACACTGTTAACTAGAATATCAGCTCATTTAATCCCTTGATATTCCTAAAATCTACACAGATCATAAATAATTGATTAAAACTATGTACTATTAATAATATTCTGGCAAAAAATTGACTGGTTTTAGAAAGTACGAAATGCTGGCAATGCACTAATATATCTTTTAGTTAGTAACTATGACCAATGAATATTTTTATTACTATTTGTTCGAAAATGATATTTCATGAAATAATTCATGTAATTACACAATACGGCTGTTATTTTCTAGTGTCGTAATATAAGGAGGCCAATCAAAAATGCATTTAGGTGCTGCCTTTTTTGAATGATCGTATTAAAAATTGTATATAGATTCACAATTATCATTTCCTTTATTTTTCATTTTGCATTTATGATTTAAATTCTTAACAAACAGGAGGACCTTAAATAAATAAGTTTCAAAAATAATTGCAGATCAACAATTTTGACATAACGTTTAGTCCTAAAATTTACTCAAATATATTGCTAAATTTATAAGTTACTTTCTTTCTTATTAGGGCGGATAGGCAGTAGGATAGACAATTAAAATTATGATATATATTTACAATTCGAATATTAAAACCTTTTCCCAGCTTTCATGTACTGATTCTTTGTTTTCAAAACTTATGTTCATACGCAAATGGATGTTAAGAGATTTCCCGTTGTTGGAATTATTCCAAAATGTTAAGAAGAAAAAAACCAAATTTGATGCAAAAATCGCATACAGAATTTTATTACCTTAGATTGTTCCATTATTGCCTTTTACATTCCCAAATTTACCGATGAAGAGTTATAAATCCCAAAAATGATTCTCCAGAGTTTCAAAACTTTCCGGAACAATGAAATTCATCAGAATCGGGAGATGAAAGTCATCGACAGATAGGAAAGACTTTTATTTTAAGAAATTTTTTAAAGAATCCTTTGCAAGTACTTTTACAAACTACTCTTTAAAACTTACTCTAGTTATGTTTTAAAACTATTAGACAACAATTATTCAACAATATTAACAGTTTTGTAATTTATATATATTGTATGATGACGACATATATTCGAAATAAATACATCTTTGTTTTAATTATGTTGTAACCTTTATAGAATAACAATTAGTAATTAAATTTATAATGTATTTGATTTCACAAAATATTCTGCTGAATATTCATCGAAATTATTGTCTGAAATGCATTTTTACAAATTTGAAATATGTGGGATTTAACGCTATAGGAGTAAGCCTATTCCAAATTGCGACACTGGAGCAAGTATATATTTGAGAAGGGTTCAAAAAGTTTTATGCAATATGACTCGTTGTCTTTTTCGTCTTAAAGAGCCCTTTTCCTTCGTTTATTTGTCTGAATTTGATTCTGTTTTTCTTACAAGATTTAGTAGTTTTCATTCCATAGTTTGTCGTCCTGAGGTTTTGGTTTGCAAAGAATTTTTCACCATTGAATCTGTTAAAATGAAATTCGCTATGATCTACTTTGACAACTTTCCTACTATCAGATTCTAGAATTAGCCTTATTTTCTGTAAGCTGAAATGAAACTCTCCTCTGCCTTTCTCTTGAAGTAGAGGGACATACTTCTAATAAAAATTTCTTAATGATGTAAAAATGCTTCCTTCTCATATGTAAAGAAATTCTTCTGCTTTTCAATCACTATTTTGTGCATATTCTGCAACATTTCTTCCCTTAGATAAATTAGTTGATAGCTAATGGCAGGAAGTCTTCATAAGCAAAAAGTACCAAATACCTACAAAGCACCAATTATAGGAAACCTACTATATCCTTCTTCAGCATTATAGCATTTGGTAGGACCTATTTAACTATAATACAGAAGAAATGTCATGTGCAGATATAATCATTCAAGGGTTGTCACTCATCAGTGAATGATATTACTGGTGAATTTTTTGAAAGGCACAAACACAGACCAATTTATTGTTTGCGAATTATGTCATGTATGTAATAAGAAAGGCAAAATAATCACGTCGAATTTTTCGGCGAAGTTCATTGGTATTAAGTCGAGGTGACATTAATCATTGTTCAGAAGAAATAGGACATTCTCTCTATGGTGTCTTCTGAAATTCAAATACCATGCCCTAACATCAGCATAAATTTATATTTTGAGCTTTCACTTCTTTCAGGTTTGAAAAGAAGCAATGATTAAAAATTTTGCAAGAGAAAAAAAAGAGGAACAGTGTTGCCAATAGTACTAAAAACAAGAATTATTCTTTAAAATGGGGCTCGTTTTACTTATGTACGGCTCCAAACTGTTCGCTACAGTGGTCAATAAAAAAATGAACATTACTGTAACTTTTTTTTACTTATTTTCACATTTTTACAAAATTGACATCGACGGGATGGACTTCTGATAATCTTCACCATATGTTTTCTGATAATAATCTTTCTTTGCTTCTGAACTTTTAATCAACCCAGTCGTTGCAAATATCTTTACACTGGAATTTCAATCTACCAAAAACACTGGAAAAACTAGTCATGACCTATCTATATTATGTCTACTAATGCTCGAATTTCTTCTCAAACTAGCCACTTGCAGAGTGCGTAATGAAGCTTAAGGTTTACCTATTAGAAAGGTTGAAACCAATCACTTGAAGAAATCCCCCCCCCATTCACTCTAGACTATTGGGATATTTATTTGGTTCTCGACTGTGGAATGATATACCATGTTTATACTTTCTAAACCTAAAGTTCTTCACTGTTTATCATGAAACGACGATTTTTTTTTTCATATGCTACGTTAGATACAAATGGCAATTTATATAATTATATGCAGCGTTCGCAAGAGATATCTTAAAAACTAATGAAATTTATATAAAGTGTTCATTTGTTTAATTTTTTAGACTTAATTATACTTTAAATAGTTAAATTAGAAAAAGATATTGATTAAAATTAAAACTTACTGTTACTAGCAGTGTTCATTTTATTGCAGAATATATGGGATGAAATGAAATTAATTTCACATTAACCATACGTCAACTGCCATGAACATACAAATATAGCTTCTTCACTAACTCTAGAAATATGCAAATGAAATGGTATATCTTTAGAATGTTAGTTTCATGACATTCTAGAGATTCTGCTATAAAATGAAACGATAATAATGGTAATTATCCTTTTTCATCTTTCTTTTATAGTTTCTAGTATCAACTTTAAAAAGAAAACATATACTATAGAATTAAATCTTACTCGATTCCCGTTGTAATACTTTAACAACTACTCCCAACGTAATTGTAAAAAGTTTTTTCTTGTGGCGCCATTTTTGCTTTGATACGCATGAATAATATAATGCTATTGTGCATAATTTTTAAATGTGGCTTCATTTACCGAAACTCTATTATTTCTCTTGATATAGATCTTACACAGGTATCGCCAAGTCTTAAGACGCAAATAAAAATTTTAAATTTAAAAGAAAAGTTAAAATAACTACATAATCATTGTTTTCACAAGCACTCTTTTTGCTACTAATACAGATAGTCCAAAACTCGTCAAGGAAGATGCACAAATGAGAATATCAACCAGTAAAAGAAAAGTGAATTTCAACAGATGGTTAATTTAAATTTCGAACATAATAACCTATCCGTCTAACAATTAGTACCTGTCTACGATAATTTCTTTTTGTTTAAAAGTATTTTTGGCTTTTTAGATATCAAAAATATTTATATCTATTCAGATATACAAATGGCTTTTTTGTTAATAATCATTTTCTTCATAATTTTTTCTCTTTATATCATTTTTTTAACAAATGAAGGAACATACAAATATTTCTTGGTATTTAATACTGTAACCATTTGTTACTAGTGATTTATTTGTCTTACAAATTCCCCTATTGTATAGCATCTTTGAAGTATTATATTTTCTGTGAAAATAATTAATTATGTGACATTTTTCCAGTATAAAAAAAAATAAATGGTGCTCATTGTTTTTCTTTTCATGCAATGTTAATCATACATCCTAAGAATATGTCATAGAAAAACCACAAGAGATTTACAGTGAAACAAGAAGATTGATTGAGGTGAACTTATTTTTATATCCCATCAGTGGAACATCTTAGTCTTTTATTTTTTATTCTGTTTGATTTATCATAGAACATTAAAAAACAAGCTATGTGAAAGTAGATTAATATCTAGAAAAGTATTGCAATCTTGTTAGTGGAAGCAGAAACAAGTATATATAAAAATATAAAATAAAAATTCATAAAGCATGACAGGTTTAAAAATTAAGTCATTTTTAATGTTTCAAAATTATTTTTCTATTTCCAAAAACTAAATATGATAAATTCTTATGAATTGAGTTCACCAATTTCCCCCTCCTCCTTACTCTACAAATTCTAACAAGCTTCAAATAATGTTTTTTTTTCAATTAGTTTTATTCGCAGAGTAAGTACAGAGATATATCACGGCATTTTCTGAGAATTGCCAAAAAACGCAGTTAATGGACAAAAATGAACAAACCTTTGCAAAATATTTTAAGATAATATTAGTGGTAATTTTGAGTACTCTTGAAAATGTCTATTCTCGCCTTTATTAATAATAAACCTAACTATCACACATTGAGTAAAAGAACAACGAAGTAACAATATAAGATAATCAAACAGAAATTATTCCTGCCCTGCTGAATCATCCGAGTTAAATTAATAGTTGTCATTACGAAAGCTCGGAAGCAAGAACTAAGGCTAAGCAAGAACCTATTGCAAACATCGACTCAGCGTAATCTCTCCGTAGGAGGCACGCACCGTCATTGCAGTTGAGATAACATGAACAAACAAAACACATTTAGAATGCCTACAGTGAAAGCGGAAATAAGCTACTGAAATGAAAAATTCTCATCCCCATATTAAGAGTGCTCCCCCCGCGGAATAATAAAGGTTAATACCAAAAATGAGCGGCCCCCGCATTAGTATTGGGGATAATCTAAATAATAGATAGCATGGAAATTAATCAGGTACTGATAAGGAAGCAAAATATCTCACATTATTGTGCCTCGCATTCTTCCACTCCCCCATTAAATGATACAATCTGTCATCGGAATAGAGGCAACTTAGTTTCACATCATTATTATACCCATGAGGGAAGCGAAGACCTGCTTACTTCTACGTCAACTTCTTATCCCCCATATCTGAAATGTATTTTATCCCAGTGGGATAGCAAAATGTGATAAAGCATATACGGGAAAATATCAGAAAATAGAGGATTAAAATTGTCTTCTCTGATGGCTTCCCTTCATACATAAAATCCTAAATGGAATCAACAAATGAAGCAACATTTACTGCCATGTGAAATGTAAAATCACAATGTGAAGTAGAAAAAAATTTCTACATAGTCTGTACGTTGATAATCGATCATATCCAAAAACATTCTTCTTTGAAAATTTAATATAAAAGATTTATTTATATTATCTTATGAGCATGATCAGTAGAGTAATTCTAATTTGATGTAAACCAAGAAGATAAAAGTTGCAGGTAGGGGTCAAATCCTGGTCAAATTATCTGACTGCACATCTAATTTAAAATGACAGGAATGAGAAGTTGAAATCTTCTCTTCCAGATAATTACTATAATTGAAAATAGAAAGATAATTCAGTTTAGAAGAATTATTATTTCGTCATAATTAACAATTTGTGCATGGGAAAACCTTTCGATAGATATACAGAAATTAGAAGCTGAAAAGTGGTTTTCAACCCCTGACTTCGATTTTTTTAAATTATACCACCAAAAAAGATTGTATTCAATATTTTGAAGGAAGATAATTTAATTTTGTAAATAGTAATTTTAAATCTAATTGAATTCATAATATATCATTCATACTGGCTTGTATTAAGAATGTAAATTTTACTGGTACAGTACTTAAAAAGAACAAGGAAAAGACTAGGGGAGTCTGTATCAATAACGCGATTTAAGTAAAAAATAAAATAGACATTTAAACAGAGCGAAAGTATCCACTCATGTACATTTACTTCAATCTTTATCGTAAGCCTTTTAAAAAAATCGAAAGTTATTTTGTAATGAATCTTAAATAATTATCAACCGTTCATTAAAAGCAAGCGACTCTAATTAGAGAAAGGAATTCATCAAACTGACAAAGTCGATAAAAAGTTTCTGGAGGAAAAAAAAACGATAATAAGCTTAAACTCTAGGTAACGAATTGTTGTTTCCTTAAATTTGTAATCAATATCAATAGTTTGTTTCATTACAATTAAGTATGCGAACAAAAGCAATAACATAACAAACTCGCATCTATTTCAAAAGCAGCCTTCAAAGCTGACATCGCGCAGTTGGAAAATATGATTCAAAAGGATTATAAATGTCAAGTGCTTAAAAGAGAAAGTGTGGGATTTAGATGCAGACATCCACTTAATATTAATCTCTATTCCAACTTCAAAGTAATTACGTAATTAAGGAAACAGATTGCTTTGCTAAAGAATTTTAATGGTTCTTTTCATTTTAAAATGGAGAGAGATATTCAAACGGGGGAGATTCAAATGAGAGAGGGGACCTAATTTACAAAAACTTATGCTATCAAGAGCTTTTTATGCATTTCCTTTGTTTAGGAAAGGAATTTTTTATTGCTTTCGATTTGAAAAACAGTTTTTCTTTTTTATAACTTTTTTTTTTAGATTTTTATTGAGTATTTCAGGTTTAAATCTGTTCAGTAATTGCTCGAAATAATTACGTCGATTAAATGTTAAATTGTATTTGCAACAAACTAATTTTGTTGAAATTCTGGAGAAGAAGAAAAAAAAAACAATTCGAATAAATGCATATTTCTTAAAATGTTTTTCATTCTAATTGGAAGTTATTTAGTTTATTAGTGGACACTCTTTATGCTGGTAAAATCAAAACAAATTTGTTGGCTTATGGAAATATTCAAATAATTATGCATTATTTAGACTGTTTAATTTTCAAGAAGGACTCAGTTTATGAATTAGGAATCATATTAATCATTTAGTAAGAATTTTATGTGATCCAATGTACTAGTAAAATATCAAATTACCAGCCGCCATCAGTGACCTACAGTTCATATTAATAGCAATAATTTAGTTTTCAGGATAATAATTTCCGGAATCTTCAATTTTCTCGCCATAGACGAGAGTCATTGACTAAGCATCTATTCTGCATCCATAAAAGCCCTGTATAAAATTTTCTTCCTTACCATAGAACTAACTGTGCTGGAAGCAATATTAATTCTTAACAATATGCAATGTAAATTCTCGAGACTAATAGATGGCTCGGGATAAGGAACTAGACCTTATTTTCTCCCAGTTGATAAGTATTGTGATGTAATAAAAATTCTCTCAAAAATGAAGTGTGATGGGAGACAGGCGACCATTAATCGCATATTTGATAGTCATGGGCTTTCGTATGAAGCACAAATTGAAGAAGTCAGTTCATTATTTAGGGCTGGGAGATGGGCTATTTTTTCCTAATTATTTTAAAAGCATATTTATAAGACTAGAATTATATTTATAAGGCTCATTTTCAGTTTTGTCTAAACGTCATTTCATATTGCTAGGTTTACTTTAAATCAATCTTGAAAATGATATATATATGATATAAAATATAGTTTGAATGTCTAAATTCTATTTTAACACGTGAGCTATTTAAAAATGGATCAAATAGATGTTCGTGATGGTATCTTGGCCGCCAGATTCCTTTCCAAATTTCAAATTTTGAGCACATCAACAAGAGGACAATTAATACTCTTCAGATTTAATGAGACACCCTATGAGATATAGGGTAGTTATTCCATAAACTGGCGTTTCAAATCTTAAAGACTAATTCTACCACGAGGTAACCACAAGAAGCATTAAAAATTACATTTAGCTCATTGAATCCTTATAGTTCCATAGATTAAGGTCTCAAAATTTAAAACTTACTCTACTATGAGGTCATTTCAACCCATATTACAGATATTGTAATAATAAATGACTCTCACTTCAATGAATCTTTATAAACTTTTATAACTATTAAGAAGCACGTTTATTCTCTGAGTCATAATGAAACAAGATAGGAATAGCAGCATTTAATATTTAAATTTGTATAACATTTACCTCGTATGTAAAATGGTTAACTTGAACAGATGAATTTATTATTAGTACACGTGCTTAGGTTAGGAAGCAGAACAACTTCCACTGAATTCGAGTAAATGTAAAAGATAACTCATTTTTAATGAACGATTTAAGTTCAGAAAGTTTGTCTGCGTAAGAAAATAAAATTAAATATTTATTCAAATGGTGAGATTTAAACACCTTTATAAATTATTTAGAGGAACTACAGAGTTTTGTCTTTAAAACATATTAACTAATTTAATGTAAAATCTAGCCAATATTGCTTAGTTAATTAGTTACTTAAAAGTCAGTAAAGTTACGTTTGCCATTTATTATTAATTGACTAACAATTGTGAGATGATATAGATTGAATATTTTGTTTAAGGATCTTTAAGTTTATTAAAAGTTCGTAAACGAAACCATCAATGTATCCAATATTCTAAAATTTATCAATATTGATACTATTAATTCTGTTTATTCAACTTTTGAGAGTAATTTTACTCCCAATAAATAAAAAAATTAAATTTATCAGTACAGAAAATATGTTGAAGATAATAAAAAAAAATGTTGGAACAATGATGCCTTTGGCAGATATTGTACACTCAACTGTGACCCTAAGAAGGTAAATTGGGTGAATTATTATATGATGAGGATTTTTAGTGGCCCAGGACCTTCAATTCTGTTTGTAAACATATTTTTAGAGGTATATGTGCGCCTCTTCATTTAACCAAATCCGATTAAAATGAATTTCACCACATTCAACCTTATTAATCATCGTGTTTGCATAATCCAATCTCCTTAAACCATTCAAATCGGTCAGTGGTTGACTGATTTGAATTCTGTAAAGGAGAATAGCGGCATCTCTCCTCATTATCCAATGAACTGTGGTTTTGGACATGTCATGTTGCCTTGCCAGCTGTCGTAACGAAGTTGGTGGACTTGCTGCGCACGCTTATTTCACTTTTTGAATATTAGCTTCCGTTCTTGCACGTGTATTTTTTCCTTTTCTTTTTTTTTTTTTTTCATCGCTAGAACATTGTTCAACACAGTGCCGGTCTTCTCAAGCCTTTCGTAAGATCTTTCGATCGCCGTGCCATTTATGTTGTGGTGATTGCCGAATATTTTCACCACAGCCGCTAGTGATCGCAATTCATGATAAGTCAGCACCATAAATACACGATGCACAATCGAATATTTGCTCATTTCGGAACAATTATGTACAGTACACAATTTCTTAGCGAGTAACTCATTCTCATCAAACCTGTTTTCTAGCCTTATATGCCGTGGCGGGAATTTGTATATTCATTTGCAGACGCGCTTTTCCTCTCATTGGTTGCCCCAAATTTCCATAGTCACCTAGGGAAGCTTCCACGTTGTGTAATCGTTATAAGCATCGTAATTTGGAATACAAACTGTCGGATTCATAATTAAAGCTCTTTGAGTAATTAGACTATGATGCTATATTCGTTGACCACACAGGTTATATATCAAGATAATCGTTTCGACGTGTTCTATCCGAATCTGCAAATATTAGACGTAGCCATACCTTGTGGGACACCCTGGATATGTATAATATTAATTTGAACTAAATGTTATTTCAATGTAATTTTAATACTTTTTATAATGTTACTGTTAAAATTAAGAAGAAAAATTAGATGAATTTTACTACGTCTTATTCAAAAGTTTTGGTTTGCAGAATATTACGAAGTTAATCACAGAGGAGATGACTTATTAATTAAACTTTCTACTATCTTTTTTTTCCTTTAGTGCATTTTATTAAATAGGGATATTGATTTGGTTGTTAATCAAAGTTCAAATAAAGCGCTAAATTATTCTATGCCAGGCCTAGGGAATTTATTAAAAATAACCTTAAGAAAATTCAAATGTTTTAATTCTATTCTTTACCTTTCGATGTAAGCCTTCAGATGGGTTTTTAATTCACCTCGTGTTTAAAGCTGGCGGCCATTTACTCTTATAAATTACAAATAGATAATCATTTCTAATTAAATAAGACTTTACATTTTTTTATGTTATATGATAATTTTTATAAGCGTTTTCTAGAAAACTCATTTTTTTTGTTACTTTTATTTGCGGGAAGTTTCTTTTCAAAAAAAAAAATCTTTTTTTTTTAATATTTAAATGAAATTTTTCCAAAATGTTTTACATGGTTACAATTATGTTATAAACTAGAATCTAACCTTTCGGTTCCTATTTTATCACTTTAACAGTCTTTTTGTGAAAATATTCAATAATTTTTAAACACTTTTGAGTTTTCTTACAAAATTGGGAATATTTTTAGAAGTTAATAGTTAATGGAAACCTTTTATTTCGAAACGCATCTAAATCTATTAGTTATGAATGATGTAAAAATAACTAAAATCTATTCATTAGAATTTACTAGAGGGTGTTTGGAGTAACTGTAAATATTCACTAAAATTTAGCTATAATTTGCTTATAATTTTAAAGTTAATAAAATCACCACTAAAATTTCTCTAGAATTCTTAGTTTTAGTACCAATTATAATAAAAAAATAATGCATAAGACTGAAACTATTTATCAAAAGTTGTTTGTTTTATCAAATTTTATAAATTTTAAAAAAGTGCCCCGAGGGTAAGTACAAACCTTAAATAACCAGGTGGTTCTGCGAATTTCTAAGTTAATACGCTAAAATAATAATACTCTGAATAAAATATATGAAAGTCAATGTACCTTTACCCATTCTTCCAGCATTATATATCATTTATGATGGTATGACAGAGAACAAAAAAAATATTGCATAATGGTGAGAAAAAATAACATTGTTTGCATGACAACCTTATTCTTAAAAAACTTCTAATAAATTCTCAATTTTTCGATTTCCATTCTTCAGAACAGAACTCGAATGATTCAGAATTTATTAGAAATTACTTTCACCATTAGCTTATCGTACATAATACTTATCTTAAATAAAAACAGAAATTTGAAGTGTAAATTGTTATCAGTATTCTATTCCAGTATCTTTCTAGTTTATCGATTAATTAATTTGAATATTTTCTGAGGACTTATAAATCCCTCCTATAGTTCCATCAATTTGTCAGGAAAAATGTCAGACTGTAAAAAATATATATAATAGCATTTTAATAAATTGTTGAGTTGGCTGTTTAAAACTTACCTCTGTGTTTGCACTCAGATATGTTAATGGACAAAGGTGACAAAAATTGATAAATATTGAAACACTGGTCTCTTGCTTTTAAGTAAACAATTATAAATATCAGTGGAAAAATGTTAATTAAAAAGTTTTATTAATTAAAAAGATCAGTAAATTGAGTAAACTGAGCCGCCGAATGTTGTGATCATCTAGATTAGGATACATTTAAAGAAAATCCAAATTAGAATAAAATTTGTAATTTTTTTCAGATTAAAGCAAAAGATTTAAATTCGTTTACGTACTTGGTATATAAAAAGATAAAAAATTACATGCATTACATTACATTTCTACAAGTAAAAATTTGTAGTTAATGCCTGCATTAGTTTTTGAAAAATTAGATTTTGTCGAATAATAATGATCATAGAAAAAGTTATATTCATTAAAATCGAAAAAAGGAAAATATATATATATATACACTAAATGTGTTATTCTGCGATTTCAAATATTGTGATGATTTTCAATTTTCAAAAATGGCAGTGAGGCAAAAATTAAAGTTGAAAATATTGTGCTCAATTATGAAGTTTAAATTGATTTTCCGATGAAAATTAAACTCACAAGCACAGCTTTTATGTATTTTTCTAAAATCAATCCCTACAAAGTAAAACATTTTTTTTTTCAAATTTAATTGTCACTATATTATTAATAGACTAGTATATCATTTGGAATGGTAGAATAATCGTTTAGAATCGTTTTTTTCCCCTTCCCTCGAATTCTAATGAAACGAAAAATACTTATAAACACTTTTCTTTAAAGCTGATTTTTCAATAAATTCGAAATTTTCAATACCAAAAGCAGATATCTGTTTGAAATTTTTACCAGTTATTATCTTTATCCAGTTATTATTATAACACAAATCTTTCAAAACTTTGCTTGAATATTTAACAAAAATATTTCCCAAATATGAACTTTTTTAAATTTACTCCATATTTAATTATGCTATCATTCCATTTGTCAAATCATTTTAAAGGCTCATTTTATTTCTAAAATGTTTTGATTTAAATTTTTTGCTCTCATTAGTAACTTTTTTATTTAAGCATGAAAAATCAGTGTCTCAAATTCCATACATCATTTTTATATGCTTATACATCTATTGCAAACATAGAGCTTTGTTTTGAATAGTTAACACAACTACTTAAACCAATAATATTGCTGTTATATATATATAATATAAATTTGCATTTTCATACACAATTCGACAATACTATAATTTCAGTATCTTCTACTTAGTGTCCAATATGTTTCAAATTTGTCAAATCTGCCTCTCTGAAACGTTCTGACATATTTTTTAATAAATATATCCTCCCCCCCTACTTTTCACCCGTTTAAAATTACTAATCTCGACCAAGTCTATGAACACCAGATTGCTCAGATTTTTATTTTCAGAACACTTGGTAATCTGAAAATAAAGGAAAGAAATAGCTTTTTAGTAAAGTAAAGAAAATCGAATATGCATTTCTTTTTCCTCAATCGTCGGAAATAGAAATTGAACATCTAATTACAAATTCAGTAATAATATCCTATTCCAACCTCATTTCTTTCCTTCTTGAGTCATCTTTTGAACATTCAAAAGAATTGCTCAGAGCAATAGACTGTCAAAATTTAATAAAAATCTATACTTTAGATGCTAAACATGTTTACGAAATTTCACTTGCCCAGATTTCAATTTTTGGGATCATGTGAATATCAAGATTGACAGGCAGTTACTTCCTTGGCATATTTGGTTAAAAATTTAGGAAAACTCTATACTTACTTAATTTCAAATTGTATTTATTTACAACTTTACATTTTTTTTTATTCTGTTGTACTCAGAGAGCTATTTAGCCAGACTTCTTACGAATGGATTTTGTCCAGAAGTTCTATAAATTTAGTGGAAAGACTACCTATCAAATTTAATCGTTCTGGTTCAAAGTATGTTTGAGGTATTATATTCATAGACAGACAGTCGTAAGTCCGAAAGAGCGTTTTTCCAATTCAGAAAGGTGCAAAATGTATAGATTCGTTAAAACCTAGAAGTTCGAATTTTTTTGACAATAACAATACTTTCGTTATTTACGTATACGAAAATAAAAATGCAAGACTTTTATGAGACTAAGAAAGGACAAGGAAGATGAGATAACTTCAAATTGCTTCCTTCATTTAGAAAAACCTTTCATTGCTCTACGTTGGCTTTTAGAAGAAATTATCTGAAAAATCATTATTATGGATTTAAATTAACTAAGGAGGCAAACACCCATAAAGATCAATGTAAAAATGCATCAAACTGATCTGATATGACTTTAAATAAATAAATTGCAAAGATGTCACTTTTTTTCTTAATTTTATACTCGTTTGCAATGGAAAGAATTCTTTGTCTTTTATTCCTGAAAAAGGAGCAATAATAAAGTTATCAGATTTTAGATAAACATATTGAAACGTGACGAAAGTGACGTTCAAAATCCCTCCTATTTTATAAGTGACGAAACACTTATAAAATAGGAGGGATTTTTAGTCAAAATTGTTAAAAGGAGATAGTAGAGCTTTTGAATTTAGGATATTTCGGTACAAGGTGATGAGTTAGAGGAGAACTAAATTTATCTTTCAAAGTACTTCTTTTAAAAAAAATATCGAAGGATCTTTTTTTGGGAAAAAATGTGCCAAAAATTAGAATAATTATTACAAAAATTAGAATAAAAATTACAATTTTAATTTGAAAAGCAATAGAATGTATCTGGACTTTATTTCTGTATTTCTTAGCTCTGAACTTTTATTTGCGTTTATTACTAAATTTGTAAGAGAATAACTCAATAAATTATCTTAATTATTAAAGAAGGAACATTTTAATTTTGAAAGTAAATTAATTATTTTTGAAAACATTTTTTAAAAATTGTAATTATTTATTTGTAAATTATTAAAATAATTTTAAAAATTTCTTATTCTTGCAGTTTTACTTATAAAAATTGTTTATTGTTAATAATGTATTATTTATTAAAAGCGCTAATTGCAGAAATATATCTTCAGCGCAAATTTCCAGCCAAAACTCTTATTCTCTGTTTCTTATCTCGGTTTTAGACCCACTCTTCCCTAATTCAAATTTCTGAATAAATCATATATTTACTGTGATGTCTATTTAAGTTTTCTTGATTCCTTCATTTCATGTAAAATAATTATATTACTAAGAATAATACAATATAAAATCTGCAAAATGTTTACGCAAATTCCATCATATGACATATATTTTCGAAAAGAAAGATATTGCTAGTAAGTATTAAATTAGTATAGTTAATTTTAAAATTATGCTAGGCGCTGGAAAACGTTTGCCATCAATAATGTAGACATGAATTTAAGATCACCATTTCATTTTTCTTAGTTCCAATATCCTGAATATTTTTCTATTTTAAATTATAAAATTTTTACAGTTATAGAGAACTCTTTACTTGTTGTTTATATCATTCAACTTTTCAACTTCTTTCACTTTTTAATTTTTCAATGATAGAATTTATATTCGCAAAAAAGGCATAAACTCAATATCATTCAGTATTTTTTTTTTTTTTTTGAAAAAAAGATATATTAGCAACTTTCAAAATCATATTAATGAAATAACTCTAAACATAAAAACTATGCTCCAGGTATTTTCATTTAATTCTAAGAACACTCATTTCCAACAGTGCTATCGATATTATCATTGCAGAATAACATCTAATTTCCATAAATACTACTTTTATTTTTATCGTTTGCTATATGTAACATACTGAGATACTTAAAAAATCGATATCACTTCATAAAATTAAAAAATCGTTTGCTATTAGCGAAAGGATAGTACATGAAATATTTTAAATTTTTATTATCAGAAATAAAGATAAATACGTATAGAGAGAAAGAAAAACGCCCGATTCTTATTTCTTGTTCATTTCTCGAAATATTTTCTTTCGGAATATTAAATGCATATCGGAACAGAATTTCAATTCTGTAAAACTGAAATCAAAAGATAGAATGCATTAATTTAAGTTAAAGTATTCTAAAGTTGAAACCTTGGAAAAGACATCATCTTAAGAAAATTCAGATCTCGCTAGAAAAAAATTGGAATGGATAATGTAATAGAAGAAACGTAAGTAAATGTAACTTTGCTAAGAGAAAAAAATTCCATGTTTTTTTTAATTGTGTATTCTTTTTCATTTGGTGTCGTTATTTTTTTTTGTTTGTTTGTTTTGTGCTAGTCATTTTTGTAGCAAAAAGCGATGATGTCATTTAACCTATTACTTTGGTACAACTGTGTTATAAATCAATTCATTCTTAACATTTTAAAACTAATATTGTGGTTAAATTGGCCTAACTTTGTGGATAAATTGGCCTAGCTTTCGTAAATGTGAAAATAATATAGATTAAAAGCTTAAAAATAACTACAATGATTTATAATTTGATAGAGTTTCTCTCATAAAAATCTTGCAAAGTAAAAAAATATACTTTTTAAAAATTTCTATATAATGGCATTTAAATACAGAAGATTTTTTTTTCCGTAAAGAGCATAAAGTTCGATTCCATTCTCAAGAAATTTTGTTTCTATGGGCTTAACAACCATCATTTCAAAGCAATCCTATTGGTAATTCACTTAAGCCGGCCTTTGCAATCTTAACGAGAAGGAAAGGGCGATAAAATAGCAAAAAATAGGAGAAAGAACTGTAAATATTATGTAAATAAATATTAAATAATAGCATAATAATTCTCATATGAATGCAGCAGTATACAGAAATTTTATATTTAGATAATCTACAAAATTATAATAAATATCAAAAATTCAAGAACAAACATAGATAAAACTTATATAAGCAACTAATAAAGGATTGCGCAATTGAACACCAAGCAAAAACAAATATTAACAACAATATCAAAGGTGGGGGGGGGGGGTACACATTCAACTTTTTCCAAAAAATATGGCCGATGCATAAATAAATAAAATAAAATATTTAAAATATTCTCGAAATAGAATAAATAACACACTTAAAGATTGAAATCCACGCCAAAGAAATGATGTATCCAAAGTTATTTTAATAGAAAAATAAGTGTGGATGTGAAACGTTTTTCTAGCTGCAATCATATCATCGCCATTGTCTATTTTTACTTAGTAAATATATTATAAAAATAAACCTTGTTATTTTTTAGCCAAGCATTCGATGCAAGGTTTATTCACGACTGTTGATGAGATATATCATGGATTTAAATTTATTAAGTATAACTAAAGTCTGAGGTAATACAGGATGCAGCTAAAAAATTCGGACAAAGTTATTGCATCATAAAATAGTAGTTAACTAATTTCTTTTTAATTTGTGTTCATTATTTTTTGTCTATCACTTCAATTTTAAGATATTTTTAATATATCTTTTAGTTTACGTATTATGTTTTGGCTTTTTTACAATGTCAAGCAAAAGATCTGCGATATTAGAATTGTTTAGGGAAGGAAAACGGCAGTGTGAAATCGTTCGTTTGCTTAATGTGCTTAGGCAAACAGTGTCTGATGCATTCTGTCGTTACAAAGAGCTTGGCAATGATGGCCCATGTATGAAAGCGAAACGTATGGTGAACACTTTCGATAACCATAAGGTCATCAAAAAGCTAGTTCAACGAAATCCGAGGATTTCCATGAGAAAGATCGCTCGTGAAATGCAAATGAGAGACCGACCAGTGCGGCGAACGGCAAAATCAGAGCTTGAACTGAAATCTTACAAGTTCCAAACAGTTCAGCTTCTCATTGAAGAAAACTAATTCGTGCGGCTCCAAAGACGCCGAAAACTTTTGAGACCGGTTTCAAGTCAGAGCTGGTGGATATTCCTTTTCATTGATGAGAAGTTCTTTACCATCCAACAAGCTCATAACTCCCAGAATGATGGGATCTCGTTTGTAGACACTCCAAGTATTTCAGAAATTGTTGAACATCACCAGCATTCAAAGTCGGTTAGGGTCTGGGGCAAAACACCTTTGGTTTTTGTGGATGAGTGTGTTAAAGTAAGTCCAAAAAGTATACGAGCGGAATATTCTAGAAGCTGTTATACTTCTGTGGGCCAAAAAGCGTTTTGACAATGTAAACTGACTTTTCAACAAGACTCCGCTACAGCTCACAAGACCAAAAAAAGACACAAAAGTGGTGCAAGGGACATTTTTCGAACGTGCTATCATTTGTAGATTGGACACAATTCTTGCCGAATCTCAATCCCATGGATTACAGTGTATAATCCATTTTGGAAGCTAAAAACAAAAGTTTGGACACTTTAAAACAATCGTTTCGTAGGAATGGAATAAATTAAGAGTTGCGACCATTGCTGAAAATCTCAATAATTGTTTGCATCTCTACATCGCTGCTAAACACGGTCATTTTGAAACCAATTAAATTTATTTATTAGAAAAAGTCTTCTCTTATAATTATTTGTTAAATTTTGTTAATTTATTTAGTTTTAATAAGGTTATATTGAAAATTGTTTGTTCGAATTTTTCTACTTCACCCTGCAAAAATGTTAAATTGTAATCAGTCAATCATTGTAATCAATTGTAATAAAAATATTTAAATTTTCCATGCTCGAATAATTGTAATCAGTCAAACCCTTTCAAATATGCATTCCCTTCAAAGATGAAAATTATAGAAATAAAGTAAACTTCAAGTAAAGTACTTCAATAAAGATTTTTGGGCCTTATTTAATACTATCATTCTCTGTTTTGTAAACGAACACCAGTTGCTCAACGAACATGTTTAGAAAAAATTTAATTCTATAGAGCGACATGAAAAAAAAATTCTGCCTTCTAACTTACTGCATACTTATTCAGAATCATCTCAATGAAATGGGCATTAGCATTTGTTAAACTAAGAATCCATACAATCACTAGATAAAATTTCATTTGTAAAATTTTCATATATGAAAAATGTATTTCAAATTTAAACTTACCCAGATAGATAATAGTAATTTTTTAAAAAATATTTTATTTTGCAAAAAAAGGAAAGTCTGCTATCTGAGAAAATAATAAGAGGCTCGAAAATTTGTATTTTCATTCTAAATATTCATTTCTTATTCCAGGATGTCCAGAATGAGTTCCATATGTTAAAACAACATTTCGCACATCAGAGTGATTTTTTAAAATGCTTTACACTAAAAAAATAACAGCTGAAATGCCTAATATCCGTTACTAATGTTTCGATTCATTAAATAGAATTTTCGAAACTAGACATTTTTTACATTTTATGTGCAGGGAGGTTAAAGCTCAAAATGAATGCGATTAGTTGTTTATATTGTAGATTCTATTCTTTATCATGACACCTAATCCTCTGTTTGCTTAATTTGATTTCATTTTTATATTCGAAATTTTAATACGAAAGTTGTTGAAAAATTGCAACCTATTTTGTAAGTACCTGACATCTGATCTATTCTTTAAATGCATGTCCTAATGCAGAAAAAGCTGGAAAACTGGATGATGTACTTACTCTAAATCAATTTAAATTTTAGCTACCATTCCAAACATTTTGATGTCTGGAATTGTTCCAACCATTCCAAACATTTTGATGTCTGGAATTGTTCCACATATTGATTTCCATGTTTACATTTATTCTGTCTTCATAGGAAAATTCTCTTCCTATTATCAAGATAAAAATTAAAGTGATAATTTTGAATGAAAAATATCATAATTTTGATTTCAGTTGTTATATCTACTCAAAAACCTATTAGAAACTGATTAAAATCTCAATATTTTATGTTATTTATCTCAATATATTATGTTTTCGATATTTTGTTATTTATCTCAATATTTTAGATTCTCGATATTTTGTTATTTATCTCAATATTTTATGTTTTCAATTGTTGAAGGAATTCAGACACAATTCATTTAACAATTTTAGGTATTCTCTTTAGAACACTTAATGTAAGAAACTTAATTATTAAAAATTTAATTCTGAGAAAAAGAATTCATAATCATAAGAAAATTACCGAATGTTAAACGGAGGACAAATTATATAAATTTTGGTACCTATTGTAGTTACCAAAATTAGGAGCTTTTATGCAATTCCATTTGTGGTACCTCTGATTCGTAGATTATTAATTCTCAATAGCCTACTAAATCATTTTAACTTTCTATTCTATTCTTTTTTGCTAAATTTCCTATTCTTGATCTAAATAGAATATATATTTGATCCAAAAATAGTTTACTTTTTACTAAAATTGGAGGAATTTTTGTGTAAATGTAATTGTGATATCTCTCATTCATAGATTATTAATTCTTAGTAGCCTACCGAATTATCCTAAAAAATCGGTAATCTTCGCATAGAAAAAATTACAGCTTTGCATAATACATAAATTATTGACTGATAATCCAAATTGCAGTACATTTTCTATAATTGTATTCTTTTTGTATCTTTTATTCGTGGATTATTAATTTTTAATAATCATTTTAATTCTTTAAGAAAAATAAGTTTACTAAACAAAGAAAAAAAGAACATCTTTATGTTTGATGCATGAAATAGTAAGCTCGGATCAAAGTGAAGATCACAACAAATAAAAGTGAATGCTTATGTTTTAATTTTTATCAATTAATGAAAAAAAATTTTTTTTTTACTTAAAGCCTTTTGTTGTGTAAGAAAACGAAGCATTTTCAGTGCTTTTATTATTTAAAATTATAAGATGTTATCTTCTTGCAGTCATATAACTAAATCTCGAAATCGATAGCACCATTATAAAATGAATCATTAATTATACGCTCATGTCTAAAATTAAGGTTACAAAAATGTTTTTCAAAGTAATTCTAAATGACTACTAGTAGAATTTAAACAAATTATATTTTATATATTGTGAAGGGCCAGTAACACGATATTAACCTTTGTTGTAAGAAAAAATGTTGTTTAGTTTTAGTTTTTCGTGTTCTTTTCAATGATGAGTCTAGATTTACCACACAGAGTGACACACGTCAAATCTTCATCTGGAGAGAGAGAAGAGCTCGCTATCATCCCTCCTACGTAAAAATCAAATTACTTATAAAGCTCATTATCATTACGCATGTTTGATGAAAGGATCTTTTTCAGTTTTAGTGCAATAAAATATCATAACTCCACTCCTTTAAAATCAATTATATTCAATTAACAAAAAAAAAAAAAACATTATCCTTCAACAAATGAATGAAATGACTTATTTGATCTTAAAGGAAAGTAAAATTTCAGCTAAACTCGTTTATACTTGAATTTATCAATATCTAAGAAAGAGAACCTTATTTTATCAGATAAGTTAAATCAAATCAATCTTCTGCAGTGTACATATAAGTGAATGACACTTTAAAGTTATTTAAATAGACTTTCTTTTTATCATCTCAGGATCAAAGCGGAACACTTCTTTCATCTGAAAGAGAGTTTAGTATATGTGTTTTAAACTCTCGTCTTTAAAACAATTTGGCAGTTTCATTTGTTCTCAAACTGTACTAAGTAAATTGAATTTTTTTCTAAATCTCTTACGAGATTTTTTAATCAATCTCTTCATAGGTTTTTCTTCATTTAACGCAAGATTAGAAATATCGAGTTATTTTTAAATGAAATTATAAAATAAAAAAAAACATTAAGGATATTGTAAGAGGTTTCGTATGTATTTCAGTTGAAATTATGAAATTTTCATATAATGGATTCATTGCTAAAAAATCAGTAAGATAAGATATTTTTGGACATATAGAATTGAGATGAAGCATATTATTAATATTTTTGTTGTTTTTTCAGTTTTGAGTTCATTAGCAATGAAAAGCTGTAACTTCGAATGGCTATATTATAAGGAGTTCTACATATCAAAATGTCCGGAACTCGAGATTCAAGAATCGCACCTAATAATTAGAATAGTTTTGATGAACTTGATATCATCGTTCATAAAGTGATACCTCATAATCCAGCAATATGCACATCGGAGGAATAACGTTTTAACAAAAGCCTTGGAATAGAGAAGGAGGTTGAAAACAGCATTCGTATAATAGTCATTATATTTATTGCATAAAATATTTCAGAACGGAATGATAAAAAGAAAGAGAGAGTATCTCTATTTTTGTTGGTACTCTTAAAGGACAGAATTTTGACTTACAGCTATCAAATTTCTACCATAGAGATACTGACATATTAAAATATGCACCTCTGTGAGATTTATTTTTAATATGCATAAAGTGTTTAATTTAAAAATTAAATTAAATTTTGACGTTTTTTCATGATAATTCTCAAAAATATTATTGGATAAAAATTTTAAAACTTTAAAATTAAAAAATTGCTTTTCAAATAGTAGCTCCAATCCAGTTATCGTGAAAATATTTTCTGAATTTTGAAAACTTTGTAAAAAAAAATTTTGCGTAATTTTTTAAAAAAATATTTTTTATTACAGTGAAACTATACTGTTTTTATTATTTCATCAAATATTTAATCACTTGATTTCATTGCATTTTTGAAAATTCTGTGCAATAATTTGTACAATTTAGGTGAGAAATAAGAAAGTAAGTACAGTACAGGAAAGACAAAGTTCAATTTGAAGATAAATTATCCAAAACGCCACGTTTTCAATGGCGCTATAATACTATAGGACTTGATTTCAATAGAAAGCTTCGTTTACACAAAAATTGAGCAAGTGTAAGGCTATTAAAATGACGCTGTTTTAATGGCATGACAATTTGAGCTTAAAAACATTTCCTTGTGTAACTCATATAAACTTCAAATTATGGAGAAAATATCCAACTGAAAAGTACAACCAGTATAGCTGAAGAACCAGCTAGACGGCATATGCGGTTAGAATATAATATATACTACAATATATGAACTCATGTCTATTATTAACATCGCTTCATAGTCACATCGAGTAGGTTGTTTTCCCCTTTCGCCCTATTTAAATCTTCTTTTAAAGCTCTCCATTCACTTTTCATAAAAGGCCGGATTATAGTGATATTGGGATATAGAGCTTTAAATGTTATCTTCGAAACAGAATGTTGTTTTCATTGTCTCGGTAAGATTTGACATTCTAATTCCATTATAAATAATCCATGTTCGAATTCATTAATTTAGTAAGTTCAGCTTTAATTTTAAATGTAGTCGCACACATAGTAAAATTAAAACAAATGTTCTAGAATATATTCTGGGTAATATCAGTTTTCGAATTAAATAATACGTTGTCCGAATAATATCACATCGAAACCTTCTCAATAAAAAGTTAAAAAATATTGGATACTTTGTCATTATTTCAGACTGATATCTATATGTGTCTTCATACTACTAATTAGTTTTTCCTAATTTGGAATCTCTTCACCATTAAACGACTGACAACGTGAAAAAGGCTTTATCAGTTCATTCTAAATTAAGATTGACTCTCCGATCGCTTTGCGAAAATAAAGCATTTTCGATAACTATTTTTCAAGTAGTTAGATTATCGGTTCTTTGTTTTAAGAAAATTCATTGGATAGATTATCGGAGAAGAGATTTTCGATTAAGTCTTAACACACGACGAAGCAAGATTTCCAATGAGAAGTTTCAGCATTCTTTCAAATTATGGACAGAAATTTCACTTAGAAAATCGGATCGGACTGAATTTTGAAGTGGTGTCGGTATGTAACAATTTAACCAAAATTATAGATTTTCCTATCTTTTCTCTTTTGTGAAAGTTATTTCTCATTAGATAAGTATCGATTCTGTGTTTGAATAATCAATGTAAGAATGAATTTTTGTTCTTTAGCAAAGATTATAAATGTTGAAGTTAATTGAAAACATGTCATTTGATAGAATGGCTATCGCTTCAATTAAGGTTATGGGAAATTCCTTTTTAATAAATAGGAGGTTTGACGTACCATTTTAATCTCTTTCAAAAATAATTCTTTTTTTTAGGTAGATTCTTATAGGATGACTACCTATTGCAATAGTTCTCACGACAAGACTTTCGAAAAAAATTTTCTGTTCATTGCCGATCATGGTCCCTAGAACCCAAAACAATCCTTCGTTCAAAAGGTGTGTGTGTGTGTGTGTGTGTGTGTGTGTGTGTGTGTGTGTGTGTGTGTGTGTGTGTGTGTGTGTGTGTGTGTGTCTGTGTGTGTGTGTGTGTGTGTGTGTGTGTGTGTGTGTGTGTGTGTGTGTGTGTGTGTGTGTGTATAATATGCATGTAACGCTTTGCCCCTGCTATCTTTTGAGCATGATAATTAGAATAAATTTATCTGTATTTTAAAAAGGTTGGAATATGCTGCAGAAACGTAAAAATATCGGACGAGTTCATAAATGGCCAATCTAGCTCAAAAGTGGTGGAAATGGTGGGAATTGAAATTTTAATTTTGCTATAACTTTCTTAATATTGAAAATAGAAAAATAAATTCAATTAGTCAAATTAGAGCCTCATTAAGACGAACAACTTTTGTAATTAAAGTTTTTCGATAACTGCAATATCTTAGAAGTTAAGGACTGAAAAGTGATTTTCAATTCCTAATTTTGACTAATTCTAGCATCAACAATTTTTGTTGCCAGATAGTAATTTAGATACAAAGGAATCTACATTTGTCTTCTAGCTTGCCGAGAAGAGTTGTTAATATTTTCCAAATAGAAATAACAATGGACAGGTATAAAATAAATTGAGGAAGTTGTACCTTAAAAGCAGTTTTATAAACCTTAAAAAATTTATTCATTTCTATATAAAGGTTTTAGAAAATTTTGCCATTTCTTGTATTTTTAAAGATAACAGTTTTTGCTTGTTGAACTTTTCCAGGCATATACAATATAAGTGATATTTCATCTACTTGTTTTCCACAAACGTAAGAAAAAATTTCACGAGATTCCTTGAAATAATTTCATATTGTGAGGTTAAATTAAGCAGAAATTAATTGAAAGCATTTACTTGAAATTCAGCAATTTTAGAACAATTTGA
>JAPMOR010000331.1:320119-398932 GCA_026543865.1 Argiope aurantia
TGTGTGTGTGTGTGTGTGTGTGTGTGTGTGTGTGTGTGTGTGTGTGTATAATATGCATGTAACGCTTTGCCCCTGCTATCTTTTGAGCATGATAATTAGAATAAATTTATCTGTATTTTAAAAAGGTTGGAATATGCTGCAGAAACGTAAAAATATCGGACGAGTTCATAAATGGCCAATCTAGCTCAAAAGTGGTGGAAATGGTGGGAATTGAAATTTTAATTTTGCTATAACTTTCTTAATATTGAAAATAGAAAAATAAATTCAATTAGTCAAATTAGAGCCTCGTTAAGACGAACAACTTTTGTAATTAAAGTTTTTCGATAACTGCAATATCTTAGAAGTTAAGAACTGAAAAGTGATTTTCAATTCCTAATTTTGACTAATTCTAGCATCAACAATTTTTGTTGCCAGATAGTAATTTAGATACAAAGGAATCTACATTTGTCTTCTAGCTTGCCGAGAAGAGTTGTTAATATTTTCCAAATAGAAATAACAATGGACAGGTATAAAATAAATTGAGGAAGTTGTACCTTAAAAGCAGTTTTATAAACCTTAAAAAATTTATTCATTTCTATATAAAGGTTTTAGAAAATTTTGCCATTTCTCGTATTTTTAAAGATAAGTTTTTGCTTGTTGAACTTTTCCAGGCATATACAATATAAGTGATATTTCATCTACTTGTTTTCCACAAACGTAAGAAAAAATTTCACGAGATTCCTTGAAATAATTTCATATTGTGAGGTTAAATTAAGCAGAAATTAATTGAAAGCATTTACTTGAAATTCAGCAATTTTAGAACAATTTGATCCTAAAATGAACTACCAATATTTGACTTTATTAAATATATATTATGGACAATAATTATTTAGATCGAGAGTTATTGCTCTTTCTGTGCAGTTGAAACGTTATAAATAGACTTATAACTTTAAAAGAGAAATTATTGTATATATATTGTATACATATCTAACGATATGGATCAAATATATTTAGATAGGATTTTATACTTCTTAGGTTTGTTCTTACACTAACTTTAAAATCTAAATCTTAGAATCATTTTCTATGTGCTGTCATGCTGACAATGTCATATAGCGCAATCTCGTAAATTTTTGTGGTACTCGCATTATTGCCCTTGGATGATAGCATATTGATACCTCAAAATTTTCTGAAATGGTGTTATATAACATTATCCGAATACGAATACCCTCGGCTCACGTCCAATAGCAACAATGCGATTATTGTGTTAACCAATTCGATTAACATGTTAAACTAAGTGCATTCATGATTTTTTTAAACTTTAATGACCAGTTCATATGTAGGTAAGACTGAAGGTAAGGTAGTTAAGATGAAATTAATATGTATTTTATTAGATAAACACGATTATACAAAAAAACTGTCATACGAAGCTCGTTCTTCCAGATGTTTATACTTATGTTGCAAGGAAAAGCACTACTGGTAAAAAAATTTCTACCAGGACTAGCAGAATTCCGTAGCAGCTGTAAAAGAATTCCGTCATAAGAAGTGGATTTCGAAGAGATCCAATATCTCCATGTGTTCTATGCAAAATAATACAGAAATTGAAAAAACTTAGCAATTTGTTATTATTCCAGTTAGAAATAAATTCCATCTTCAAGCATCGAAAATGTGACTATATAGGTCGTAGAAGCGAGGAGTCAGTCTCACATAATAGTATGAATGTGCCTCTTGTTTCCTGCGTATTGTATATGCCGTATTCTAAGAATCGAAAAATCTTTCGGTGGTTTTTGCATTTTTATCTGCACGATATCAAACCTGTATACTTATTTCAGGACGAGGACTCGAAGGTTCGTAAAATTTTTGCACTTCAGTTCTTTGATGGAATGGTGGTTACCCTCACTTGAACATGGAACATTCTATGGAATGAGAAAGCTCACTTTTGCCTCGATGGACAAGATAATAGAAATAATTGTCGAATTTGAGCAGCGAGAAATCCTCATGCCTTCCAAAACAACCCTTGAATACACAGAAAGTGACAATATAATGTGGTTTCAGGCATTTTTAATCATCGGTCTTACTTTTTGAAGAAGCACTGTAAATGGAATCCAAACCTATTGCTATAGGAAACGGTACCATAATATACTAAAGGATTTTGTAATCCCACAACTTCAACAGCGTAATGAGTCTGAGATTTTTGTTTGTCAGATTTCCGAAAGATAATATCCATCGTCAAAGGCTACTATCTGTGTCAAATCTGTAAGGATGGAAAATCCCTCTTGATATTCCAGACATTTCAAAATATGACTCGGTGATTAGAGCACATTGTGGAACACAAGTATTTTCAATCCTTTTTTCTATATTATTTATTATTTATAAAGCATCTTAAATGCTTTTATATCTATTAACGCGTCATCTTCTAAATTAGTAATTCTACACTAATTCTTTTTATTAAATAAATGTCAAGCGCATCATTTGAATTACCTGTTGTTCAAATGTCATCTCATTTGGACCATTTTATAGCTCTCTGAAATTGGTGTAGCAAGAAAATTATTTCTTGCTAACCCTGTACATGTAATTATGCTAGAGATATAATAGATTTTCCATTTTACATTAAATTAAATATTTATTTTTAATGTAAAATAGTAAAGTATGCTATTTTCCAAATTAATTGCCTTAATATTTACTTTAAAATCAAAAAAAGTTTTATAATGTAAATTTGATTTCATATGCCCAGACAAATTTCAATTGAATATACTGAAAGTTAATTGCCCTTTTTCTCTTGTTTATAGTTGAAATATAATAGAGTACATCACTTATTTTTGTAATTCATTTTAGAAAATATAAATCATTACAGAAATAAATGAAATTGTCTTATTTATGAATATCGTAATAATATCATTTTTTCATATTATACGAAAATTGTGGCGTAGTTTTGAATTGTAATTTTAATGGCAAATTGTAAAATGTGAATTCCATAATAACATAAATAAGCTTTAAATTATTTTCAATAAATTTCAAATTTCTTATTACAGTGTTAACAATATTTTCTACGTAATAAAATTTTTCATATATAATGTTAGTAATAAATATCGTAATTATATTGTCTTATGTAAATTGATTCAATTATTTTTTGTATCCTTTGAGAAATTGATTTAAATTTAATCGCTGCAAAAATACTTTGCATAATGTTAAAAAAAATATCTAAAATCGAATTGTACAGTTAAAAGAAATAGGATTGAAATGAAAAACGAACATTATACTAAGGAAAAAACATTAAAAATAACTTTATAGTCGATTATATTAGCTTCAGAAAAGAGAGAGAGAATATTTAATTATGATACACATAAAAATGAAAAATTATAAAATATAAAAAAATGGAAAAGGGTAACGAAACAAAACTTCTTTTAATGCAAAATGGAAAAATTTTTAAATATAGAAAATTGAAAAATGTAATAGGATAAAACAGCTTTTAAAGAAAGTTTTTATAAACTGAAGAGTCAGAAAAACTGCTATAGCAGGTCGTATGCAAATAATAGAGATGTTCAATCAATCAGCGTAACGCGATGCTGTCTATAGAGCAACTGGCAAGACAAGACAACAGGTGTCTCAAAAGGCTATTAAATCGAATTTTGCTGTTACAATGACAAGTTATCAAGATTTTAGTGATTTTTCCACGGGGACTAATGGTCGGCGCAAGCGAGATGAGGCACAGCATTTCCGAAGTAGCGATGACATTTGGATTTTCGCGCAGTACCATCTGAAGGGTGCACCACAAATATCAGTTTTCCGGTATATTTCAAATCACCGACAGCGGTGCGGCCAGAAAAAGAGCATGACAGAACAAGATCTTCGAAAGCTGAAAAGAATCATTACACGAGACAGACGTTCAACATTTCCTCAAATTGCTGTGGATTTGAATTCAGGTCCATCAACAAGTATCAGCGTATGCACTGTGCAATGTACCCCAATTTATATGGCTTTCGCACCAGCAGACCATCTCGTGTACCATTGTTGACTTAGTGGCACAAAGCTCTGTGCATTGCCTAGGCTTGCAAACACCATGATTGAACATTTAATGATTAGAAAAATGTCTTACAAGTCACGTTTCTAATTATACTGAGCGGATGGCTTTGGACGGGTGTGGAGAAAATCCCATGAATTCCATGGATCTCTCATGCCTATAAAGAACTGTTCAAGCTGGTGGATGGTCTGTGATGGTATGGAGCATGCGCAGCTGGCATGAAATGGGACCGTTGATACGTCTAGACTTGACCATGACAGGTCAGCGGTGCTTAACATCATTTCTGACTACCTGCATTTATTCATGCCCTGTTTGCATTCCAACGGACATTGACAATTCCAACAGAATACATCCCCAGGTCTACAATAGCTACCAAGTGGCTTGAGGAACACTCTTCTGAATTTCGTTCCCTCTTGGCCACCTAATTCCCCTGATATGAACATTATCTAGCATACCTAGGATGTTTTTCAACGTGCTGTCCTTAGGAGATCTCCACCACCTCGCACTATCATGACCCTGATGCAAAGGTGCGGACTGCCGTGAAGAAATCATGGTATGAATTGTCCACAGAATATCTTCACAAATTAGTTGAATCCATGCCACGCCATGTTGCGGTGTTTTTGCGTGCTCGTGGGGGCTCTACACGATATTAGGTAGGTGTACCAGTTTTTCTGGCACTTCAGTGTATATTATGCCTACTTATATAGCGAAATTCTTTCTCTATATAAATGCAAATATTATTTCTAAAGAATTAAAATGCTTGGATGAATTCTGTAAAATTAAATGCATTTCTAACAGACTTAATTTTTTTCACTAAATGATCATAAACTAATATGAATTAATATATTTTATTTTTCTTGACAATATACTAACTTAAAAAATTGCACATAAACTTAATTTTGTTAAATTAGTAATAAACGAAGAAAAAAATTAATGTAACCCTGTTACATACATTTTATTTATATTTGATGATTCCAATGAAATATATTTACTTGAAGGAGTTTTGATGGCACGAAATTAAAAAGATTGCAAATACATGAAAAAATTTCGAAAGTAACTTTTTAAATTTTTGATTATTGAAATTGAGATAAACGATAATGTGACATATTTGTAAACATGCTTACCAGCGAAGTTCGTTCAATCTTAAAGAAGACAATTTTGTAGATATCTGACAGATATTGAACAACTCCCGGATCAATAACTCCTAGCCATTTAGAGATTTGGTAACAAATCTACAAGGACCATTAGGGCTCTAGTTATGACGGTCTCATTAGAAGCTTCTTTGCCCTGTGACGGAAACTATAAAAAGACGGAAGACAAAGTTGAAGTCAGTCGAGTATTGAGGCGAGTGCTAAGTAGTCAGTCTGTATTGAGTTTGTCAACGAGTTAGGTATCCAGGATTAGACGAGACCGGAGAGAGTAGTTGAATTCTTTCTGAGCGCTTTATGCTATAACATAATCTTACTGCATTATGTATATTTTTTGCTGACAGGATAAGTTTAAAAATTGAAGCAAATCTTCAGTTTTAAGGCAAGATTATGTATAAAATATAAATACCGTGCTCTTTCAAGTTATCGTATTCACGCATAGTCAATCAAATAAGTAATGTTTGAGAATCTTGACCAAAAATCCCAAATCATTTGAGATATCCACAATTTCTGATAAAAGAAATCAAATCAACACTTTTGGTGTAAAATTGGTATACTGAAATAAAACTCGGCTCGCACATTGTTGCATCATCGCATTAAAATTCATAAGAGACAAATTGAGAGCTAGTCATCTCTAAGTCGAGAATATCTATACGTTAAGATCAAATTTAATATTATATAAAATTTTAGTAACTATATTCCTCTCACCTGTACTTTTTAGACATATATGGATATACAAGGCCATATATGGATTTCATTTGTTCAAAACGTACAATTTGTTTACTTAACCTGTCAAACTCAGTTTACGTTTTTAGTTAATAAACGTGTAGCAATTATTTCAAAAATAGTTTCCTTCTGAGTGAGAGAGGCCTAAATAATGCATAGATGGATTTATAAATTTATTTATCTATATCTTAAGGTAGAATTGTTGGAACTTTTGCAACCTACTTTTGTACCAGTTACAAAAAATAACAACTTTTTAAAACATCAAAATTAATTGATAAGTTGAAAAATCCAGTAAATGCATTTGAGCGTCATTAAAGCTTTTACAGTAACTTACGTTCGAAATTTTAAAAGATTGGAAACAGCGATTTTGAAAAGTTTTTGACAATTTTGTTTCCAACGTACCTTTACAGCTCGGTAGCACAAAAAATTATAAATTCTCTTTTTAATAAAATATTTAATGATGCATTCTACTCAACTTCATTTATCTGAAATTTCCAGTTTTAAATTATAATTCTAAATTCATTTTCAGTATCGATAAAACAATATGAATATCTTCAGAAATTGAAATAGCAATGTACAAGATTTGCATATTTGCAATTCTAGCAACATTCAATATCTGATTTCTAACTTTAACTTCGTTTACGTAATAACACTATTTTCGTATAACAATTAATTAAATGCAGAAAACATTCAAGTTCATGGGCGATTTGTTAAGTCTATGTATTTTATGCCATATTTCAATAAAATCCTTATACATAAAATTGAATTGTCTAATGAAAGTTCTTAAAATATTTATTCTGATAAATAAAAGCGAAGAAACTCTATAAAATTAGTAATATATAATATTGATGCAAATAATTATATATTTATTTTGTTGTGATGAACAATCTTTTATTTTTTTATTATACAAACTTGTAATATCATCCCTTAAGATCTCACCAAATTCGAAATATCGGATATCGATGCAAGAAATTATATTTTTATTGAATTTGAGAACGCCTAAGATAATTTTTATGTAAATTATTTGAGCAAATTATAGAAAACATATAATCTGTTTTCATCGACAGTTACTTATTTTATTCATTCATTTGAGTAATTTTTATTGGCCCACAAAGATGTGGTTTTTTTTTCATTTCCTACAAATGTAAAATGAATTGGTGGATTAAAATTGAGATCTAACAATTGATGACTATTACGAACCACAATGGGTTAGGAAGCTTTAGCGCTTTTTGAACGATTTCCATTAAATCCATTTCCTAGAAGAAGGACAAAGCACTCACTAAGAAGTATGTGCCTTATACTAATTATGTTAATTGAGGGCATAAATTTTCATATGCATATTGGCTGATAAATCAAGAATGCAATGGTTAAAATGTTGGTAGATATCTATAATAGATTGAAAACTTCAGTTCTGGTTTTACCCCTTTAGCATGTTGCGTTTTTCGATTCATAGATGGGTAAACATAGTTAAAAAAAATATTTTGCAGATGCAAAAAGATCTTAAAGGCAAAAGTCATCTAAATGAGGAAGTCGATTTTCTTAATAGCTATATCATTTCCTTTTTGTATGTTTAACGTACATAAAATAGGAAATGTTTGTTAAAATGTTGAATAAAGAAATGTTTCTAAATGATGCAGAAACTATTTTACTGCTAGCTACTTAAAATTTTAAAAAAATGATTAGAAAAATATAAAATTTAACTAAAATCCTTTAAAAAATTGTTTCAATTGCATAATCTAACCTTTTTTCTTTCTAACAAAATTTCGGAAGTCTCGTAGTTTATTAATTCATTTTCAGGCCAAGTATGGGGGCACCCTAGTAAGCAAGAAAGACTTTTCCACCAACTTGATTCAATCAAATGACTGGGGGAACACCCTCGAGAAATAAGATCGGCAGGATTCATATTTACGGTTACATGACGCTAATCACTTCTAGTAAAAAGAATTCTTATTTCTTTAATTCTATTTGCAACGAAAACTGTCAATTCCCCTTTATCCCTCAACCAAAACAAAGTGAGGCGGTACGCGAATGCGCAAGGATAGAACCTGGGACCTTTCAGTTAGCAGACCAGTAACTAAACAATTCCGCTAAAACGATCGCTCGGGTAGAAGAGTTGTTAACTGGCTTATATGCTATTCACCACAAAAGCTACCATAGAATCACTCCAAATTATTGTTTCTTGTCAGTAATATTAAGGGAAAGTTGCACAGAATGTGCTAGACTGGCACCAATACAGAATGCCATTAATTCTAATCTAAAGTTACTGTTTTAAGGGGAGCTACCCTCAATTTAGCTCTCACAAGAAAAATCTTTATACCTTCCAAAGTTTCTGTTCTAAAAAAATATACCTGTAGCATATGCTTTTTTGCACGCATTGACAAATACATTTATCCGAGTTGTATCATTGATTTCAAAATAACGAGGAATTTCTATATCATTTAAAACACTAATTTCTTTTAGTCACTTTTTATAAGAGTTAATAATATCATCTGGCAAAATAGAATTCCAATTTCAATTGAGACTCCAAGTTTGTTGCAATAAAATTTTAGGTATCAAAGTTAAAGAACTTAATAGACCAATCGGATCAAAAATTTTCTGAATACCACTCAATAGATGCCTTTTCGTAAATGCTTGCTCTTTCCATAAAATTGTCCAGATTTAAATTACATTTTAAAGTATCTTTATCCAGATCCCACAAAATTCCTAAAAGTTTAGTAACCCCATTACTTTAGAAACTTTATTATTCTTAATGTTGCTTTCCCAATTTTTCAAATTAAAGCAACCACGTAATAAACTTTTTCGGTCCTTTCAATATATTCGTCTTGTTGTTTTACATATTTATCAACAATTTCAGAATATTCTATAGGTGCATTTTTTAGCAAGTGTGACAAAACCGCAGCTAATAATAGAAAGGACTTGATGATACGCCTAAAACTACACGGCAATGTCAGTAACAATTTCTTCGTCTTCTTACGGATAAAAGAAACTCAAAAAATCTGGATGCTCGGGAGCAATCCCTAATTGAAGGAAACCCTTTTCAATGTCTGCAGATATTCCAACAGGGTAACTTCTAAACATATCTCTAATATCCGGTATTAGTGCAATTAAATTTGGACCGGAGCAATAATGGATTCACTTTTCTCGCTTTCTCGAGCGGACGCGTCAAAAACTGGTCTAATTTTTGTAGTAACACTATCATTTTTAACCATTGGTCGCTGCGGCAAAAAATAAGCTTTTGTTTTACTTCCGGCTTTTTCTATTATTTTTAAATCTTCCCACTTATAAAATACCGCTTGATAATCATCGAGAAGACCCATTTCTTTAGTGCGTTCATACATTCATTAATGCCTCTTCAGGGTCAGCTCTCGATTCGAAAGCAATTCATTCGCGTTTTCTCTAAAGGGTAAACTAACTTTGTATCTGCCATCCGACAAAATTTTCATATTGTTTTGAAAATACACTAAGGATTTCAACTGCTCTTTACTTTTATTTATTTTCTCAATTGGGTCATTAATTCTAATACTTTCACAATCCCATAATTCGCTTATCGAAGCATTTTTAAAATACAAAGAAAGAACACTTAAGGTCATATCATAGTTTACATTACACCTATTACATAATTTCTTTCTTCCTGTTACAACATTTCCTAACCGCTTATTAATTATAGACAAACCGGAGTCTATTTGGACAGATTCATTCATAAACAATCTTATAATTACATCTGCACCCAGTAAGTAATAAGTTGGTTTCGCAAACGCTATTTCTCAAGTCAGCAAAAATAATCCTTTTTTGCTTTAGTTGGTTTATGAGGTTATGATCAGTTAATTTTGGCACACTGCCACAAATTTTACTTTCTGCATAGAAACTATTTGAGAAAGAAAATGAATCATCAGGTGGTGAAACTTTTAATTCAAAATATCATGAAATTGACTTTTTGTTTTCTTTCCTCCGAAAAACGTATGTTGCATTTTTATTTTTTTACTTGATTTAATACCCAAGTTTTCTATTGCTTGTTTAGATATCTATATAAGGAAATTGAGATCCGCAATCAAAGCTCTAAGCGTAATTGATTTACCGTCCGCTTGTATTTTCACAAATAAAGACATTAAATATACAATATCTACATTAGTTATTAGACAGTGAATTAGTTTCTATTACAGTAGATTTACACTAGGGACTATTTTCTTTAGGATTAGCATACATTAAATAATTATGGGGTTTTTTACAATATACACATTGATTCTTAACTTTACAAAATTTAGAAAAATGACCAGTAGAGAAACAGGCAAAACAAGTTTTTTTGGTTAACAAAATGTTCTTGGTTTCTTTTAAAGTCATAGTTCTAGCTTCAAAACAGTCCTTGAAGGAGTGTGTTTTACCGTAAAAAATACAAAGTAAGTTTCACTTATCTGGTGTGTTTTTATTAAAGGTGCTTACCAGCATGGAGGCAGTTTCATAATCGAGAACAGATTTTGGGCACGTATCCCGTTTTCTCTGAGAATCGGAAGCAAAACCAGATCGAGCAAGTTCGAGAGTTGTTCTCCCCTCACTTCTTTGTTTAGGAAATAAAGTAATTGTTCCAGGGATCGTGTTCCGTCAGATACCTCGATCAAATTCCCGTGTCTTTCCCATGTGATGAGAATTTCTTCGGACAGGCAGGACTCCTCTATTGGGCTTAGAAAATGAACATATTTCTTCTGAGTTCGATCTAAACTCTCCAGGGCTCTAATTTTGGACTCGAGTTCATCATAAAGGGCAGGAAGATCTGTCTTCGCACGCCATATATAGCATTTTTCATAACCATGGATATTAAGTCCCTCACGTAAATTTGAACTAAGAGATCCTCTCGTTCAAACTTGTCTTTGAACTGTGCAATCGCTTTCGGGTAGTTATCCGCTGTAGCTGGAAAACACTCAACCACTCGGGCAGCTTTCGATTTTGGAACTACTGCTTGCAGAAGATATTGGCACTTATCCTCAGGCAGCATAGAACTATCCTCAGCAATCTTACGAAACTGAGTCCGGAACTTAAGATATTCATTGGAATCGCCACTTCTTTAATTCGATTTCTGCAAGTTTAAATTTGCGTTGTGTCGATACTATTTCTGTCTTTCTTTTAGTGACAGTTGATCAATTTTTGTGCGCAGTTCAGTATATCGGTCTCTATATTTTTCTGCACTCGAAAAATCAACCTCAAACACTTGTTCAGCATTTTAATCTTGTAATATCTGAACACTGATTTCAGATTGACACTTTCCCAGACTCTGAAATTTATCATTTAACTGCACCTTCAAAACCAAAAGTTGTTTAGTGTCTGGATTTTCTTTCTCGAACTCATCGTCGATTTGTTTCGCCGAACACGTAAATGATGTCCTTAGTGCCTTTCTTTGTACTTTTAGAGATGTCACATCCATTTTGGACTCAAATTATCTATCAGCGATCACGCCCCCCCCCCCGTTCGGCGCTAAAAATATGAAACGAAGCTTAAGACAAATAGAACGTTCAGAATAAGAATCAGAGGACTGACATCTACTCGATATCGTATGATTACTAATTAAATATACAGGGCGTTGCCGAATTAGACCGACAAATTAAGAGGGGTGATAGCAGGCATCAAGAGAATAAAGAATATTCATACAACATGGTGCCCCAAACGACGTTTAGGGGGTAAAAATCGCAAAAATATAGGGAGTCGGAAAACTGCTGGAAACTGTAAAAAATTAATAAAAAAATAACAAATGGTGTTTCAACTGTGCATTTTTTAAAGAGAAAGCACATTCTTAAAGGCTATTTTTCATGTAAGTAATATGTCGATTTGATAAACCAGGGGGTCGTAAATTATTGGAAACGAAAAAGTAGTTTAGAACCATTAGCTGCAAAAATATTAAAACTTTTGGAAAAATAAAAGATTGAAAATATAAGGAATTTTATACTCTTTAATTCGATATAAGTCTGTAGTGTGAAAACCGAGGAGATTTTCAGATATTCAAGAAAAACTAAAAAGTTTGCCAGGAAACATCGCTGCAACATCGGCACCGATTTTTACAGAAGGTATTGCAAAATTCTACCGAAAAATTCTGAGGAGTGATAGTAGGCATCAAGACGATAAGAATTTCCAAAAATATATAAAGTTGCAAACGACGGTTAAAATTTATTTGGTAGAATACAGATACAGCATACATTTACAGCACAGACATTTTAACATAAGAAAGGAGACGATGAAAAACTTTTATAAAAATTGCTCAATGTTGGGACGCTAAGGCCGTTACACAACCGACACCGACGTTTAAAGGACCGCCGGACGAGCTGAAACATACCAGGTGTGCTTGCGATATCTCCAGCAGCGACGACGACAAGTGCTACGAGATCTTCCATTGTATTCAAATGTGTCTGAGATTTTATGTGGTTCCAGAAGAAGAAATCCAAGGGATTCAGGTCTGGAGAACGTGGAGACTAATCACCAGGTCCACCGCGTTCAATCCACCTCCCAGGATATGTATCATCTAGGTAGTTACGCACAGAATTCGAAGAATGCGCTGATGCACCATCATGCTTTAACCACATGTTCTGGCGTGCAATTGCCGGTATTCCTTGCAGTAAATCCGGAAAGACGTACTGCAAGAAAACAAGGTATTTTGCGCCACTGAGACGTTCCAACAGATGATCTCCGAGAATTCCTGTCCAGATGTTAATACTAAATTTGTGTTGCACGGTCGACGAGATAGTCATATGGGGATTTTCGGATGACCAAATATGTGCATTGTGCGTGTTGAAGACGCTTTCTCTAGTAAATCAGGCTTCATCTGAGAATAAATTTCTTGCAGGAAAGAGTAAATCTTCCTGTGTGGTACCAAGCATCCAGCTTGCAAACTCCATCCGAAGTGGGAAATCGTCATCGCATAGGAGTTGGATTTTCTGCAAGTGGAAGGGGTACATGTTTGACGCATGACTTTCCACACCATTTCGTGCCGAATGCTCATTTCAGCTGCAACTGATCGCATGCTTGGCGATGGGGTATCGGCAAAGCGGATTTCTGTTTCAGGTGTGCGCATACTGTGTTCTTACCCTGCATTTGGCCTCGTTATTTTGAAGGATCTTGTCTCCCGCAACCGTCGATCAATATTTGCAAAGGTGATGTGGTGTGGACAACGTCTACTTGGATATTGCTCTTGGTATATTCTTTTTGCTAGGCGTCCATTACCATCCACTCGGCCGTAAATTAAAAGCATATCCGCATATTCGTCATTCGTGAAATCTGACATGTTGTTTATGAATGAAACTTATCGACAATCATTTCTGCACTGCTCTTTAATGAATAAGAGCTGCTTTTATACTCCTCGAACTACCAATTCTGCAATGCTCGCTGCTTTTATCTTCCTCGAATTCATGGAAAATTTACATACGAGAACGCTTCTTCTTCTCGACTACCTTGTTCCATATCCTCGCAATCATAGGGCATTTCTCTTCGCCAGGCTGATTGTCTCGTCGGTGTCTATTTTTGCGATTTTCATAGAATAAACGTCTTCTGCGACCCTATTTTTTTTATGATAATTTTTCATCTCCGTTATGCCTATTATCACTTCTCTAAATTTACCTTTCGAATTTGGCAACACCCTTTGTAAACATTCGTACCGATGTTGCAGCGATGTTTCCTAGCAAACATTTTATTTTTCCTTGAATATCTTAAAGCCTCCTCAGTTTTCACACTGCAGACTTATATCAAATTAAAGAGTATAAAATTCCTTATATTTTCAAGCTTTTATTTTTCTAAAAGTTGTAATATTTTTGCAGATAAGAGTTCTAAACTACTTTCTCGTTTTCAATAATTTGCGCTCCCCTGGTTCATCAAATCGGCATGTTACTTACATGAAAAATAGCTCTTAAGAATGTGCTTTCACTTTTAAAAAAATCATAGTTGAAACACCAATTCTTATTTTTTTTTACTAATTTTTTACAGTATCCAACAGTTCTCTGACTCCCTATATTTTTGCGATTTTCACCCCCTAAACGTCGTTTGGAACCTCAGGTTGTATGGTGATTCTTTATCCTCTTGATGCCTACTATAACCCCTCTCAATTTGTCGGTCGAATTCGGCAACACCGTGTATACCAAAAAGTAGGCATGTGACACATAAAAGCATATTTAATATTCACGAACACAAAAGCAATACAAGATTTCACGATCGCATCACAGCAAGAAGAGAGATAAGAAACAAACAATCACCAGTTACGTCAGTTTTTACTGCTCTGTAATTGGAGAAGGAAAGATGCCTTTTGCAAGCCTTTCGCAACACCTTTAGATTTCTTTTTGTTTTTATGTAATAATAGTCTTTCCACCACGCATCATTTCACTATTGAAATCAGATTACTGATTAGAATACAATTCTAAGAAATATTACGAGTCCCATTGTGAATACGTACATATATGAGAAATGTGTAATGCTCCTTTCCTCAGCTCCAAATTATTTAGATTCACAAAGGGGCTGATAAATCCCTTGTGTACGGTGGAAAAGTCTTAGGATAAGTAGTTTTCTTTCTTAAATGAAAATATCAAATTAACTTTATGAGCAACAATAGCAGCTTTTTTTCTGTAGTGTTTGATAGGAAATTTAAATAAGAAAGATTTTTGATGTTTTTATTCAAAATCTTTACACCCATCAGTAAAATTTAAATTTCTGTAGCTATGAAGAATTTTTATTTGTATTTTTAAATCTATCTTATTCTTTCATCAATCGAGTGATAGATATTTATTTCGATTTCTAAACAAGGAAGTTCTGCTGCAGACTTGAATAAGATACTATTGTAGGAGAGATTATAGTTTAAAATTCTGACTAACGCAAGGATACTTTAATACTTAACATTGGTTGAAACTAAGTTGCCATGATATTTTGTAAACTTTCTTTTTTGGCATTCATGTTAGTTCATCAGTAACTAATTAAATAAAATAAATAACTAAAAAGATACTAAACATGATACAAAATGAATTTGTTTTAATAAACACGTGAAATATGCTCAAGGAATGCGTTTTTTCTGTTTGAAAATATGAATGTGAATGAATATATATGAATTTTTATGATATGAGTTACTTTTGTTTCTTTGTTAAGATAAAGTTGTACCATATGTATTAAAATAAGTATAAATCAATTATTGAATTGAATACAGGTATTTTACTTGCAGATATTGTCAAAGCATAAGCAATAAGTGACAGTAAGTAACAATACAAAGAAATAGTATTAAAGCATAAATTGAAAGAGTCTTTTTAATGTTATATGTATTGAGAATTTTTCTTTCTTATAGAAAATTTATAAATATTTTACGCTTCTTTTATTAAGTAGCTAAGAGTCTACGCATTTTAGATAACACAATTATCTTCATTTTCAGGTTGTAAGTTTAATTATGCAATATTTTCACTTCAAGCAAAAATCAAAACTTAAACAGAAGAATAATAAATCAATTCGAATAAGTCAATGCTTTTTGAAAATTTCCTCATATGCAATAAAAATGCAATTACCATCCACATTTGAAGTTGCATAAATATGATCAATGTTTATAAACATAAAAATAGTCTTTGTGAAGTGTAAAAATTATTTTTGTTTCATTATTTTTTAGTCATTGAAAGCTGTATAATTTTAATGTCATAATCTTTTCAGGGAAATAATTGCTTTTTTCTTTATATTTAACTAGCAGTACCAGCACAGCGTTACCCGTGGCATAACATCCAAAAGAAAAAATTAGCCTTAAATTAAAACTAGCCTCCACCCGATATGACGTTGGCCATGTCAAGCAACATCAAACAAACATAAAAATATATTTAGCAATCAACAATAACTAAAAAACAATTTTATAACACACATTCGGAACTGTTAAAGAGGTATAAATATGATATGTTCATAAACAAATCAATTCACTAAAATGCTTTTTACACATGCGCGAATCGTAGTAGGAAAATAATTAAAATCGCAATTATAAAACTCCTTTCTTTATTTTGATATGACTTTATTATATTAAAACCTTGCGAAATAAATGCCCTACAAATTGGTACAATTATCTCCAATATCAGTTAAGTATTCCTCGAGTTTTTCTCTTTCAAACATACAGACGCTTTCAGGAGTCTTCATTTTTTATTATATATAGATACTATGAATTGAACATGGGCATTGAATATAAATAATATTGTAAATTCACTAAATAGTATTAAATATTCTTCGTTCAAACCATGCATAGAAAGAAGGATTTTTGAAAGGCTTTCTTCAAAAAAGGAACTTTTAAAATCAATACCTCGGAATCGATCCGAGAATATTATAAAATAGCATATTCTTATTTTCTTATGGTCTAATTTTATAATTAAAATTTTACTTCAATATACTGTAATCTTTTTTACTAAGAGAAAAAGTTTAACTTAATTGTTTACATATTTTTCGCTATTTTCTTATACAAAACAAACAAATTTAATGTTATTTATTACTCATTTCATTCATTCCAATTTTTTGAAGGAAAGTCTATACAATTTGCAAAAAAGCAGTATTATCTTACTTCCAAGAATGATACTTTTATCTTCAGTTTTCAATAATATTTAAAAATGTATCCCGCTATTCATTTGAAAATTGGAGCCATCTTATAATTCCCATCTTATAATTCTGAATACTTTCATAAGCGAAAGTATTCAGAATTTACTTTTCTTTGGGGGAACATCGCACACAAATATAACTTGATTTATATAAAATGCGAGCGTGAAGTTTGGATCATATTATTTGCTTATTTCTCAAACACTATTCCTTCAAATATTATAATGCATAAAGTTGCTTTTTTTGGTAAGGTCGGGCTGAAGATTCACCAGTTTAATTTAAAGTGTCTTGAATTTGAAGCGTCGGGAAACTCGCCGATTAAAAAAAAAAATTTCTTTTAAGAATAACCGACAGTAAAGAATAGCAGAAATGTGCGATTATAATGTTATGCTCCCAACGATTTTTTAACTAGGTTTTTGCAAACAGACTAGCTTAGCTATATAGCTATTTTCCTTAGATTGACTGTGTAAGATAATTTACAAAATAAATAAAAGTGTTAACTAAACTTTAGAATTTTGTCTAAAAATAATTGCGATTTTGAATTATCTTTAAGATGCAAACTGAATTTTCTGAGTAAAAGTTCAAGCATAACTTAACAACAGATATTTTATATCTGTTTATTTTTCATGACACAATTACAAGAACTGAAATACCCGATTTGTTTTTAAGATCCTTTTAAGCAAAACTTAAACAAATGGAAAAAAAAATATTTATTCTGGGGTGGGGGGAGAGGCTACTGAAAATCTGAAATATATTCCTAACCTAAAATTCCAAAATAACGCAATAAAAATTCACTCATCATTGCATCGCCCAATCATAATAAACACATTGCCAAAATTAAATTTCACGAAAATTATTTTTAAGAATTCTATATTCAGAAGGAATTGGAAAATTCAGTACATATTTTTTTTAGAAATATAAACTATAACCTTGCTTATTATCTAACATCAACATATCAATCTGAATTACTACACTATTTTAAATTTTCGTATTTTATAAAAATTTTAATATATTTAAAAAAGTTAATAAATTTTTTAAACGATCAAGACTTTGATTTGAGATGATAAAAGGAAGCCCTTTTTTTCCTAAGCTTGCCTGATATAGATGTTTCTATTCTATGTTATATTATTTTCTATAATACCAATTTATTAAATATGAAAAAGAAAGAAATATTCGTTTTTTAATACTGTGATAAAATATAATTTTTTTTTTACCATATGCCGGAAATTGATTAAACTTCACTTTGCAAATAATTCATTTCAATTTTTTATTGCGAAAATTCTTACTTTCAGAAATGTGTTTCGATTCCATTTTATCGAAACGATTGAATCCGCAAAGCTATATTTTAAAATTCATTACTACTACATCATCATCGTACACTAAGTCAAAGATATCTTTTAATTTCTTCTAAAAGTAACATTTTAAAGTACTTATACAATCAATGTCAGCTGCAAATTGGAAGAATCGATGCCCATTAGTGAAATTGTAGAAAATGTTTTTATTTTCTTGCTGATTAACTAAATAAATATGCATAACAGCATGCGAAACACAGTTCTTATTAATTCTTTATCTCTGGAAAAACATTTCATCGGAAAATTATCCTCAACATTCTTGCAAAAATCAATATATCTGCATTAAGAAATCAGCACGAAGGATTCATCAGTTTCAGTTAAAGCGTTTGAAAAGTTGATACGTTGTTGTAGAAGATATCAAATATAGTTAAAGCAGCTGCCGCAGGAAAACGAGGAAGCAAAAATATAAATATTTTCTACGAACTTGATATTCCACCTGTCTTCTATAAATCTTTTTAATTTCACATACACTTTTGTTACAGATTTGTTATTTAACTTCTGTTGTATTATATTTGTAATGACAAAATTTTGTAATCAATTTTTCGTCCTTATTTATTGCTAGAAATTGAAAATTTATATATTCCCATTCGTATTATAATAATAGCTGCATTTGGAGTGTTCCTATTTCGCGATAATTAATGGATATTAAAACTTTTAATAATTGCTTTGTATAATTTGCTTTTAATAATTTGCTCCATAAATTCTTTTTAAATTTCAAATTTTTACAGAAATGTAATTAATACTATTGTGGCAGCATAATACCGTTTTGCTCACTGTGCTAAGCATCTTTCTGATTTCCTGACATTTCCTCAAAAATCAGAAATTAAATTAAGAAGGTAACTTGAATTATTAATAACTCTTTTTCAAATTAAATCTATTAATTAGAATGTGGATAACCGGGTGTAAAATCCCTCAATACTGAAGTTTTATGTGTACTGAAAAAAATTTCATAATTTGCGTAATATTTTAGAAAATTATTCAATATGAATTTCTGTAATTCAAAAAGATGCAGTGTACTACTCAAAGTGTGTTGTTTAAAAATAGATGCCTTTCGAGAAATTATCGTCGTTTCTTTCTCGTGAAGATAAACCTTATTTGTATAAGGACAACAAAATTTCAACAATTTACTTAGAACATACTTTTAAAAAAAATAAGCCACATTTTTATACCTTCATCATCAACAAAAAAAGCACAGGATGAATAAATTCGTAACAATTATTAACAAATATTTGTTCAAAATATTAAGTTTTTTTGCAACAATGAAATATATTATCGTAAAATAGTAAAATAAACTTAAATATTTTTTTTAATTAAGTAAAAATTGATAATGAAAATTTTTCAATCTAAACTGGTATCAATGAATGATATTTTTTTTGGAATTTAAACACGCTTAAAGCTGTAATATTTTCGAGTTATGGGTTGGGGAGAGGACGTCAAAATGTTAATTAAAATTCTAATTAAGTTTTAAAGAAATGTGTGCAACTTATTTCCATGTATATATGCGCCAAATTTGATTGTCTACGCACCGACAGACAAGGACACATTCTTCTTGATTATTGGTAGAGGTAAAAAGTAAATTATTCTCTAATAAAACATTAGATATCCAATCAAAAGCATAAAAGAATGAAAAGCTTACAGAAATGATTTAAGAGCCGCGAAATTTTAATCCCATTCATAATGTTTTAACTTTGATTTTCATTTTATAATTTTTCTGATATTAAATGAAGTTTATCTTACCTTTAGAGGGTCTAATTAATTCACTTTTCTATTTAGATCGACAAAATGTTTAATACTATAATTAAAAGTAACGCTTGTCGTTAAAGAAAGAGTTCGAAATCTCTTTTTACAAGAATATCTGAAATGAAGAATAATAAATATATGTATAAATAGAAATCATATGCTTAATTCTTATTTTCTGTTTATCTCCCGAAAAATTTTCCTTCGCAAAATTATGTGTCATCAGTTTAAGTTAAAGCGTCTAAAAGCTGAAGTGTTGAAAGAGACTCCGGCAAATGCATTTCTTCCAGGATAAAGTGACAGCGGTGAATAATGGAATGGCAGAAATGCAAAGCTTTCGGCGAAATATATTCCCCTTTCCGAAGCATCGAATTCTTCTTTTCCAAGAAGTCTTACTTTTTCCGACTGATATTCTTTATGAACGAATACAATGAGATTATTTAGGCATTTTCTTTTGAACGATTGAATATGTAGTAGAATATTAGCAAAAGGAATAGATCTTCAGGTAAAATATTAGTCAGCTACCCGGACGTCACTAGCATTAGTCAATTATTAACTTAGTTAAATTGATTTTCTGTTCTAATTTCTTCTAAATTTAATTTTTTTAACACAGCCGTATCATAATGAAAAAGCGTTAGTTTCTCCAAATTTCCTTGCCACACTAGCAAATAGTAAAAATGTATACAGTCTGACAAGTGAATTAAATACTATAACTATCACTTTCGAGATTTTGAAGTCAAATGTGAAGATATCTGATTGATTTAATAATTGAAAAACAAGCAATTGCCGTGAATTTCTATACTTGTCACTGTTTCTATTTACCGGTAAAAGATTGAGTATATTCAATGGATAATGTTCAAATTATAAACATATTTCTACTTCCTATTTATATATACAAAGATATAGTTTATACGTATATATATACTTTTAACTTCCAAAAATAATCTCAGGAGAATATGTATTATGCAAAATTAACCTTCATAACAATAAGGAATTTTTTTCCTGAATTCCAATTAAATAAAACATTATTCAATTTTATAAATCTTTTTTTATGTTATTTTTTGTAGCCTGCATACCAGTTGCTTTAGCTCTTTCATGGTTTTTTAATTGAAGCTGGCATTTTTTTTCATACTTTAATTTTATTCAATAACATTTTTAAAAAAAATACTATAAATATTGCTGTAGGTATTTTATTATAATATTTCAAAACCAACAAATTATGAATTTTCATACAAAAAAGTGGCATTGTGTTAAAAAATTCAAGCAAATAAATAATAAAATATAATATGAATATCCCTGATTGCTTTTTTTATTATATTAATACATCGAATTATTCTTTATTACGAAAAAAGATGAATTATGTACAAAATGTAAGGAATTAAATTAACAAACAATCGAATATTGAGCATCAGACTTTCATCTAATAACATAAAATACCAATACTTATCAAAACCGATCATGTTGTCTTGAAATAAATGATTGTAAAGAAATGCAGTCATGCAATTTAAAACAATTTGCATGATTACTTGTTTCTTAACGATAAGTAATCATGTACTGTGCCTTGGCATATTGAAAATTTCTACCATTTTCATTACGTATCCATGACAACCGTTTAATGTTATGTACAAAATGAATTATTCTTTGGCATATTATTTCATCTTATATTTTTGAATAATGCATATAGCATCTATTTTATATTAAATTATATATCTGTATTGAAAGAAATTCATAAGAAATTTTAAACTTCAAAATATCTTTTAGTTTTGTATGCGAGGCAATGATTCCATTAATATCCTTCTTTTGAAATTGTTTATCCATTCAGTTAACAGGATATAATAGAAATTTGTGAAGGAAGATTCTGATGGTTTTTCTACGTATTTTAACCACAACGGCAAATGTTTTTTTTATTAATACTTATCTTAACCACAATAGCGATTGCTTTTATTTATTTAAGTGTCTGGAAAAGGGATAAACAAGTAATATTACTATGATGCTTTCGTAATAATACCAATAGTGAAGAATAATATTTCCTTAGAAAACCCTTGAAAAGACAACTTGATCCTTGAGAAGATAATAAAAAAAAGATTTGATCCTTAAAGATTATTGTTATTCGCATTTTTGGTGGCAGCAATTTTAGGTAAGTAAACCAAAACAATTCACGAGTCAAATGTTTTCTACTACGACAAAAGCAATAATACATCGGAAAAATCTGTGCATTTAGAAGATTCCAGACAAATAAATCCTTTAGAAAAATACTTAAAAATATAAAAAAATTCTATTATTTTGCAATAGAAATGCGTGATGCTTATGAATTATGGAAAAAAAACTGCAGCAGACAATCTATTTGATGTTATTCAGTTATGGAAGTTTCAATAATAAATTATCGAATACATATATATTTCAGATATTTGCAAATATTTATATATAACACCGTAATGATGCGATGAGAAAAACGTTTGCAAAGTGCATATTTTGGTGGTCGGCTAAACGGCATATTATTTATCTCTTTATATTATAATCGTCTTGAAATGTCCGCAGTTCTCTTTTTGAGTCTAGCCAACTTCTGTTTTGGTGTATGATTATTGGGTTTTTATGTATGGGAATAATGAATGCCAATAAAACACGGAAGTCTCGTATATGCTTCTTTCTTTTCTTTTAGCATTATTTCTATCAATAGTTAATTACTTAACTACACACAAATTGAAATTAATTATTATGTAATTTACACTTAATTTACATTTTTTATACCGGGTTATAACAAAAGTTAATAAACTGAGATCTGTGAACATTTTCTTTCAGCATTATTCTTATTTTGATTTTGAAATTGATAATAAATCAAATAAGTCACTTTTATATAATAATTCTACAATAATCTCAATATGCGAAGCACTTTTTGTATAAGTATATTCATTTATATAAGTATATTAATTTGTGTAAGTATATCTTATTTTTCATTTAATCCCACCTATTTTTCATCTCGGTCATTATGTTTGGCAGAATACGTTATTTATTCATTTTTTTCAATTTTTTTAATGTTTCAAGCCCGTATCCTGTTTGATTTATTAATGAATTATTATTTCTTTTAAATCGATTTTAATAATGATTTTTGATTTGAATGTTCAAGAACAAAATAGATAGCGAAGATCCCATCGCAAGGAAACGAAACTTTAAAAGCTTCTATATACAACGCGATTCCAAATTTATAATATAGACTTGGAGGGAAGGTATAGAACAAGGATACAAATCATAATCAAATAGGTAATCCATGCTAGAATCCATTTCTTTTGTCGTAAATATAGAGTGTCTCAATTTAACTGAAACAAGATGTTTTGCTTGTAACTTCGACACTAGTGAAGCTGTTTTAATGAAACTTTAAACAGTGGTGTATTTATTTAAACCAATCATTTATTACGCAGGATTGTAAGGGTGCCAATGACATAAGTAAGAAATAAAGAAAGGGAAAGCATTTAATGGCATCTCCGTTAACATGAGAAATGTTCACAAGAACTGTACAAAATTGTATCCAAGAACAGCGATACATGCTTTTCAGTGTCAGTGGAGCAGTTTGCATATATATTAAAAGATGCCAGGTATTTCACGCACAGATATTTGGGCAACGAGAACTTCGACTTGTCTCATAAGCAAAGGCTCTTCAGAGAAAGTAATGGCCATTGAAAAATTAATCGATGCTTGATAAATCGGGATATCGGGGTGGTCAAGGGATTGATCTACTATATATTCATATTCCAATAAATGATTACTTTAAATAAGTACACCATTGTTGAAAATTTCATTGAACTAGCTTAAATAGTGAAAAAGATTGAAACTAAGCGTCTTGTTTCAGTTGAATTGCGACACCTTGTATTGATGACTAAAACAATGGATTGCTATCTGGATTTCCTATGTGGATATTATTCGTACCTTTCTTCTCTACCTCCCCTCCATGTTTGTACCATAAATTTGTAATCAACTTGTGATTAAATCTGAAATACACTACATTTTTTTTTATTTCTTAAACATTTCATCAATATAGATGAAACTTTCCACTACAATTTTCGTTAGTTAGTCCGTGATAAGCCAATTTGCATAAACTTTTCTACTACAACATATGTTAATTATTCTATGACAATCATATCTGATGTATTGTTAACAGTGTTACAGCCCGTGCAGACGGGCTCTTCTCTGAGTAGTGTAATACAAGTATAATTTTATCAAAGTGTAAAAATCAGGTCTTCTTTTTAAAAAACAGCTATCAAAATTTAGCTTAATTAGTTGTCATGAGTTGATCCGAATTAACAGAAAAATATTAGTATGAAATGTATATGAAAATATAAATATGAAAATTTTAAATAATATAAAAAATAAATAAATACATTTTTGTATAATCTAAGAGAATAACGCAGTTTCATTATTATGATTTACTGCGAAAAATGTCTCGCAACAATATTACAGCACTCTTTTTAAGCAAAATACTGCTCAAAAATTAAATGCCTTTCTCTTAATTCGAACTAGAAATGCATGGAATAAATTATTTTCTCAAAAAATGGTATGATCCTAAATTTTCTGTATAAAAAAAATAATTGAATCGGGCATCTTTAAGAAAACTCTTATTTTCAATTGATAATTTCTTATTAAACATAAAAAAATGACAAAGCATTCGAAAACTTTGTCTTACGAGTTACAAAATATTAATTTAAAATTTTTTTTATTCAATTTCATTTATTTGTTTCGTTTATTAAATTAAAACTGAACATGATCTTCATTATTTTATTCCATATTTTTCAATGATATTATCTCTGTCTGATTTTAAATAAAATCGCATATGATTAACAGCAGAAAACAAATTCTAACCCCTCTACTGAAAGCAGTACAACATTAACAACCCATTCTCCTGTAGAGTTCTCTTGCAATAATAGATTCCACAGACATGAATATGAAACTATGCTATGAAACGTGTCTGAACACTGTCACCGCACAATCTAACAGTTTCCTCCAAGTTTCATTCGATTTGCATTTTGAATGCTAAGACGTTGTTGCTGATTAATAGGATTTACATGTCACAGCATTCTTGCAACATAATTTAGGAAGGTGAGCAAATGCTTGAAAATAGATTTTTATTTTACAATAAAAATACGCTATTTGATGTCATTTTCTATTATAGTTTATATACATGCAAAGATAGAAATAGTTGTATCGTAACACAATTAATATGGATATTCCCTGATGTTGTTGTAAATGCGTCTGGAGTAGTTATGGAATTTCAGGGTACTGAGGGATAAATAATATTAGTGTTACTGAATTTTAATAAACTATAAATTTTTATTTGTGCATGAGTTTTTCCAAATTTAAATTAGGTTATTCATATAACGTGACACCTATCTAAAAGCAGAAATGATGTTTCTTAAAGTTACGATGATCATGAAAGTCGAAGTAATAAACATTTCAAAAGTAATTCACGTTCGCTTTTTAATGAGTTAAATTATTGTGAAGTTTGGAAACCACAAGATATCTTCTAAAGAATGGAGATTGTAACCCGAATTATAATCAAACTATCAATGTCCCCAATAAAATCAAATGCCCTCATTCCACTCTTCATACTGCGCTAAAAAGAAGCTATTTAATACCGACTGATTTAACATGCCTGCCTCTTGGAAAGAATCTAGTAGACCGGGTATCTTCCATACCAAACCAAAATTTTGCTCCGGTCACTCTCTATAAAAAAATTAAGCAAATGTAAACGAATATTGACACCAAAAACTAAATAAATTTTTTTCACAATTCTTTAAATTTGCAGTTCAGTCACCGGTGACTGATACTAAACTTTCAACTTGAGCAGCATTAATCATTGGGAACTGATACCGGTACTTTTATTTTGTGCCTCATTAGTTAACGGTAATTGTATTTTTTGTTCAGATCATACAAGTCACTGTTGACTGGCAATATAATTTTCGGTCAAGATGCGTTAGTCATTGTTGACTGACTATATACACTTAAAAAATTATATTCTTTTAATAAATTATAATCTATAAAACACAAAATGGTGTACCTAAATGCATGCAGTCATATTGTAACTTAACACAGATTTTTGATTTTCAGCATATCAAAAAATTCGGATATCACGGGTTGGACGGAAAACTCCAAAGTACTCTTGACACTTAACGTGTTAATGAGTCTTTATCACACATTAAGCTTGGAAACACCATTTAAGGCACAACAACGTTACGTCAATTTGTGTTAACAAGTATATTCATTATCCAACAAATCAAAAAGAATCTTTTTAAAAAGAAGGTGGATGTTTAAACAAGGTTTCTTGAAGGCTTAAAAGAGATTCAATTCACCATTTAATATGAAAATTAAGCCTTCAAACTACATATTTGCAATTATTTTAATACCAGTCACTACTTACAATTAGAAAATTCTCGCATAGAGAAAAACTTGTTTTCATTTTCAAACTGAATCTCTGTTGAAAAGCATTTATCTAATAACCTATTGCATGAATTTTCTTAAAACAAATATCTGTTAAACCTAAGTACTTAAATAATAATCCCGATAATCTAGCTACTTAAATAATCAATTTAAAAGGCAATCTTGATTTAGAATGAGCTGATAAAAACTTTTATCCACTGTCAATAGTTTCATAGAGAAGAGATTTCAAATTAGGAAAAACTAATTTGAGGTTTATGGGTGTAAATATATATAATATTTAAATATTATTAGGCTTTTTGCGGTGAAAGTTTTCGAAGTATAAATAGAATCACTTTAAAATCATGGGAATATCTTTAAGAGTAGGTCAAGCACAATAGAATCAATCCCTTTACAATGAAATTTGGGGTCTTAAATGCAAAGGTGGATCTTTATTGTGCCAATGAATTAAGAAAAAGAAAGGATATTCTAAGTACAATAGGCAAAGAGAGTTCAATGGAATACAAATTTGCAAAAGTATAATACATTAAGTATTATTATAACAACAATATAATAAATATAAGTAATTGTTATTATGTGATAACAATTACTTTTAATAGATTATAAGACATTATTACATTTCTCAAAATGCGATATTGATCTAAACAAAACATTACATAATTTTTTCAGAATAATGTAGATTTGTAAATGGCTCAAAAGGTTGTTACTAACAGGTAAATGAAACAAGTGATTTATAATTCCTCGTTTTTTATCCTAATAGCATGAAAATGGAGGGAAAGCTTTCTGTACCCCTGGGTTTCTGAACGGCTTCTATAAATATGTATTGATCATTTCAATAGTTAAAATGTGATAGCCATGGTGACAGACAGGTATACTTATTGTTTCACACTTATTATATTTTGATATTTTTTTCTCTACTATACATCATAATGATGGTCTCGCTTTTGAAACTCTTTCCTTGAAATTTAATTTTGTTATTTGTGATGTATTATTTGCGTCTTCCCCATGATCTGGGCGTCCCGGGTTCGAGTCCCGGTTCGGGCATGGTTGTTCTTCCGTTGTTCTATCTGTGAGATGTGTGAATGTGCCCTCCTGTAAAAAGGGGTTGTGCAAGCGAATGAGTGATGCGTGAGTAGCAAAGTAGTACTCTTGGCCCTAGTTGGCGCTACTAAAAAAACAAGAGACACTCCCCCACCGGCTTAAAATCGTTATCTTCGTAACAGCGGGCTTGTCCACGGCAAGTGCCATAAGAAACAACAACAAAAAGTGAAGTTAGAATACCACGAATTTTAAATAGATGAAGGGGAGAGACCTTTTCGCTTTAAATAGCGCTATAATGTTATGGAATTGATCTCTGTTAGAAATGTTCACGTACACAATAAACAGAACTTAAATAAGACAATTAAAATAATATGGTTTCAATGTTTGTTTTAATAGAATCATGGACAGAATTAAAGGATTTACTTGAAATATAAACAATATTCTCGGCGAATCAGCTGGTTATCTGAGGCGATTAGAGAGAGAATTTCATCATTTACTCCATTGCCGAAATAAACTCCTATTTAAAACTAAAAATGAAATTTATTCTATTTTCTTAAAATTGCCCCATATATCTAGACAAGTTTCATTTCCCTGGAGAAAATTTTTGCTCAATGCTGGGCTAACAGAGCACATTAAATGTAAGAAAGAAATTACTATGTTTGATAATTTTTACTGTTTATTTAATGCATTTTAAAATGAGGTTATATGTCTAAAAAATAGTTATTGCTATTATTATTAGTTCATTTATTTAATATTTCATTATTTGCTATTTTTTGTATTTCTTGTAAAGAACTTTATTAATTTGATACTTTGAGCTTACATAACATGCTCATTATTTGATATTATAATTTAAAATGGAAAAAAAAGGCATATTTCGTGAGTAATATATTTTTTAAAATTAATTTTCAATCATAAAATAATTCATGTTTTAGTATTTTTTCCTTTTATTTGTTTTGGCTCCGTTTTTGGCACAATATGGCTGCTTATTCGTCTGGCATCATGCCAGCGTGCAAAACGAATTGCGTGAGTAGAATCCAGCGTCAACAGTTAACGACCGCCTCGAATCACAATCTGGCATCGTGCGTGATGAAGTGTTAGTGCTTTCTTAAACTTCTTCAGTTAGTTCCTGTCGCCAAGCGGAGGACAAAGTACCCGTTTCCGGCAGAAAAATCACACAAAAGGAATTGTTTTACTTCAATGAATAAGTCAAATTAATTTTATGAGAAACAAGGGAACCCTAAAATTTCTTGTTTTGGCAGAATGTCGGAAACTTCTAATTACGAAAGTTTTCTTTACGAAAGTTTTTTCTAATTAGGTTCTGTACATGACTATAACATTTTTCGTTTTTATGTTGTGCAAACAATTTCTGAATGAATCTTACTTTGCGTTTTCTCACCAATCAATAAAGAAAGAATTATAATTGCAATGCATAATTGGTTATTTCAGGGCTTAAAAAGGGAAATTTCGCTATTAAATAGACAAGATAAATAGAGAACACCTTGATTTTTAAAAATATTCTTTCAGTGAATAATTTTATTTATAATACTATCATATTTCCTTTAAAAAATCTGCATGTAACTAAGACGAGGAAATTAAGAAATGAAAAAATATTAATTAATTGATTAGTAAACACACAAAATGATATAGATCGTCTCTATTTTAACATTGATACGAATTTGTAATGTTGCTTCTTAGCGCCGTAAGTTTTCTTGTAATAAAGACATCTCTTATGGGTGCTAAATGGCTTTATTCTTGGCTTGGCAATAATTTGTCGATTTTTTTTGCAAAAATTGAAAGTTCCAAAAGCTACTGAAATTCTGACGATATATCGATTATGCGCGAAGTTACGATATTGTTTCAGGAGCTTCTTTGTCTTATCAGAGAAACTATAAAAAGCTCGGAAACAGTTTTGAAGGCAGTAGTACTCAGTGTTGAATCAGTTGAAAGCAGCAGACGAGTCGAGAGACATGAATAGTTGAGAAAAGTCTCTCTTCTGCAAGTTCTCTCTCTTTTACAGTTATTTATTACAGTGCTGTTACAGTTATTTATTTCCGGATTGCTGCTTGCGTGCTACAATTTACTGCAGTGCTGTTCTGATGTATGCTTCAGCTGCGTTTTTCTATTGTCTATTCGTGTTGACAAGTTGAATAGAGCGTCATAATTTGTTATTGAGTCTGTTGCACTTTCACCGAACACATCCACTAATGGAATTTGGAAAACTTTCGTAACAGTACGTTTATCCCAAATGAATGTATTCGAAAATTTTCCAAAAAAAAATGAAATTTCTGGATTATTATCTGTACCTCTTATTATGTATTATTACCTCTCGCATATTCTTTAATTTGTTAAAATTGTAAAATTGTGTTTATCATTAAATAGTAAACAAAACAATGACTACTAATATTACCACACATCCCCCCAATGCATGCGTTTTTCAAGCTCAAGAAACCCATTTGTTTCTCTGGTGCAATTTAAGCATATTTGTGCACACATTCTGCGATATTTATGGAATTTACTTGTCTGTATGAGATTGTGAACATTAGATCTCGAAATAGAAAATGCTTAAAGGCGCGCAATTTCACGAACAGACTTCTTTTAGGTTGAAACTGCTCTCATCGTATTTCCATCTTGCCGCTGAGTTGTATTTTTTTGATCAACCCGAACGATTTTGTGCAAACACATTGCTACCTTTCGCATAAATTCCAGATCTGCTACACTTCTTTTGTTTAGCAATATCAAAAACTTTACATTTTGAGTCTTTAAACGCCAAATTTTAGGCTCTATCAGCAGTAAATAATTTAACGATTCGAGATATTTTTTCAACTATTTGAAAATTGTAGAATGAGCAGTAATTTTATATTTCGAAGTTACATATACGTCAAATGCAAAGATTGCAGAATATGCAATTTTTTGATATGATGGTTCCATAGCGAATCATCCCATTCTCCATATATTTTGGGCTTATTTTGAATTTTATTGTTTGCAAAAATCTTTGTGATATAAGCATGGTATTTCTGTACAGTGATGAATATGGGCTAGTTTTTTTTTTGTAATTATTACATCATTATTTTGCTGCTATTTAAAACAAATCCCTTGTCCATTTAATTTTGCGCAAACTGCAAATAAAAGTAGAAGATGAAGATGTATGTTATGTGTAAAAGAAAAATTATAACAAACACAAGAATAAAATAAATGAATAAATACATATGCATATGATTGTATATTCATAAAAATTTCTTATTCTTGTACTTGCCTTTTTACTTTTGACGTAGAAGGTGGAAGAAAACACTAGCTATGCAAATGGAACTAAACTTTTCTATGTCAACAAATAATTACAAAATATTTTTTTCAAAAATGCGAAAATAATTTATTTTGCATTATCTTGATTTTCACAACAAATTATACATTATGCTTCTTAAGACACTGCTATTTTTAAAAAAATTATCATTTCAGAGAATAATTTAAAATGAATATATTCATCCACGTTTTGGACTATTTCCTATTAGAAAAAGGTTTATTCCACAGCTTATGTATCCTTTCGAAATTCTAAACCATGTACTAGCCCGTAAAGACATTTTTAAATAAATTTTCGAGAAACCTTTGTTATTTACTTTGTTCCAAATGCGTTTCGTAGAATTTTCAAAGTAATTAGACATTTGCTATTTAAAATCCAGAATATGTTTATCTGTTTTCCCTTGAAAATTCACTGTTTAGAAAGTAAATTAAACATTTTTAATTTTTCTAATAATTTCAAATTGAGTATTACGCATTAGTTCGTCTTAACTCAGCTAAGTTTTTGCAACTGTTATGTTTAAACTTTTGCAACGAAAATGTTGAGAGTTGTTATTTAAGCATTTGGCTACTGAGATAATTAAGAAATTATTATATGCATATAATGCATAATTGAAAAAAATAAATTATTTCTCTTTTTTCGAAATTCCATGCTTTTTAAATTCTTATCAATAGCTGGAATCTTATTTCACTGAAAAATCTAAATGTTATTAAAAATATACATAATAAAAGACCTCTATTGATGGAAAAATTTGTAAATGTATACTTAAAATCTCACTCTTAAGCACGATATTTCGACGATTTTTTCTAAATTGAAACTAAATACTTCTTTTAGTATCTTACTAATTCTCAGAAGTAAGATAATAAAAAAAAATTATTTCCTCCTTCTATTCGAAAGACTTTGCAATAATTTCCATCCGAATTTACGTTATTAAATTTGCAAATAATTGAAATATTAGATACATAGATTATATCGGCACTATGCATAAACATAATTTGAAATATGTTGTAATTTTATTTGAAATGGTATTTGGCCTTATATATGGTGTTTATAAAAACGCTAGATAATCTGGTAACCGTAGATCATGGTGAAGATGTGCCTTATTGATATAATAGTTAAAAATTTTATGCTTAATGGAATTACAATTAATTACATGGATTTATTCTTTTTATACATAATAAAACTATAATTTCAATAATTGTGCATTTCGGAAATAAAGGGGGTTGTTATTCTGTTTTATTGAAATTAAAAAATAATACCCATTACTATATTATTCATAACTAAATATTCATACATGCAGGTGGTTATCAAAATAATGGAACAGCTGTGAATAAAACTGACATTTTTGAATGCGCTTCGTAAGCATTAAATATAATAATAGAGACCCTTTTTTATATATAAATAGCAATGCATATATTCTGGTAGTATGTGTTAACTTTATTGAAGTTCTGTAGTTCTTGGATTTTTTTTTTCAAAAGAATAAAATATCGGACCTCTCAGATTTTTAAAGAGGCCAAATTGTAGGAGCCCGTCTAGCTGGGGCAAGTGGGACCGAAACATCCCAAATTTTAGGCGTTTTTAGAGGTAAGTGTCCAAAGTCATGACAGTATACACACAGCACTGCAAGACAAGCTCAGCAAAGCAAAAAGGTGCGCGGAAAGAAAAGCTCGGTGAAACAGACCTACGAGTATTAAAGCGAATTGTAATGTTTAAAAAGCGAACAACTGCAGCAAAATCGCAGAGCTCAATCCCCATCTGGATTCTCCAGTCTGATTAAAGTTAAAGGTCACCTTTATAAACAGAACATTTATGACAGAGCAGCAATTCCCAAGCCACTTGTCACAGATGTTAATGGTAAACGTCGTCTACAGTGGTGTCACACTCACAGAACTTGGCCGATTGATAAGTGGAAGAAAGTAATATGGTCTGACGAATCATGTTTCACACTTATCCGTACAACAGGACGGGCGTACGTTTGGAAGACATCCGCACAAGTGTATGATCGAGATTGTCTCCTTCCAACTGTCTATCATGGAGGTGGATTTGTCATGATATGGGCTGCCATGTCGTGGTTTTCTGCTGGACCAATCGTAACTCTGAAAGGAAGGATCACTGGGGAGAGGTATAGAGAAATTTTAGCTGACCAGATCCATCCTATGATGCAAACTTTGTTTCCTGCAAGAGATGAAATTTTCCAGGATGATAATGCACCTATTCATGCAGCGAGACTTGTCCAATCATGGTTTGATGAACCCGAGGATGAAATTAAACATCTGCCTTGGCCCGCACAGTCACCCGACCTCAGTATTATTGAACCGTTCTGGTCTATTTTAAAGCGTTCAATACAGAATCGATATCCTGCACCGGCATCTCTCCCAGAACTTTCACAATGTCTCCAGGATGAAGGATACAATATTCCTCTAAACACTATATAATACTTGTATGAATCGATTTTTAGACGAATCCAAGCTGTATTACATGCCAAAGACGATTCTACATCATACTAATAAAGGATTCTTTATAAATCTAAGGTGTTTCCATTGTTTTGATAACCACCTGTATGTATATTTCAAGTAATTAGGATAAGAAAAGAAACAGTTTCTCTGTTCAAATGACTGTTTTATCTCGCATGGAAGCTCATGATTCCTAGATAAACCATAAAGGATCCGCTGTCTCATATCATCTCCCAATTTCGAGAGTAATCTCAAAATCCCAAATTCACTCGACATTATCTATGGAGCACTATCTATCTACACTGCAAATCCTAATCGTCGCATCGATTTCACCACTTTTTAATTCGTATGAAAACTCATCATTCTTAGAAAAATAGACAATTATTACTCAATTTTTTAGAAATATATCAAAATGCATTCTTAATAGCCTCTAGTCTCACCGATTTTATTTCGCTATTTAATTTCAGTACATTTATTACCATATTTAACCAATAAGAATGCTATATATATGCAAGTATAATTCAAAGAAGTATTTCATTTTGAATAATAAGATGTAGTTCATTAAAGTTGGTTAATATTATTAAATCAGTGGTATTATTATGGTGGGCGAACTGGTGTTCACCAAAGAGGGCTGGTAGTATTAATATAATTAAAGGAATGTCAGTTATTTGCTCCGATTTCTTTTCAATGTTTGCAATACATCATTACTTTCATCAAAATCCTGCATTTCAAAAATATGCTAAGTGTTATTCGATTTTTCATATTTTGTTTTGAAAACAAATTGGTTATTCATGAAGTTGTAGTTCATAATAATATTCCAAACTCATTTATCAAAATATTCATTAACAAGCTTATGCATTAACTCCGAAATGAGAATTTCATATCCATTTTAATTTCATAGGATATGCACTTTTTCCTTTGCATGTATCCCAGTAATAATTTGTTGTAGAGGGATTCAATTAAATTCATGTTTTCCAATCATATGAAATAGCAAGTTGAAATTTTTAATAAATGCATTTTATATTAAACGTTTAACAAGCTAAAAAGTTAAAAATCTGGACAAGCAAACTGTTCGCCAAAGGCTGCTAGCATAATTATAATTATATTATAACTAGTCTAATTATAAAAATATTAGTATACATCACTATTTCGTAATGAATATTAATTAATATAGACAGCAGTTGCCAAATTAGGACCGTCGTCTAAAGAAGGAGAATAAATAGGCCATTGCGCATACGTAAATATGGTATATGGAATCATGTTTTACAGTCAGTGCTATGTGGCAACACGTAGAAAACAGATATTAATATTCATATATCCATTAAATATTTTAACAAAGATTAATAAAATGTTTTAAAGTTAAAAGCAAAATATATAATTATATCTTCAAATAGGAAACATATTTCCATGCAATTTGCTTTAATAATTTTATTAAAATAGCTTAAAGATAAAATCAAGTAAATTTTCTTATTGCTTTGTACAAAAATTGTTCAGATTAGATCACAAACAGATGCACGAATCAGATTGATCACTTGATGTAGAACTAGAGGAATAATCCTGGAAGAAATCATAATACAAATAAATTTTAAGAGTATCAAGTCAAAATAAAGATAAAAAAAACTCATTACAGGTATGACATAATGATTCAGAAAATTGAATAATTAAGGCTACGTGGTTTTGTATAATATGTAAAACGAAGAAAATTTGCAGTGAATAAAATGGCATACTTGGGTTCATACATTACGAGTTTATATGAATTTGAGAATTTGGATACGTTCTCTTTAATTTTATTTAAAGGAAAGTCCATGGCGAGACCAGTTCCTTTAATTAGACTGATGTTTATAATTTTAATAAACTATATTTTTTTTTCCTTTAAAGTAAATTTCTTTAAAAATAAATTCCTTTATAAATGTAAATATTTTTTAAAAAATAAATATTGTACTTTTATTGAATTATTATTCTATCATAATATAGCAGACAAACTTTTAGCTGGTAAAAATACGAGAACCTTTCTCTACAAATTTACATTTTAATTTGATTATATAATTCTAGAGAACAGATGGTTTAAGATGAAAAGGGAACATAAATTTCCCCCTCCCAAGGTTCTTGGTCTTATTGCCGGAGAATTTTTTTTCTCTGAGGGTATCTGAAACAGAATGTTCCAGAACTTTAAAACCACATGCAATTTCTAATTCAAACCAGTCATTGAATGTGGGTTAGAGATAGATATAATAACGTTCTGTTTTAAAATAAAATTTGGGGTTTTTTTCGGACTGACCTCATAATTTGGAAACGTGATCAGACGACGAGGACGGCATCTAAACTTCCAAACCACACCAACGGGAGAATGCTTGGCCCCAAACGGATTTAACGTGCACCAGATGGCGGCTTTTCGTAGAAATCGATTTCAATTGAATGCGCACCGAATACCAGAAGATGCATTAACTATATACAACGAGTGTGATTCCATAAGTCAATAACTTATCAGCAACACAAAGACAAAAACATTCAGTAATTTGAATTCTACCGATTACTGACTGTATGTACCGATTACTGATATTTCAATTAATTTCGTTATGAAACTTTGATGTTTGTTTTTGGTTTAACCAATTATTTCCAAACTGGGTTTGTATTTTTGGTTCGTGAGTAAATGGAGCATTATCTGTAAATGAAGCAATGGTCATAAAATATGTTTGCCAGCCATTAGAATTTATCATTCTATGTACCTTTTCATTAGCTTATACAGTTAGTTGTTTCACTTGAAAATATCATGAGGCTAACAGATAATAAATTAAAAATTTAAATTTAACTTTTCTTAAACCTTACACCAAGAAACAAAAGGAGTAAAAACGATGATCAAAACTCTTCATATAAGGCCAATTAAATCAGAAAATTTTAGAGATAGCAAGTTCGAGAGTATACTGTAAGAAAAAGGAAGGCAAGGCTATTAATAGTAAACCTTGACAATCACCCAAAATAACAGTAAATGAAATCGGAATAATTACATTAATTTCTGGAAATTATTCTTTCATGAGACAAAATTAGAAAATCATGTCCGTTAAATGTGTATTTCAAAGTAATACAAAAAATTATCTTTAAGCTATCAAATTACGTTTATTACTGAATTTGCATAAAACAATCATAAACAATATAAATCTTAATGATGAAAACCAAAAAGGAAGTATTTGAATATTTTATACAACGAATTAATTTACTATATATTTTTTTAAAAAAATTTATGGTATGTTTACATTATTAGATAAGTTTAGGGGCAGTAAACCTCTAAGAAAGAGAAAAATAATTATAATTACTTAATTAATTTTAATTTTAAAAGTTAAATGTTGCCTTTAGTTGCATCTCTAGCTAGCTTTTGGGACTATATTCCTTGTGCCTTTTAGAATATCGATAAGAAAAACGGTCATAATCCGATTATACGTGATTAAAGCATTAGTTTTAATTAAATTACAAAGGTATAAAAAGGCTTAAATAAGTTACGAGTTAATAAAAGATATATAAAGTTTAAATTAAAAAAGGATGTAAAGGCTTAAAACCGCATAAAAATATTTGCCCAATAAAATTTTTCCTTTTCCTGTTTTACGTTATCAGTAATTTCCAAATTCTACCAAAAAGAATGGGCCGCGGTGGCTTGAAGGTAAAAGCTCAGCTTCGGAACCTGAGGATTTCAGGCTCTAGACTCAATTCCACCGAAGAACCGTCGTGTAAGCGGGTCTGGTGTACGTTAAATCCGTCGGAGCCAAACGTCCTCCCGCTGGTGTGGTGTGCACGGTTTGAGAGGGGGTGTCACCTCAGTGTCCTTCTTAACTTACCACGGTTCAATATTGAGAGATCAGTTCCAAAATTGTTTAAAAAACTGGACATTAATATAACTGAACTGAACTGAACTGAACTGAAACAAAAAAAAAAGAATCGTTAGGATAATTTCTTTTATAGCCTCCACAAGACTGGCGAAACAATTGTCTCCTATGCAATTATTTTTAAAATCCATTTCATTCTTTGAGCCTTACCTCGAAATATTCACGCATAGAAACTGGTTACCTTTATTAATTATCCAAAATTAACCACATTTATTCTTATATTTCAGATTAAAAACGTCGGGATCATCCTGATATCTTAAATTGGTTTGTGATAACTCAGGAGAACGGATCGTATTAATTAGGTCTAAAGGAATTCAAACCGTCAGCTCGGTATCCTAGATAACGAAGGTAATTTATTTGCTCACGGCCTTTAATGATGATGGAATCGCTCCGGGTGAGAATGCGATTCCTTTTATTTTTAATCATCTTTAATTCCACGGCAATTGGTGGAGGAAACAGGATGGGTAAATACGATCCCTCAGTTTGTATTCGCTGTCAGAAGCAGTTTTCAGATTATAACTTTGAAACAAATTGTTATTCTTCATCTGAGATCAAACGTTTGTGAAGCTTTGAAAATTTAGTAAGGTTCTGTGGCAATGGATTTGTATATTTTACTTCCGAAGATATGCCTATGTTTTTAAGAATTATAGAGGGTAAATGGTGTTTGGAAATTATTATAGCTTTGAAGGAAATTAATTTGTATGGTCGTGCCATTTAATGGCAATTTAATAAAGGAATTTCCTCCACTCCTCTATAGGAGAATAAGGAAGTTCGATACTTGGAAGTTCGTCGAAACTCCGCAATACAAAGAAATCTGTTGCACTTTAAATCAATCTTTAAGACATGATAGTATTAATGTAGCGAACAAATTTGGGTATTAAAACGCTGGTTTGAAAGACTGCTTCGGCTTCCTGCAATAATTTAAAATAACAGACTTCTTCATAAACTATATCCCATGTTGTTTCAATATATAAAGCAACGAATTGTGTTTTTTATTTTACCTCATTCAATAGTTGACATCGTATTATATCACATCATCAACTCATTGATCATAATTTACAAAAATCTATTTCATTGTTGAATTTAATTCAAATTCATGCACATTGTTTCATTAAATATTTAATCATGTGATTTTATTCAACTGTTAAAAGTTAAAGTGGGATTCTACTTAATATTTCTTTGTTTACAGGAAAAAAAGTAATAAGCAATCACAGTACCACAAAGATAAAAAGAGGAATGAAATTTGACGGTGATGCTGTGATTGGCCATGATGATGCCAATAGACATTTCATATACAGACTCCAACGTAGAGAACATTAAATAAGACAGAAGATTACTGTATACTAATAAAGAGGAATAAAAATGGAAAACTATAGAAAACAATAGAATCCTATTTCCTTACACTTTTATCAGAATATCCTCGCTTACTCTACAATAATTCTTATGCCCCCCCCTCCGCATATAATTGTGAACCATAAATAAAGCCGCGAATGCCTTGTAGTATCCGGAGTTGCCGAACAATAGTTACGAAATATTGATCTTTGACGTTGATTTAGCACTTTTATTGAATCTGTTATTCGAATATGTGTTTTGGAAACTTTTTTTCCTACAACTACATTCGTCGTCACAAGATCACAAATCTAATCGTTTATCAGTTACTGATATTGCCGCATTGAAAAGAGGCAGTTGACTCTCCATGGCCGAATGGTCATAGCACTGATCTCATAATCAAGAGTTTGTAAGTTCGAATCGCGCTAGAGACAATGCGATTCACAGTTTGTGTAAATATTTAATTCCTTGATTTTATGTTTCCCTTTATTTCATGTTCCAGAAGATTCTGGAAATTTCTTTAGTTTACCAAACAAATTTTCTGGACTTTTCTTACTGTCTCCAGAAAAGTATTCTGGAACTTTCCCTGCTAATATAAAAGCAGAAGATTTGTCAATCACTGTGTTCTGAGTTGAGTTAATAAATTGGTTTAGCTCTTCTTCTTGTGTATGTCATTGAGTTCCATACTAAGGTACCTAAGTGATAATATTATGAGAATCTACATATCACCAGTCTATCAACCCTATAATAGATTTTATTAAAAATTTGATAAAAATCTACATTTTAGATGCTAAGTTTGTGAGCCTGTTTCTATTATCTAATTGTTTACATTTTATAATTATCGAGTTTACTTGTTTTCGAACTGCCGGAGAGACAGACTTCTTGAGAATGGATTTCATTTCAAATGTGATGGAAATCTATAAATATGATATAAAATCCATATAACAAATTTCATTCATCTAGTTCAAAGCGTTTTTAGATCTCTGTGCTCACAGACAGACAGACATAATGCAAAGATGTGTTTTTCGAGCTCGGAAAGTTCTGAAGCATGGGGATTCGTCAAAATTTCGTGTTGGCAATTACAAAACTTTCTCCATATGTCGTAAGCTAGAAAGTAAAAATAAATCCCACTTGAAAACTTCATCGGGTTCTGTTTATGTGTGAGTGGAATGCCTTTCATCCAAAAATTTTCCCTCTTGACTGGGGCTATGCCTTTTTTCGATTTATCAAGAAAGAAAAAAAAACATTATTTCAGAGATATCGATTTTTCGATATCAATTTTTTAAAATTTGTTTCTTGATATCATGGCATTGAATAATGGCTCACAATAAGTCGTATTCCAATTTTTCCATTCAAACAATCAATTTCTGCGTCAATACCTAATAGATATTTAGTAAACATTTTATCATTGGAGCAATTTATAATTATTTGCATATAGTTTAGATTTATATATTTTGTTTATTACATTTGTCTTACAAAACCTATTTTCATTGAATCATCCTGTAAGGAATTGATAGGGAATTTTGTGTTTTGAAATAAAAACATGAAATAAAAAGATGCAATGTGACCAAAAAAATCAAATTTTTTTAACAAAATATAACATTTGTATTCCATGTATTATTTGCTAAGCAACGAAATAATTTTGTGTTCCATACTGCACTAATCCTTATTTCTCATTAATGAAACCAAAATTCAGTAAGATGGTTGCTGATTCCGTATTGGAAAAATTTCGTCCAGTTTATGTCAAGTATTTGAAATGATATTTATGCAGATTTTATATTTTATAAACTTTAAATTTGTAAAATTATTTGAGTCAACAATCTTTTTTTTAATATTTATTGTTTATTAAAAATTAATTTAAAATTCTATGCATATAAGTATATTTATTATAAAATAAATTCAAAATATGTCAGTATACTTCATTACCCTTTTTTTTACGTTATATACATAAGTACTAAACTTAGTTTCATTTTTCGTTTTTTTTAAATATTACTTATATTATTCAAATTTTAATGCTCTTTTATTAAAAGCATAATATATTAAATATCTTGTTCTTATTGCTTGAGATAGCTAACAAAACTTCTCAATGAATAAGTATTTGATTTATTAGCAATGATAAAAGCATTACGGTAATAAGAATGTAAAAATATTATTAAGAAATAAAAATATATATATAATTAAAATTGGAAATTTACTCAACAATTAATGAATAAATATTACTTCGGATAAAATGCTCGATGTAGATTTGAATTTCTTAAATTTTACTTTGAAATTTTGAAATCAGTTCTAAATTATACTTAAGGTTTTTTTATTATTTTTTTAAAACTTTTTAATTCATTTACATCTTTACTGTATGTACTTTTAAATTTTCGAAGATAAATAATTTAGTAAAAATAGTGCTACATTTATATCTCTTGATATATTTTTTTATTAGTTTTTTGTTATTTTTTTGTGATAAGGATTAATTTTTGCAGCAGATCAGTTCACTCATCATTTGATCATTATCTAAATTTTGAGCTTTCATCGAGAATTCAATACTGGTCGAACTTTCAAAACTTATTAAATTTTCGATACTTATCGACCTTCGAAACTGACAGATCATTAATATCATCGAGAATAAGTCTGGTAATATGTACCGATTGCCTTTGGAGGTATCGTTTTGGAGGCATTTTGAAAAGGGACATACATGCTGTTGGATTGTTATTCGAATCTATTCAAATTGTATACGAGTGGAATATGAATTGGAATGTTTATAACGTTTTCCTTTCTCTGTTTTTAAGTTGCATGCTGTTCTACGGTACGTACTTTTATAGTTTAAAAAAATTTCATAATTTTTAATTTTTTAAAGTATTGTTTTATTTCTTCTTTATAACCTATTTCTCATTACATCGTGTGTGTTTTTTTTTAAATTTATAATAAATATGATTTTAATAACAAATAGATTCATTATCTAAATGTTAATACACTTCAATTTTTATTAGGCGTTCGATGCTGTTCGATTTTCGATATTTATCAAAATTTCAATATTCATCGTTATTTTGATTCATGACTTCGTGAATGAATCTGATAATATACAGGGTGGTTATAATTAAACTTCCCCTATAAACAGCATCCTACAACGCAAACGGATGACCGGATTGCAGTGAAATTTGGTATATAGACTATATACGAGATGCGCTCACGGAATTTTGAAAAAAACAAAAATAGTTCCAAAATGTCTGCTAGAGGGCGCCTTTTCGAAAAACCTTAAATGTAATACGATAAACGACCAAAACGGAATACAGAAACAATATTAACAATCCAGAGCTATACTTATTAGTAATAAAATGTAAAACATGGGAAAAGCTGTCAATTCTAGAAAAAAAATGTCGAGATTTGCATACTTGCGAAGAAGAAAAAGCTTTACTCAATACATGTTACGGTAAGAAAAGTTTGCAGTCCTTGTCATGCTTTATGTCGATGTTTCTGGCTGTAATGAAGACGGTATCTTGTTGCGACGTTGAACGGCTTAAAGAACTCGATAACGCTTCATGTACGAAGTATCAAAATTGTTCAGTTACGATCTGTTGTTGAACACACTTTCCATCGACTTGAAATTTTGCATGTGAATGAGGGTTGTCATACTGGCACTTTTCTCTATTTCGTCCTGGATACGATTAACAACTGCTCCTCTTGTGCATCATTATAATCTGTTCTTTTTTGTGCAAACTGAGCTGTTTTTTTTTTCTTTTCTTTTTTCTCAAACAGAGTACTGATATTTTTTCCTTACTTTTACTTAATGTGGTTCTATGACAAGGTGATCAGAAAATAGTCAATAATTACTAATATTGTTTCTTTATTCAATTTTGATCGTTTATTGTATTAAAATTAATGTTTTCTGGAAAAGGCATCCATTGGTGGACATTCTAGAACTTTTTTTTCGAAATTCCGTGAATGCATTTCGTGTATAATCTTTATAACAAATTTCGTTGAAATCCGTTCACAGTTTGCGTTGCAGGATGCTGTTTATAGGGGAAGTTTAATTATAACCACACTGTATATCAACTTGATTCGGAAGCATCGCTGTGGGATCATAGATCTTCATTAATCGAATTTATTTTAGATTGTATATGAATGGAATATGTGTTGGGTTGATGATTATCTTTTCCATTTCATATGCTTCTATATATTTTCAAAAATGTATAATTTTACAAAGCTTTAAGCCTCTAAAAATATTGTTTCATCTCTGCTTCTTATATATAGTTTATCAATATATTTTATATTGCAATGATAATGAAGTTTTTTTTAGTGATAGCTCTATTTACCCGTCATTTGATAACTATTTTAATTTTTATGCTTATCGAATATGATCGAACTTACAAAAGCATAGGGAATCAGCCCTGGCACTATTTTGCAAAATTTCTATTTTTCATAGCAAAGAAATTAATTCTTGGTGGATAAAAGGGGCAATGTTAATAAGAATACAAGTTGTTATGACAAATGCTTTTTCTTCGACTTATTTCAGATGATATAATTGAATAATATTTTGCACTTCTTTTTTTCTAATTCGCAATTTTAAATTTTTCTTTTTAAATATTTATTAATTTGAATTGTCTAAAAATTGTCCCCACACTAAATTATTTAAAATATTGTTGAAATATTTTAATTTATTATTATGATAAAGACTATTTTAATCTAGTTTTTTCAATCTATAATTATTTTTTATATAACGATTTTTAATATTCTGATGTCCGCTTTTATAATTCGATTTTCACAATATACCTAAATGTTAATAAAATAAACTGAAATGCTATTAACATTCGAATACATAGGCGTTTTGCTTAGGCATCGATTAAATATTTGATGAGTTTATATTAATGGCGTAGATGGAAATATTTTTCTTTTATTTGTCCTTATTTTCTAAAAATTGAAAACCATTCTAAAATCTTTAACAGATAAAATATTCTTTCATAAATGTTCTTATGTTTTACAATATTTAACATTCATACATATTTTGGAATTATTATTTTAAATTGCTTTTTTATTTCTGAAATTATGTTCAAGCTTCTTTAGTTTCAATCATTTTATCTACAAAGTGAGTTAAAAATCTAATTGAAATTTCAACAAAATCTGCCACTAATACTTTTCTAAGAAAAATTTATGTTATTCATATACATAATTTTTTATTGCTTGTTACTGCAACACTTTCTACTGAAATGATTTGAATATCCTTGTATTTTAATTATTTTATTGTAAGGAAAAAGATCTTTATCATATAAATGAAAATAGGCCAAATGAAAATTCCTCTTATTTAGAGAAATTCTGAAAATTCATTGTGTTAAGAGAGGTTATTTTTAATTCAAATTCTATTAAATAAAAAAAAATCGTGATATATCAGTATATCACAGTCGATACATCGCGATTATGAAGTTCGGCCCCACTTCGTGACCCAAAAAATCCGAAGAATTGAAATTTTAGAAGTAAATGAATGTGCACAATACAATGCGAATAAAATAGAAACGACTAAAAAAATTAGATTAAAAAATTATGAATTCAATAGGAGAAATAGAAACAGTAAAATAGAATTAACAGGAGAAACCAGAATTAAATATAGAAACGATAAAACGCCAAAATTTAAGAAATTTTCCAATTTTATTCCTGTTTACTAATAGTACCTAAAAATTTTAAGGTTTATTTAAAGTTTTTTTAATAATTTCATTTGTGTTGAAGATACAGCAGCATTAAAGCAGTCGAAATGCATTTTTTTTTAAAAAAATTCCACGGGAATTATTTTCTGATTAGGTTTGCTTTTAGCTTTATTTGTTACTAGCCACCTTTGGCGACCAGCCGGTTCACCAATCTTAATGCTCGTTAAAATTTTAATAATTAAATATTTTATGTAACTCCTATTTTAATAGCTTCTTCATCAAAATATTTTAAAGCTACAAATTTTGATAGTCATATAATTTATTCATAATATTATAAAGGTCTTCAACCATAACATATGTATCTCTCTAATTTTCTTTTAGCTCCCGTAGAAAGTATGCTTTAAATTAAAGTGGAAAGAATTAATCTGCAATTAATATAAGGGCATTTTTTACTGAAACGAAGCATTTTTTTAAAATATGAGTACTGAAAAAAGAGTCGCTGAGTATTTAAACTAAACCTTATGGGCACTAAAGAATATCTTTCTTAATTTATGTAATATCTCAAGAAGTTTTCTACAAAATTTTCTCAGATTCATGAACAGATCATTTAATTAACAATGTTTAGTTTTAAATGCATGAAACTCTAAGAAAATAAAACAGAATCGTTTAAAATAATTGCTCGAAAACAGGTTAAGCCTTCAAAACGTCCGTATCCGTTGTCAACAATCAGAACACAGTGCGCATGCGTGAACTTTCAACGCCAGTTATGGTAACGCAAATGCGTGAATTTTTCTACGCCAGTTGGGGTAACGCTATGCAGATTCGAAATTTTTTATTTCCTTTATTCTGTTTTATTTTAATTCAAAAGTACTTCAGAATGAATCTGAAAGATCGATTAATTAACAATTTTAAATTTTAAATGGATCAAATATTAAGAAAATAAACAGAATCGTTTGAAATAATCGACCAAAAAATGTTAAGCCTAGCCTCATTACTGTTGGAAAAAAAAAACTGAAGCCTTACTCATTTGGCGGTGGGGGAAAATGAAAAGATTTTTTGGCGGGAAAGTTAGTTTTTAATTAATAGTTAAAATTCTAATTAAAAATTCAAAAATAGGAACCTTAGGTGCACATTCCCGACCTCCAAGGTATACATGTACAAAATTTGGTAGATGTAGATCAAACGGTCTGACCTATAGAGCGCCAACACACACACACACACACACACACACATTGAGCTTTATATAAGTATAGATAGATGAATGATAAGTGCAAAGCTATCAAAATAATACGGCTATAATGTTTTTTTTTAATTCGGTACTTATAAATATTTTTAGGTAGCCATAAACTTTAAATTACGTATAAAAGATTTCAGCGAAAGTAAAAAAAAAAAAAAAAAACTGATAGCCAAAGGCAACCACTCTGAAATAAGTGTCTTGATATAAAATTTCTCTTTTCATTTGAGAAATTAAATGAGTATTATTAAAAATTATGAAACATGCACGAAATTTCTAAAGGGCAAAATTGAAGATTGAACAATATAATCAAATAAAATTAAAATAATATAACTTAGCATTTTCTAAGAAAATATCCCAAAACTTATTTCAGAAAATACTTTTTTTATCTTTAATAAACACATAGTCTGTGATTTTTTTTTTTTTTTTGAGAATTTATTTCAGAGAATTCTTTTTTTTTTTTTTTTTTTGAAAACTAACATAAAAACTAAAATTAGCCCCAGACGTCTGGACAAATTTTACACCGCACATCAAAGTTTATATTTTATAACTTCTGTAACTGAATTTAATAATGGATCTGTTATTTATTTCCTGGTTTTCCATCATATAGATAAAAAGTTGGTTTTCTGAAAATCAATAAAAAAATATTGCTGAAAACATTTGCTATTATTTAAAGACATTTGTATTTTTTGTAATAGGTACAAATTTGAATATCTTAATAATTTAATGGAACAATTTTTTTTTTAATTTTTTAGCCCAAGAGCCATTTTTGGCTATACCACAATTTAATAAGAGAAAATATATTAGAATTTTCTTTTATTCAAATATGTTGAAATATTTTATGGTAACTATTAATTAAATATGCTATTAACAAAAAATATTGATATGAAATACATTTAGTTCCTTATAAAAACGTCTTTTGAGCAAGATTGCAACTATGTTTTCTTAAATAAACTGCAAACTGATATTTAGAATGAAAGCATTTTTATTATATTTTTTCATTATATTTGATCTAAAAATGTAAGAAAAAGGCTACTCTATCAAAACATGTTTTTTGGACAAAATTCCTAATTAAATTGCAAATTAAAATCCAAAAATTGAAATGGAAAAAAAAAAAGAATCATCATTTCTTAATTAATAAGTAAAAAAATGGAAGATTATTTGAATTTTCTGATATAAGAAGAAACTATAATTTAATTATATCTAATTATAACAAATTAATTATTAATTTATTATATTTAATAATTATTTTCTAATCTCATGATTAAAATTTTTCCACCTTTTATTCTTTTATGAATACAACATCAAAACGTTTTAGTATATTATGTTTCATATTTTGACCCTCCGCTGCATCTTTTACCTCTGTCTATACATAACAACTTTAATAAAGGAATGTAATCAGATAATCTAGGATTTTTAAAGGGAAACAGATGGCAATCTTTTCATGGGATGAATTTACTTAATTTTGTTACGTATTCTCCATTCTTGTCTTTGATTTTATGTCATCCATTAGATATCGTCGTAATTTGATGTTCTTAAAATCCTTTGATTAAAAAGTGCAAAAAACTTAACATTATTTTCGACATGTTCACTAATTAAAAGATATTGCAAAGAACAAAATAAATGAAAATCTGATGAAGTAAAATCAGGATGTTTTTGAAAATATGGCCCTTTTTTAATTCCAAGCTCAAAGTTTTAATTTTAATCCACACCAAAATAAAATATAATCAGTTTTCATCAAAAAATGAATAAATTAATTGCACTTTTAATGCACTTATTATATTTTCAAATATATATTAAAATCTCATTCTTTCAAGCCTTATTTGAAAAAAGAAATTGCGATTAGTTGAAGACAAATGCCATTTTAATCGATTGGGAAGCTCAAGTTTTGGAAGGGCTCCAAATTCGTAATCTGAATTCATTAATGATCTGCCGCATAAGCAGACTTCATGCATGTAAAAGTCGATTGTCCTTTCGCTAGCATGATATGAAATATTGAAGAGGAGGTGCCTTCTCAGGTGTTTTCCTCGTCGTCTGATTTTAGTGCAAAAGTGCAAATCTGTAATTCGTTCTTAAAAAAACATCAAAAAAAATTTCCGTTCCAAATAACTTTTATATCGGCAATAGCTTGATTTAAGAATTAAAATGTGTTACATTTAGAGGATATTTTTTTCGTAATTGAAGGAAGAATTTTTTCAATGCTTTTGTTAGTAACCTCCCATTGCTTAGTTGTCAACTATCGCCCAAATTTTAACTTATCAGACCTTATTTCTAGGAGATTTTGTGATGATTTATGCAATAAGTTAGTTGTATTTGTATATATTTATACGTGAAATAACAGGAATAAATAATAGCATTGAGCACTGGGTTGGGTGAACATTCCATGAGTAACTTGCTAGAATGATTATTCGTTCTTCATGATTTAGTTGGAATAGTACTTGGGCTTCAAATTCAATAGATATATTAAGCCTGGCGCACTCTTCAAAGTTCTTTTATTAAGAAATTTGGAACTTCAGATTCTATGTTTCACATTTAAACTCGTACTACTTTATCAACCTTGTGCTTGTTTACTTCCTTGTTTTCACTCTTTTGCTAATTATAAATTATTTATATCTTCTAATTTTTGAATTTTTATGTAATAGTAGAAGATGCAAAATTGAACTGTGTGTTTGCAGAGATGAGGCTTCAGTGTGATAGTGTATACATTGGATATGCTTCATAATCAGATCATTATTTCAAAAATGTTTTATTCTATAGATAGCTGAATGAATATTTGTCTTTCAAATCATTATAAAATGCAAGCCAAATGATGGCTATTCATAATAAGTGTCGCTAAATATATGTATAGATTTTTTGTTAAAAAAATGTAACATTAATTGAAATTTTTATAAAGAGTTTTGGTACAAAATATCTATATATTACCTAATATATAAGTTTTAAAAAAAAAAACTTCTTCATAACCGTTGAAAAGTTTAAAATTTTCATAAAACATAAAGATTCATTGATTTATAGTTAAGTTAGCCAATATTCACATGCAGCGTTAAAAAAGAATTTTAAAATTTGTAATTTATATTTCTATTTTTCATGACCTTTATCACAAATGCAATGCTATAGCAAATTGAAAAATAATCGTGAAATTCTTTACTGAAGAACTTTTAACTAATATGTATAAACACATTGTAATTAGATAATGTTCATTCAAAAATCATCTCAAAAATTTTATTTAACAACATTTGGAAATAATAATAAATCGTGATACTAATAGCTTGCTTATTTTCTTATAAAATAAATTGACGTTTAAATGCTAAAATGAATTTTTAAGTTTCAATAAAACAATCAAACAAGAAGCAAATATAAAAAAACGAAGAAAACAGAAATTTATTGCTTTTAGGTGAGAATGTCATTCTTTTTATTTAAAAATAACTATTAAATGCATTATGAAATCGCTGAAAAAACAACTTTTTTGAAATAGCCCATTCTAACTTTCACAACAAAAGTAACAATCTTTTCCTACATATTATTGACTTTTCATATTTTTGAATTTAGCTAACAAGAATCAGAGAAATCGGTTATCATTATTAATTACCTGAAATTTACCACGTTTATTTTTACTTTTCGAATTTAAAACACCCAAGCCATCCCAGCATCTTAAATTGCTTCGTGACAACTTTGAGAAACAGAGCATATTAATCCGTTTTAAAAAGAATTCTCGATCGTCTATCAAATTCCTCGATAAGAAAGGTAATTTCTATTCTCATAGCTCTTAATGACGATGGAATTACGTTAGGTGAGAATGTAATTCTTTTTATTTTTAATCTTCTTACACTGCACGACTTTTGGTGGAGGAAAGAGCTTGTGTAAATATCTGCCCTGAGTTCGCATTCGTTGACAGAAGCAGATTTCAACTTGTTTCTTGGTAATGAATTGTTATTCTTCGCTTGTAAATTTAAAATCAAATGTTTGCTAAGCTTTGGAACAAGTTTAATAAGAATTGGTAACAGTAGCTCTGTATACTTTACTTCTGAAATGGTGTTAAATCCGTTGTAGATTAAAGAGAAGGCAAGAGTTTTAAAGATACAGACATTTTCTAAGGTTTGCTGCTGTCTTTTGGAAAATATTAATAATCCTGTAAGTTTTTCTTTGCTTTTATTCAAACAACAATTTATAGCACACGCTCAGCCTAGGAGTTTCATATTTATAATTGCATCGATAAAAAATTTTAATGTTTTGTTTTCAATTATTTTATTCAAAATGGGGAGAAATTTATTAGTGGATGTAGATTAGCTTTTAAAAAGAGATAGATAATTGTTTGACATAAAAATCTTTAACTGCATTCATTATTAAAATTATTTTCGAATATTATTTTACATCTTTTGCTAGTTGTTTTCATTCTTCAATGAAGTGACTGGATGAATGCATACTATGTATTTGTTTGAATATTTATAATACGATATAGTTTTACATCAGCCACAAACCTTTTCATTTATGAATTTGTATAGAACTTCAAGAATCTGGAAGCAAGAACTCGGCTTTAGTACCGCAAATGTTAAGTTCAAAATCAGGATCCTATGCTATTTTGCCATGTATATGGATTTAATATATTAAATCTGTTATCAAGGATCAAAAACTCTAGACATGGAGCGTGGGTGTTTGCAAAAATAAAGAATAATGTAAGTGGATATACGAGTATTAACTCACCGTTTTCAAATTCTCTCTTCAACGTCCTACAATTTAATATTCTATTGGGTTGTTCGGAAAGTAATTTCGTTTTTTTCCGACAAAGGATTTAATTGTATTTTTTGCACCCAACTTCACATTTAAGCCGTATAATTTTTATATGCTTTGAGATCCCATATAGCAAGGCTTGTGTGTGAAAAATTCCAATTAATTCTATGCAGTAGTTTTGGTTGGTGCCCTTTTAAATATGGAGAGCGATAAGCAGCATCTTACTGTTTTACTACAGAAAGGGTAAAAATGATGTTCAAGCCAGAAAGAAATTGACCGATGTGCATGGAGAAGGTGTGTTGACAGTACGCCAGTGCCAGAACTGGTTCGCTAATTTTTTTAGACGGTAAAACCTTTACCTCAAATGAGGAGGTCAAAAACCACCTCGATCAGTTTTTTGGCAACAAAGACCAAAAATTTTATGAGCGTGGAATTATACTACTACCAGAAAGATGGCAGAAGGTGTTGAACCAGAACGGCCAATATATAATTTAATAAAGTATTTGTTTATTATACGAAAACTGTCTTTCATTTCCACACAATAAAACGAAATTACTTTCCGAACAACCCAATAAAAAGCAAAGTAAAAATTATTTTTTTGCTTTTTTTAAATAAAGCCAAGCATTATTTGCTCAGAGTTTTCTAAATGTTTTCATGTATTTAAAAATACAACGAGTTTTCAAAATGGAAAATAAAATTGGAGATCTTGTATTAAATTCTATGCTTCCTGATGTTTTAGGTAAATTTTTTGAGAAATGTTTTTCTTCAAACCTGGTAAAGGAAAATTACATTTTTTTTAGATCTATGAAAGAATTTTGTGGTTTTTCTAATTTTATGTAAAATGATTTTTAAAGATTATGTAAATGATTAAATGATTTTTAATTAATATATATTTTGAATCAAAAGTATGATTTTGTTTCTTGAAAAGAGAGCACCACTTGTAACATTGTGATAAATTAATAATGCGATTATCTTCTTGTCTCTTATAACTTTGTGATTAGGCTTAAATTTGTGTTCTCTGTATATTTCGCAACTGTTCCACGCTGCTTCCGTTTTTTTTTCTTAGATCCAGCCTCATTAATGTTTAATCCATGATATAAATTCTTTAAGAATAGCGGCTTTTGGAGACTGGTTGGTTTGTTGGGATTGATGGCTGCTAGAATTTTATTTCCAATAATACAAAATTCTATTAAAGTTTTGTACGTATGTCTTATTGACACTCTCTACAAAATATATTTAAAACATCAAATATTTTAGATATGTATCTCTGCCATTTTAGAAGTCTTACGCCATTCAGTTAATCTTGCTATGCATTTTCCCAATTTTCAGCCTATATCTTTATATGTTCAAGCATATTAGAGGAAAAAGCAACAGTATTTTAAAATGGGAACATTTAAAAATTTTCGCCATTGCTAGCTTTAGAAGTTAAATTTTAATTGCAAATACAATGAAATTTTAAACTTTTTTGAAAGCCTACCTTTTTAAAAAATCTACTCAATGTGGAAAAATAAGCCAAATCTTCATATCCTGATAATCAAAAATGGGACAAAGGTAACAATGGAAACCATTTAACTTCCCCTTTAAATATGAAATATTTTATTGTGAAATGTGCTTTAAATAATTTTTAAAATTAATTAAAAATCGAAAAAATTACATGAAAAATGTTTGTATCACAGAAAAATTATATGTTGAAATTTAAGATACTGCAAAGATTATTTTTGTGTTGCGATAATTTCGGAAAGTGCCATAACTTTGCTTGATTTTTAATTAATTAAAATCTTAAAAAACTGCACCGACGTTCACATATCTGCGCTCCAAGATAAATATGTTCCTATAGATCAAACAGTCTGAAAGAAGAGCGCCAAGATGGACTATTTTTTTTTATTTTTCTGTTTATCAGAATGTTCAAGATATTTACAATAAGTCTTAGGTAATTGTATAGCATTTTAGATACTAACTAATATTTTCAATTAGACCTCTGAATCACTAATTAGAAAAGGTATGTAAAATTTAGCTCAACAAATAATTATCACTTGATCGCTCAACTATTTTTATGCACAAGAAACTCAGGATAGGCCTTAACATAAATGACAAACATTTTATCTGCTTTTGTATCATTATATTTACATGGAAATATCTGAAGAACATAATGTTGAAAGTGATTTTATTTTAAATCTGATTAAAATCTTCCTTAGAGCAATTATTTAAAATTAATCAACAATTTAATTACGGATATTTCTGCGCTTTTGTTTAGAAAGAAGTATTATTAGCAGTTAAAAAATATTGTTAGTAATTTTCATATGTTTAAAATAACCCTGGATTTTTTTTTTTACATTTACTTAATATTGTATTATATTATTATTATTATTATCAGCTTTTAATTAATAAATTGTTCCCTTCGATTCAGTAAGCTTATTAATAACCCTAATAATGAGAGATGAAAAATTAAATAGGGAATATGTTCCAATTGGAAAACAATTTTTGAAAATAATCATTCCAATTACTTCATAAAGCAATTTAAACACAAGGTAATTTTCTTTTAGTTTCAAGTCTCGCATTTTTTTTTCTTTTTGGCAGAATACGCTGGTTCCACCATTTGGCTTCGTTCCACAGATCAAAAGGAATTTCGTGATGAGAATTGGACGCCAACATTTGACTGCTGTTACGAATTGTAATGTGGTTTTATGTCTGATGAAGTATTATTGCTTCCCTAAACGACTTTAATTTATTCTATTTCGCAAAAATGTGTATTTCGCACATTCATGTGGCAGAAAAATCAAACGAGAGAAATTTTCTTACCCAAATGAATATATTAAATTATTAATCATGAGCGATAAATGAAACCTGACGTTCTAGGCTGTTAAATTACCTGAAACTTTTAATTATGAAAAGCGTCTGGTGTTTAATGTTAGCTTTTACTAGCTATAATTAAATATTTTCACATTCATTTTATAAGATAACTATTTATATTACTGAATATCTAACTGAATCCTTCCTGTGCTTTATAATAACGAATAAAAATTTAATTTAAATGAAATTTTAAAAATAATTCTGAAATGAAATAAGTTAAATTTTTTAATATAATTCTAGCTCTTTTGAGGATATTTTAGCGGATAATTTTATTTATTTTAATCGTTTCTTATTTTGCGATTGTCCTTTATGTCGTAGTTTGTAAATAAATAAATTAATGGAAATTGAAACAAAAGCAGCAATGCAAATTTTTTTTATTATATTTCAACTTTCCTTTACATATAGAACAAACGATGTAGGAGTTGAATTTACCTTTGTATTGCTGCTGATGCATATGCTGTAACCTTGCTATACCATGTTGTATACCTATTGTAAAAGCTAAAACTGATGCAAATGAAAATGGAACGTCTGAATGAACATCTTTATTAATAATAAAGGATAATGTGTGTATGCGCCTACATGTGTGCTGACGTTATACAGAAGGGAACATTTGATCTGGAGCTGCCAAGCACAATTTTACTTTGGAAGATGAGAATGTGTACATTAAAACAATTACATTTCAATTAGAATTTTAATTTCGACATTTTTCACCACAGTTCCGAAGACATTAAAGCACAAAAGTACTTTTTGCGTCATCTTAAAATTCAAAAATTTATCTTTTTAATATTACCAATTTTTTGGCAAATTCATAAAAATATGCTTGCATAATTTTTATCTGTAAATTTCTTTGTTGAACAAATTCAAACCATTTTTATCTTTCCGTCGAATCTCAAAAGTTTTCACAAAAAAAATATGTATTGCATTGCTTGTGTCAATAAATAAAATGTTGAAAATTCCATGAATTCCAAATTGCAATACAATCACCCTATCGAATTAGTTATATTTAGTGAACTACATAAGCGTAAAAAATTATGCTTTAAGTTTCTTGTATCAGTAAATGCACTATCGAAAAAGTTAAGTTCTTCAACGATGTCATTGATAAATCTCCATAAATCTTTCAATTTTAATTGCAAAAAAGCGCAGAATTTCTTTTATTAAAATTATTGGTGTTTCAACCGGTCTACTAGTTAAAAATTTCAATTTCGTTTTTTTCAGTATTTATTTTAGTATTCCCATTTTCTGAATAAAACAACAAAAAATATAATTATTTATAATACCTACTATATTTTTCCATTTGGAATATACATCTGTCTGTGATGGTTTAAAAATTACCTACTGGTATAATACTTCTTATATATTACCTCTTATATATTATTAGAGTACAATACCTCTTGAAATTCTATAAACTGAAATAAATTCGTTTCAATCATACGTAATCATAAAAATTTGCATTTCAATAATGAATTTAAAAAAATAAAAATGAAATCTACGATCGCAAATTTGAAGTTATCTTTTGAGAACAATATTATTTTTGTCATTAATTGTCTCAGTTAATTTAAGTCATTAAACAGTTTAAACGGTTTGAAGGAATCACGAGACTTCTCTATCGGTTTCTATCCCCCCCCTCTCTTTCTCTCTCTCTCTCTATATATAGATATATATAATTATTATATAATTATATAATATATAATATTAATTATATAATATTAATTATATAATAATTTTTAACTTATATTTTCAATTTTTCTAGCTGGCAAACAAAGTTTTGGAGCTCGACCGACTTTGAGATGAAAAAAAACCAGCGTTTTTCTAAATATCGACGCATGCGTAATCTGATAGTCTCGTGATTGTTTCAAGCGTAATTAAGTTAATTAATTAACTGTACTTAACTTAAACCTAATTAATTAACTGGTTAATGACTTAAATTAATTAAGACAGTTCATAAGAATTCAGAGTACGAATAATTTAGAAATCAGGTTGTAACTTTATTTAGCGATAAATCGCCAAATGTGACAACCTTTTGCATTATTTTCTAATAACCCTAAAAGCTAAAAATTGGAGCTTCAAAAGCGATAAATCTCAAATTTATTGCCGAAGTATTTTGAGGCTTCAACAATTTGTTACCTATTCATTTGAGGCTTCAACAATTTGTTGCCTATGCATTTTGAAGCTTCAAAAGCCTCAAACCAAAACAACATCATGTCTCACATGATAAAATGAAAGGTTAAATATTATAAATATTCGGTTCCGCTATATACGGGTTAACAGAATTCAAATAAATATCTTCAATGACTTCAAAATTATTTAATATATTCTGTCATAAAAGTATTTAAAATTATATATAATATTTGTTAAAATGATAATATTATGTGATAGAGAATAATCACAGACTAAATATGCATTTTTAGCGTATTACGTATTTAGATATTTTATGAATAACGGTTATAAATTTAGTATAGTCTAAGATTAATGTATTAAAAGCATACTTGAATAAAATTGTGAAACAATTTTTTCACTAAATGAGAGTTTAAAAAGAAAAGTGGTTAACTGAACTATACAATTCTTCTTATTTAAATTCTCTTTATTTTTGCTTTATTTGAATAGTTATCAGCAAGTATTTATAGTTTATTCAAGCTTTATCTGAAGAGATTTCACATGACGAAATTTTGAAACAATAGCAAATTGATAGATCTAAAATTTTAACTAAATTTACCTTTCAAAGCACAGTAGAAATATTAGCACTAAATTTTAATTAGATATTTAAATAAAAACATAACATAGCGAGACAAAAATTCGTCGAAAACAAATTTTCTTCATACCATCCCTTTTATGAATGGGAACCACCCCCTTCCTATATAATCATCCAAATGCCATTTTATCTCTCAAACTAGAAGCTGGTTATCTTTAATTTAATTACCCGAATTTAACTACATTTATTCCCAAGTTGCATATCAAAAATTTCGGGTCCATCCAGATGTCTCAACCTGATTCGAGATAAGACAAGAAATTATGTACTAAAGGAATTTACACACGTCTGCTTGGTATCTTTGAGAGCAAATGTAATTTATTTCATCATTTATATTTTAATGATGATAGAGTTACCCTGAGTGAGAATGCGATTCTTCTTATTTTTAATCTTCTTAAACTTCACATTTTACAAAGAAAAGATTGGGATAAAAATATGCACTTAGTTAAAATCATTTGTTGAATCAAGTGAATTTCAAGTTGTACCTTTCTAACCAATTATTGTAATTTAACTAGAAACTTTAATTCAAATATTTATGGAGATTTGGAGAAGATGGTAATATTTGATTGCAGTGGATCTATGCGTACTTTAATTGCTTAGTTATATTAAGATTAATATGAATAATAGAGCATCTAATATATTTCAAAAGATAGACATATTTCTAAAGTTTGGTATTATCGCTAAGAGCTTGATACTTTTTTTTGGTATTTCTTTAATTTTAATTATTTTCTTTAAGATTTTACAAAACCTACAATTTATGGATATAATGTATATATCATACCGATGAAAATCTTCGATGCTCTCTTACTTGTGGGGGGGGGAAGGTATTTCTGTAATTTTTTCGTCCGTATTGTACATGCTAAGAGTATTTTTCATGCTAGTCTCTTTGCATACCAAAAAAATTCAAGATTATGAATTAATTTTGAAAGATTTATAGTAGAGGGCTTAACTTATGTCACATTGCATATTCTTATACTGTATTCATACCAAAACTGTGTCATTAGGTTTTAGTTTTTATTAAAAGCCATTTAACAAAAGTGTAAACACTATGTTTTTTCTTAACTCCAAAGATATCGGAATACGAGCCAATAAATCACCATTTTCAAGAGCTTGCTTTCATTTTTAATTTACTTTTAATGTTTTATTCAAAGAAAAGTGCTACTAAAAGTCATTGACTATTGTTATAAATCTGCGGTGAATGTACTCTACGATAAAAATGTATGACTATTGGTTTTGATGCTTTAGAAATGGAAATTTCGACAGTTCAACGACACTCTGATCAAGTTCATAGATGAAGAAAAGGGGGCATTACTCGACCAAGATTCATGTGAAGCGCAAGATGAACATGCTGAATCGTTGAATATTGACTAGACAACAGTTTTCAAATATTTAAATGCAGTTGGTATAATTCAAAAACAAAGAAATTGGGTGTCATACAAAATAAAATCTAGAAATGAAGAGGGTGATTTTTTTCACGAGTGAGTAATTACTTCGACTTCAAAAAAGGAACGGCTTTCGCATATACTTTCACTGACAATGAAAAAAAGAATATTCTAAGATAATAATAAACATAGAAAATCATGGGAATTTCCCTGCCCATGCATTAACATCGATGGCAAGGTCCGAATAGCATGCTCCTTATTTGGTGAAATATGCTCAGTATTGTTTACTACGAGTAACTACAATCGAATGAAACCATTATTTGCTAATTGATTCGTGAGAGCATTGAAGAAATAATGCCCGCAATTCGAGCAAAGGTGCGAAAAAGTAATTTTTCAACATAACATGATTTATTTTTCGCATATTGTTTGTATAATCAAAAATATTTAGAAAAGCTGAAACAGTACCCGCCATATTCACCAGATATTGCTACATAGGATTACTATTAGTTCTAATTATTAGAATACGGCTTGCCAAAACATCGCTTTGAATCACACTAAAATACGAAAAATCTGATCATTAGGAAATAACATCAAATGATGAGATATTTATTCGATGTGAAATTGTTTTTTGCCGAAAAAGGCCAGAAAAGCAAACACCAATGGGCAATACTTAGAAAAATAATAATGTAAACGATTTTTCATAATAAAGTCTTAAATTTAAAAAAAAAACTTTTAAAAATAATTTACGTTTCTTGAAGTTTTGAAACATGTTTCAAGAAGTCAGCAATTGTTCAAGTATTATCATATTTTAAAATATCAGGAGTACTTTTAAGAAACATTGAATGAATTCTAAATAAATACAATGTAGGCCACGAGTTTAAATTCATTTTTAATTAATTTTATTTTTAAAAAGTGTTATATTGATTTGTGGATGGATTCTAACTTTTCAATGATTTATTATTACAAAACATGTTACTGAAATATTATAAATATATTTTCTTATATTAAAAACATTTTCATACATTTGTAACTCATAAGGGTAACGTTGAAGAAATAAAAACTTAACTAAGATTTATCTACAAAAGCATTTCTAATTCGGTGAAGTTTAATCTGAAATGACACAAATAGTTCAAACTTTAATTTTCCTTTCAAATATAGTATTCGTATTTACACCAGTTTTCTCTATTTCTGTTTATTATTTTCGAAGTCACAAATAATTACTATATTTACTGAAATTCTTTTCAACAACAATTTAATTACTTATTTTTAAAATCATATATGGAGAAAAGTAGTAACCTGTAACTTCTGAAATAAAATGAAGCAAACATGCCGATTTCTGATTTCGATTTCAGTTACTCTTATGCAAATAAAAATGCGTTGCATTTGATGATAAAATCATTATTATTAGAGGGCTCAGAATCTTCTGACATTTGGGATAATATTTTCCGTAAAAAAATGTTCCTTCAAATCCAGTAAAATATAATTACATTTTTCTCTTTCAAACATGATGCAATGAAATTTTGAATGTTCTTGAAGTGAAGTTAATAGTATATTATTTTGCTTATTGGAAAGATAGCACCACCAAGTAAAAATAATAATGTTGTACTGCTCGAGAAATTACTTTCGATTATTGTGTTCGAGAAATTATTGTCGAAATGCTCAGTATATATTGATGGTAGTAAATGAATGCATTACTTCATCTTTCAACTGTTGCCAATAAACTCAATAAAAAATGCATGTTAACTATCAGAATTTATTGAACATAAATGAAACTAAAAGTCAAAAATATTAAACATAGAAACAATTACAAATACGAGAAAAGCAATAAACACAATCTAAGACTTCTTTTATATAATAAGAAGAGGTTTCACAAGCATATGGAAGAGATATTGATGGAAGACGGTGACGATTATTTTATCGATAGCCACAAACATACTAATATATAATGGTCACATACTACATTTTTTTTAGTGATGCAATTTCTGCATAAAATATTTAAAGCACTATTCAAAATAAATATAAAATACCTTTTTATACCCTTTAAATTTGGAAAAATTTATATAATTTTGCATATATTTTTATTAGTATATATAAGATTAAAAATTTAAAGAAGTTTGAAAATCTTTAGAAAAAAGAGTTTTGAATCTCTATTTAAAATATGAAATGCCAATTTAGTTGCATACTGTACGAATACAAATTATTGAATAGGTTTCCTACAAGCTTGATTAACAAATATTAGAAAGCATGCGAAAAATTTTAGTGAATGCTGCGTAACAAATTAATTAAATAATTTCTTTTTTATCATCTTAGCTTAAGCGTAGTATGGAGCAAGCAAGAACCATGCTGGTCTTTTAATTTGTCAAATTAAAGGAACTTAAAATTGTCAAAACATGGAAAAGAAAGACATTTAAATAAATTTCATTTTACTATAATTGAAAACAGTTTTTTTTTAAGAAACTGTTTTAAAGCTTTATTAATTAATCTCTGATTGAAAATTTGACTACTGGATTTTATTGGCTGATGGATTTAATTCCCTGTTCAAAAAGTTTTCATATTCTATGCCGTAAACAAAATTTTATGTTGCAACTCATATTTGAAAATTTTTCTAATCATTCTTAAAATATTATTAATATCTTATGAAAATAATTGTCTGCTGCTTTTAAAAATCATATGAAAAAAAAACCCTGTAATTTTTGGAGAAGCTGCGCGATTTTAAAAGAATACATTTATGTAACACAATTTATTTTTAATTTAAATTAAAAATGAAGGTAAAGATGTTTTAGAATGTGTTAGAAAGTTTTATGAAGAAATTTTCTGTTTTATGATAATTTTTAAAAGTGTTCTTACACTAAAATCTATACATGCGCAAAGTGTCCCAAAAAGGGAACAAGCGCTTATATCTTGAACTATTCCAATTAGATATATACTCCCAGTCATAATGTTTATCAAATAAAGTAACATAAAAAATTGATTTTTACAGAAAGAAATAACTAAAATTTAGAAAAATTAAATTTTTATACGGCCCCCTTATGGAAGAAAATGCTAGTTGGTAAAAAGAAATTTCTTTTATCCATCTATGCACATATAAAGTTTCAGGATTTTATCTGTTAAATTTACTGAGACTTTATATGACAAATATATACTGACTTGGACCATTTTTCCGTACCTAACCGGTGCAAAAAATAGTCTTTCGCTATTTTTTCGAGGTTAATATGTATATTATAAAAAATTATTAAAAAGACAGAATCGTAAAATAGTAATGCATTTATTAAACCTCATAAAAAATTTTAAGTGATTAGATAATACAATAATTGATGTGTTTAAAAATTTGTTCAAAATGAATATCTTCGACATCTACACAAAGTTGCATTCTTTAATATTTGCACACATATGATCAATGTATGACTTAAAGTCAGGCTTTTTGAATTTCTCAATAAAGATCTACAGAGCTTGCGTTTCTAAGAAACAAGGAATATTAACTGAGTATATCGATTACTGTTCAATATGGTTTCATAAAAATTAGAACTAATTAACTAAATTCTACACATGACATTTATAGAAAATTGCCACTGATAATAAACCTATTGTAAGAAAAATAGATCTTACAATTCTAGAAGTGATAGTTTTGAATATGGCTGGTTCTACCTCATTTAAAGCAGCATTCATCTGCTTAAATTTAATTTTTCAGAAAAGAAGGATTTGATTTTACCTAAGGTAGGGCCCAAATGTAAAAATAAAGATGTCGAACCTGTAGTTTTCATATTTTATGAATGAGAATTATTACATTGTAATGTTCTCTAAAATCTCGATTTTGAAATATTTATGAATGATTGTTTATAACCCTAACATGTGTGTAACTTAAAAAATTAGAGGAAATATGAATTTTTGCTCCACACGAATATTTTGTGCTACCCATTCTTTTTCGGTACTGTGAGGATCTTGTAGTTTCTAATTGCTGAACGGCTAATATAAACTAACTATAACTGACCGCTAATACCGCTTTAAATCACGCTTCTGTAAACGCACTTCTGCGAAGGAAGCCGGGTACTCAGAAAAACTACGTATATAAGTATCCATAAGTCCGATCCGACTTCCATAAGTATGCCGGCATTAGAAATATATACAGCATAAATCATAGGAATATCCAAATGTTCCTTATAAATGAAATATTTCATTCTTATAGAAAATTCATAAGTGCAAACAAGGAGTTTTATTTTCTTGCTAGGCATTCCAATTCCTCTTTGTTGATATCTTAAACGTTCGGTTTTTCAAGTTTCCCTATCCTTCTTTATAAAGTCGATATTTTAACTGTCGTGCATCAAAGTAAATAACATTATATTTGATTAGCAAATTTGTTTCATGTCGTGATGATTAAAACAATGTACTACTAATAGTTTTTTAGAATTGAATAAATTTACATTTTTCATATAAATGTTTCCATCTAAATATGTATATATTTTGCAAATTTAAACGTAAACTTATCTGTGAAAATTTTATAGATAGAAATGTGAAACTTTGTGTGTCATACATGAAATTAAGAAATTAAGGGAATAAAGCCTTATTCCACTTTGTGGGACACTCTTTCTATATACAAATGTGATAACAGAACAGAAGGCCGTCTCATACCCTCGTATTCGTAGCCATTCTGGTCACTAAACGGTTTGATGGGCCTGCTTCGGAATTTTATTAAATGCCAAAATATTTACAGTAGAAAAAAAAATTAACAATGTACAGAATTTACAAACATATAAGAAATGATTATAAAATGAAACAGTTTACAAGGATTTTCAACTTCGAAAAATTAAAGAAAAAATATTTTGAATATTAATATGCAGAAATATAAAATGTATGAAAAAACACATGAATTCTGTATTCACTTATTATAATGATATATTAAATGAGGATGCAGTTATAAAATTCAAATGGAAAATAATTTGGTTAATTATAATAAAGAAAACTCTAATTGATATTTATGAATACAAATGTGGTGATTTTTTCTCCCTCAGTCTTTGTGAGTACATGTTATATTATAAATATTTCAAATTTTTCTCACAAATTATGAATTACAGGAAAAAAAATACAAGAAAGACTTTAATGAAGATAAAATAAGTGGCAAGTAAAAGCAGCGTTTATTTTATTAATCCTTGAAGGCATAATTATAGCCGACAACTTTATAAATACCGAAGACAACTTTAGAGCAAATCTGATAATAGTAAATTTAGAACTGTAAAAAGAAAAAATACTATTTTCTTTGGAAATCTCTATAGGATTATGAAAAATTGCAAAATCTCATAATTATTCTAAATTCAAAAGTTAAGGTTGAAGAGTAAAAAGTTTATATCATTTCAGTGTAATAAGATATTTTATTACAGCTTTCATCAGTTGTAATTGAATATTATTGTCTAAGAAAGAAAATAAAGTTTTTGAACGAAGTAATAAGCTGATATATATAAAAAAAACTGCTCTAATAGGTTTGATTTTTTTAAATGTTTCACAATGTTCATACACAAGAAATAAATTTAAATATATAGCAAGAATTTCTTTTATTAAACTCGTCCTCTGTTAATATCCTTGTCTCTATCATCTTATAAAGAAAACAATGCATATGTAGTGCTGACAATTAACGACAGCTCCAATTAATTCTTCAACCATTGTCGACAAATTCAATATAAAATACAAGTTAACTAAAAGGATTTTTGGGAAATAATTAAAATGAATATTCAAACTCCAAAACTCTGAACAAAACAACAACTCTAAAAAAGGAGAAGAACAGCAACTATAATTCACAACATACTTTATATAATGCACATACGGTTTCTCAGGCAAGCGCAAGGAATTTTCAAAAGATGCTTATTTTTGTATCGCCACACGTCCGTCTAAAACTATTCAAAACACAATTTCAATTTAGAAACACTAGCGCAATGTTTAGCAAATATAATAATTCTGCTTTTTTAATTATTAATTAGAAATGAAATAACGATAGACTAAATCATGCTTGAATACAGATTAGAAATGCCTGACCTATCTCGATATCTTTATCTGGTTCGTAAGAACACTAAATAATAGATGGTATTAGTAAGTCTGAAAGCATTAATATTTATTTCTTTGATGTCCTCGATAACAAAGATAATTTATCCTTCCCCAACTTTGGTGAAATTGCATTACGAGAATGTAATTCTTTTAATTTCTTATTTTCTTTGACTTTACGATATATATCGTAAGAAAGAATTTTGATAAATATTTGTTTTGGATTAGTATCCGTTAGAAGTGGCGGATTAAAATAAATAGTTATTTTTAATTTGAGATCAAAGGCTTATCAAATGATTTTGAAGCTTTAGTGAAAGTTTAGTCGGACTTGTTAACAGAGAATTCACATAATTTACTTCCGAATTTGTAATAATTTACTATCGATTACAGAGTTTGAATTATTTTTCAGAGATTAAAGTTTTTTAAGCCTTGTCATCTTCTTTTGCAAAACTTTCTTTCAAATCCAAAAATGATTTGATCTATTAACCTTTTTATGCAAGAAAACCTTCACTGGAAGCTAAGAATGATCAATGAATCTATCAATAAATTATTATCATGTGAGAACATGATTATTATCATGTGAGAACATGATTATTATCATGTGAGAACATGATTATTATCATGTGAGAAGATGTTGTTTTGGCTTGAGGTTTTTGAAGCGATTTGAAGGCAACAAATTGTTGAAACCTCAAAATGCATAGACAACAAATTGGTGATTTATCCTTTTTTTTCTTTTTTTGGAATCGCTTTCACAGTATAGCTTTTGAAATATCTATCGTCTGCTAATGTAGTTTTATTTTGGAGTCGGTTTTCACAATATAGTTTTTCCATTATCTATCGTCTACTAATGTAGTTTTATTTTGGAGTCGGCATTTACTGTATAACTTTTGAATTATCTATCGTCTGCTGTTGTAGTATTTCACTTGGAAATCACAGTGTTATTGACTAATTTGCGTAAAGTTTTTTTAAAAATAAACTAAACAAGTTAAAATATTGTTTGTTTAATCGATAAAGATTCAGGGATAATTTCAACTAATTAAAATAAGGTTATTAGAAAATAATGCAGAAGTTTGTCACATATAATGATTTATTGCCAACTAAAGTTACAATTTGATTTAAAAATTATACATTCTCTGAATTCTTACGAATTGTCTTAATTAATTTAAGTCATTAACCAGTTTAAACCGGTTTGAAACAATCACGAGGCTATCAGATTACGCACGCGTCGGCATTTAGAAAAACAATGGGGTTTTTTTCTTCTCAAAATCGTTCGAGCTCCAAAACTTTGTTTGCCACCTAGAAAAATTGAAAATGAAAGTTTAAAAAATTATCATTATATATATAGAGAGAGAGGGGGAGATAGAGACCGATAGAGAAGTCTTGTGATTGTTTGAAACTGGTTTAAACTGGTTAATGACTTAAATTAATTAAGACAAATAATAACTTATAAAATAATAATGTTCCCACATGATAACTTGAAATTTGTGATAGTATATTTCATTAAAAAAAATTTTATAATTATGTTTCTTTTAACATTTAGCATTTTCACAGCCACTGTCTGCTATATTTTTTCATACGATAAAGCACATATAACTTTAAAAAGCACACTAAAAATAAAATATATACACTTTAAAATAAAATAGCGCAACGTAAAGTCAACACCGTTGATCTAATCACAAGAAAACAAGCAACATTGACAAGATAATACTCTTAAATGCAAGCGCTTTTTTTAAAGTGATACGAGAAAATTCAGTTGTCTTAATTTCTTTTATATATTTTAGGATTTTCTTCAACAGAATTAACTAAGAGAAATATATCTTACACTATTTAATCTGGAATTTAATCGAAAACATAAATCTGCTATAAAAATGAATGTAATAACATGAATCGAAAATTAAATTTATAGAAAAGAGTAATGAAAGAACGTATCTTGTTATAAATTAAATAGACGATCTAATGTTTTATTTGTTTATCTGTCTAAAGGAATTTTATTTCTTCGCACTTGTACCCTTAAATAACAAAATTCCAGTTTCTCGAAAAGTAACCCACATTAAACATTTAGTAGTAAAACAATTTTTCTTAAGAATTTAAATCACGCATCTAAAGAACATTATTAAAGATATTTATCCATAAAATTATCAAAAGAATTCAACTTACATACAATATCGTTAGAATATCATTAGTATAAAAACTCGTTCAAGAATATAAAATTGCATCTGAAAGAATGTTATCAATTGAAGAATTAAAAAGGAACAAAGATATTAAATATTTATTTTTCGTGTCTAGAGCAGACGATATTTAAATTTGACAGAATTGAAAAAAAAAATAAAAGATTAGAAATGCGATTGCGTGCACAAAAATGATGCAGATAAATGCGAAGATGAGTTAGTGTATTATTGAATTAAAACGACTTATATTTTCAAACTTAAAGAAGTGAAGAAGAATGTCGTTTTGGCTGCCATCTAGTGAAAAAATTCAAAATTATTTAAAGTGCGTTTTAAAAAAAATATCTATCAATTAAATAGCTATGTGATTAAAATTACATATTACTTCAAAATAATTTTTTTAAAGTTTGATAAAAAGAAATAACATTAAATAGGAAAGTTTTAAAACATTTTAAGAATAAGAAAAATTATATGTAACAGCGGATCATTCGAAACGAAGATATTCATTAAATAAGCATCGAATTTAAATTTCAGTTTCAGTATAGTAATGCTGAAATATATATATAACTTTTGTGATAAATTATTGCTGAATTTCTTATTCCACATTTTGTTTGCGATAAATCATTTTACATTTCTATTAAGCATTTTGTTTTCAAAATATGATTCATAATAGTATATGTTATAATGAATGTACAGATATTATAGAAATAGCAGAAATGTTATTGAAATTATACAAATCGAAATTTCTGTAGTTCTTGTATTAATTCCTTTTTTTTTTTTGCTATATGTAGTATGCATTACCTTTGCAAATAGAACATAACATCATTATAGGAATAATTTTTGAAAATATGTTTATATTCCACCCTCAGCTCCTTCAGTTTATTTATAAGTTTAATTTTGGAATTACCAGTAAACTACTCTTTTTCAAATTCTTTTATTCTATTCTGAAATAATTATTAGATTTATATGAATTCTATTCTGGAATTTGATATTCCTTAATGTTAACTGTAATAACATTGAAAACAAAACAGTAATGTAAAAATTAGAACTCGAGAATTTCAAAAGTCTTCACATTTCAAACATTTTTGAGACCGAAAAACGCATTGTAGCATTGTGTTATACGTATCTGCATGTCTGAAAACATGAAGATTAAAAAAAAAAAATACTGAGCTAGAATATGGTATATGGAATTAGGAACGAAATTATAAATTAATATTAAATTTTGAACGAAATTCATTTACAGGGATTTTGGCTGACTTTTTGTTGGAGTACAAATAAACTCGGTAACTAGAAAACGCAAAGAGCTAGATAAATAAAATTTGATGCACAAGATTTAGCACCTAAAATATAGACACTTTTCAAACTTTTTATCAAATCTGTGAAAAGGTTTACAGTCAATTGGTTTGTATTTTCGCATGTATGTAAACACAATATCTCATAACCGCAATAACTTAATGAAATTAGGTGTGTTATTATCTTGTAACTACAACTGTAGGTTTTTTTTTTGTTAAATTTTCGGGTTAATTTTCATGTCCAGATTACATATTCTCTCGATATATTTTTGTAAAAATGCTAGATTCACGTCAAATATCTGTATTCCGTTAACCACCATTCTCAAATTCTATGCGAAGTATTCGTCGCCTTCCTTAAAAGTCCATCATTTTATAAGAAGGATAAGATCATTATTGGAGAATATATTAGAAAGTTTCGGAGAAAAAACAAAGTCTGTAGAAACAAAGAAAAAAGTGATAATGATTAACTGTCATATATTTTAGTTCTGCATTGAGAGCTGATGCAAGTTTCAGAATCAAGAAAATACCTTGTTCTAATTATGCTTAAAACGACTAGCCGGACAATTTGGGAAAAAAAATTAAATCTGAACCAATAATACGATTTAATGATTTTGTTAATACAATTAAAGTGAATTTTTTAAAAAATTAACCACGTTTTTGAAGAAAATATTTTACTTAAACTACTTTAGGGAAATTAAGATTACTTTTTTATCACTGTAAAATATTCTGTTATATTACCTACTAGCCGCCTATGGCGACCAGCCAGTTCACCAGTATTACCGCTCGCTACAATTTTCAATTAAATATTTTAAGTAACTGGTCTCTTAATAGATTCTCAAACAAAGAAATTTTAATCTTCCAATTTTGATAGTCATACCAAACTTATACCGTTGTTTAGATCGTTTCGTTCAATTTACTATATATATTTTGCTAATTTATTGTTATTTCCGGTAAAACTTTAAACTTTTTTAACTTAAATTCAGGTAAAACTTTAATTTAAAGTGGAAATGATGAAAATGCAATTAATATAAAGATATTTTTTAATAAAACCAAGCATTTTATTTTATTTATCATCTTTATTGTTATTTATTTATTATTATTATTGAATATGAGTATTGCAAACAGAATCGCTCGGTATTTAAGTCTTATGTGAACTACAAAATTTTTTTTATAATTTATGTAATATCTCAAAGAATAATTCAACAAAAATTTCTCAGATTCAGCATAAAATTCAGTTTTTAGTTTTGCTTTCAAAAGGATTGAAATGAAATCAATAATAATATTTTTTTCTGGACTATAAATATGTTTCAAAAATTATGAAGTCTAAATTTAATGCAGTAAGGTATCATATTCTGAGAAATATTCTGGACACACCAAATTTTAAATAAATGAATGAATGTTTCTATTTTCCACGATTAACTAAGACTGATTTATGAAGTTTTGAATGTTAAAAATTTACAAAAACTCAACATTTTCATACTCTTAGGCCAATTAATCTTGAGAAACCTGCGCGCTGATTGGCGTATTTTCTTTGAAACGATCGATGGAAAATCTGAAATTATCCTTTTTTTGATTGAATAGTGATATTAAAATTTTCAAAAATCAGTCAGTTTAAGTGATTGATTTAGTTGATTGGAAATTAACTCTTTCTATTTAAAATATTAGTGTTTCAAGAACATTTTGTTATTCGTGATTTCCACAGCAGAAACTTTATGTAAAATCAAAATTTAGTTATTTATTAGAGCATTTATTGAATCAAGTTACATAAAATATAATCATTTTCCATTTAGACCATTTTAGCAGATGATCTGTGTCTTAACAAATTAGCTGCGTGGCTCTGATTTTAATGTATATCCTGTTCAATTAAACAAAACTTGCCTTAAAATAAAACTGATTAATTGGATTAATAATATAGAGAGTGTAAAAGATCATAAAATAATTTTTCTTGAATTTATTTTTTAGAAAAAATAATATTTCATATTTGTTTCATTTCCTACAGACACGTGCCGAAAATTATATTTTTGCAGATTTCATTTCCAAAAAGATTTAATTTATTTTTAATTGAAGCTTTAATCAATGTGATGTTAGCACTTTGAAATGGGCTAATTTTTTCCGATGAATGCGAAACGTGCTCGTGCAGCTTAAATTTTATTTTTATTTTGTACGAAAAAAATTGTTGAAAAATATAGTTAAAATATTTATTTAAAAATTCATTAAAAATAGAAATTTAATTCTAAGTTTAAAACATTGGTATCATAATAAAGATAAATTTTTTATCTTTAACTTGACGTAAAAATCTTTTTTGTGCGGTAATATTTTCGGAAGTTATAGCAGAAACACGCCAAAATTTCGCTTAATTTTTAAATAAATAAAATTCTAATTAAAAATTCGAAAAATTAACCCCCAGGTGCACATTCGCGGCCTCCAAGGTATGCACGTGCCAAATTTGGTAGCTGTAGGTTGAATGGTCTGGCCTGTAGAGCGCCAACACACACACACATACATGGAGCTTTATTATAAGTATAGATATAGATAGATAGAAGACTTCCCGTATAAATGCGTAAATACCACGTCATGATGTAATTCGCCATCACTTTGTTGCAGATGTAGAAGAACCAACATAATAAAAAAAATATATTGTATGATGTAAAATACTGGGAAAATTGAATTTTAATTCCGAAATGTTGACTAAAAAAATGGAATAAAATTATCAATGTAATAAAAAAAATTGATGTGTTATATGTAAAGTATACAGAAAGCAATTAAAGTAGTTGAATTATAGAAAGAAGAAAGAGTATATATAGACTTAAAATATAGTCTTGTGTAAAATATACACTGGTGTGCAAAACTTATGGCAAAAAACATACCTGTTGCTTAACTTCACGGGAAATCATCTGAGAGACATGAAATTAAGAAATGAGATACAGCATTTTGTTCTGAAAGAATGACTAAAGCATAGTTGCGCAGAAATGAATACAATGCATACAGTATGGAATCAAACAAAAAAAGGCTTTATTGAACTCATTGTATCGTTACACATGATTGTCTGTCCAAGAGGAAGAACAGTAAGCAAATGTTCCTTAGTATGGAATATGCCCTCCCCTTACTGCAATGGTTGCTTCGCACCGTCTCCCCATACTCAGCACCAGATTGTCCAACAGTTCTTGATGTAAGAATGCCCATACCTCAATCAGCATCTGTTTAAGTTGTCGGGTGTTCCCAGGAGGATGTAATCGTGCCGCAAGGCGTCTCCCCAAAGCATCCCACACATGTTCTATCGGATTAAAATCAGGGGAGCACGCCGGCCAATCCATTCGAGTGATATCTTCACTTTCCAGGAGCTCCTCAACAGCATGAGTCCTGTGTGGCCGTGCATTGTCATCCATAAAAACGAAGTCTGATCCAATGGCACCTCGGAACAGAGGCACATGGGAAAGGATCACCTCCTGACAATAGCGATCTCCAGTTACAGAACCTCTGTCGAAAACGTGGAGCTCAGTCCGCCCGTTCATCATAATGCCTCCCCAGACGAAAACTACAGGACCACCAAAACGGTCTCTTTCCGTGATGTTACTGGGATGAAAATGTGTCCCGACCTCTCTCCAAATCAACTGGCGCTGGGAATCGCTTGTAGCATCACGGAAAGAGATCGTTTCGGTGGTCCTGGAGTTGTCGTCTGAGGAGGCATTATAATGAACGGGCGGACTGAGCTCCACGTTTTCGACAGAGGTTCTGTAACTGGAGATCGCTATTGCCAGAAGGTGATCCTTCCCCATGTGCGTCTGTTCCGAGGTGCCATTGTATCAGACTTCGTTTTTATGGATGACAATGCACGGTCACACAGGACTCATGCTGTAGAGGAGCTCCTGGAAAGTGAAGATATCACTCGAATGGATTGGCCGGCGTGCTCCCCTGATTTAAATCCAATAGAACGTGTGTGGGATGCTTTGAGGAGACGCCTTGCGGCCCGATTACATCCTCCTGGGAACACCCGACAACTTAAACAGATGCTGATTGAGGAATGGGCACTCTTACCTCAAGAACTGTTGGACAATCTAGTGCTGAGTATGGGGAGACGGTGCGAAGCAACCATTGCAGTAAGGGGAGAGCATATCCCATACTAAGGAACATCTGCTTGCTGTTCTTCCTCTTGGACAGATAATCATGTGTAACGATACTATGAGTTCAATAAAGCCTTCTTTTGTTTGATTCCATTCTGTATGCATTGTATTCATTTCTGCGCAACTATGCTTTAGTCATTCTTTCAGAACAAAATGCTGTATCTCATTTCTAAATTTCATGTCTCTCAGATGATGTCTCGTAAAGTTATGGCAAAAAACATACCTGTTGCTTAAGTTTTACACTCCAGTGTATAATTATAAAAATGAAAGAGAAAAAAATCATGATATTTATTATAAATGAACTACTAAATAAAACATTTAAATAATTGTCTAAATTAAGAATTACAAATACATTTTTTTTGCTCATAGATGATTCATCTGCAATTTAAATATATACACTTGTATATGAACACTTATACACTTAATTGCATTCAAAATTAAACCTCCTATATCCTCATTAAAGAACAAAAAAAAATGTCTCTGTTGTGATTTAGGATTCATTTCTTTGGTATCAAAATTTGGTGAAAAATCAGCATTTGTTATTATACCCGTCAATCAAGTTACGTTACTTTTCAAATACATATTTCTTTTATTACTTTTTTTCCCAAACAATAAGTTTTTTTTTGCTTTTTAATTATTTATTACACCATTACAAATAATTTATAAACTCTGGAAGCACGAATTCCACCTATAAAAACTTCAAACATCTATTCTAAATCTATTTTATCTATTTTAAATCGACCATTTACCGATTCCATAGTTAAATTCGCTCTTCGGATACGGTAGTTGTGCTCCAAATTTTCCCTTTCTAGGGATTATTATGGCTCAAAGCTGCAACACCATTCTTACAAAAAAATCTCCAGCAGCTCCTAAATGAGATATCAATCAAATAAATAATCAAAAATCTAATCAATAACTAATTAGAAATTGTGATTTCCATTTTAAAATTGAATTGAGATCGCATCAATGAATCAAATAAAATATTTGCCAATTTCTATGAAAATTAAAAAGATCAAATTTGAAAACTGAAATAGCAATATAAAATTCGTTTTAATAATGCAGCCTTCATCAAAATATTTTCTTTAACTTAAGTATAATCATATCTATTCAAAAACTTTTGTTTGATCTTGCTTATTTCTCTTTGATCTCAAAATAATATCATAGTTCGATGTTAACTTCAATGTAAAAATCTGTCTTTTTCAATCAATTTTATATCATGATTTTGTAAATTTGCTTAATTTTAAGACAAGTCATCAACATTAATACAAAGGCATTATAATTTATGGGTTTGTGAATTAGGGATTGCATTGTTGAATTTCAATGCAAATTTGCTTTCCAATTGAATATTCGGTCACTGCATCTTGGTCAAATGGACTCTGTGCAAATTGCATTTAAATTCGCCATGTTGAGTTACGTGCAAATGCAATAACAGTTCAGATTATATAGATGACGGACATTATTCAACTTCAGGAGTTAGCTTACATTGATTGTTGAAAATTACTCATACATTCTTGGTTATAGTCCCAAGAAAGTTGTACTTGCATTTTTTCATGATAATTAAAATTGTTGAATTTCTTAATATGATAAAGTGCAGAATATGATGACAATAACAATTATATATCTAACAACCTATTAATGTTGTCATTATTTTAAATGTCTGGATTTAATCAGCCTTGCTTAAGTAATGAATCTGATTTGATGTTTGAGTGTTTATCATTTTAAAAAAACCTAATCTTCACCACAGCAATCATCAATCATATTTTTCTGACTAAATATCTAATAAACGTCCCTTCTCCCCAATTATAAATAACAGCTTATTTTTCAGGCCTAACTTTCAAACAAATTTATATAAAAGTCAGATAATTAAATAAATCTTTTATTATCCAGTCCATAATAAAAATCTGCAAATTTTATAATAAGGCATAGATACCAAATTTGTAACTACATAGTTCTAAATAAATCGCATGATAAAATAAAATATTGAAATGAAAGCTTTCCTTGAAAGGAAAGCGGATCAATAAATCATATTCACTAAACGATATGTCCTATTCTAACAGGTACTGTTATTATTGCGTTTCCAAGTTTAGACCTTTTTTTTTTCGTAATTTGAATTGAAACCCGGAGAAATTACGCGAAACAAATCTTTTTTAAGTTCATGGACAATTCATTTTGAATGCTGAATAACCTTTCTAGATAACCCCAAAGATGTTCGATATGGTTTAGATCTCAGTATCGAATTAGCTAATCTGCCCTCAATAATCTCGACTAATCTTAATATTAATTGAGAAGGACAGTATGATGAATGCCAGTATTAGCATCCAATAACATGAAACCAACTTCTGCAGCTCCAGCATACGGTCTTGCATACGGACCAAGAATCTCACGTCAGCATTTTGCACCAACTACAGTTCCTCCTTGAAATTAAGTCCCGCATGAAATTAAAGGTCCCCACATATATCGCTTCGTTAAATAAAAATCGTTTTTAAATAAATCGTTTTTCCACCTCCTCCATTGTTAACTTTCTACCAATGCGACATAGGTTCTTTCTGGTCTCTTGCTTTATCTATATCAGAATAAGTCAAGTTTCATCACTTCTGTAAATTTTCCCTCAACTGTAAAAAGGATTAACATCTATTGTTCTCAAGCTAAAGTTATCGGTGGCACATATAGAGTGCTTGCAATTAAAGTTTCACCCTTTCAAAATGGTGTGAAATAAAGAATAACAGGGTCAAAATGAACTGATATTTCATTTGAGTATACGTGAGGTAATGGAAATTTGTTTTGCAAATTTAAAAATAGTTCAAAAGTTTGCCGATAGAGGGAGCTGCACTCATTATATGTTGCCCAAAAACTATTTCTTTAAAAGATAAGTTAATTTTAAAATTATAATTAAGAAACTTTTCATACGAATTGCACAATACACTAGTGATAAAAAAGGCAGGAAATATGAAAATCCTGTTAACTGCACTTGAAAAGGAAATTATGACTTTTGTTGAAGGATAGGGTTCTGCTTGATAAGCATTTTTGAAAGAACGGTGACTATGAACGGTTCTATGTATTGAAGAAATTCCGGAGATTAAAGGACTTAAGAAATGATTCTGGTCTGATGAAGGCATTCGGTCTGAAGAATATGACTGATAATTTCAGAGACGGATATGTTGCGAAATGTGACAGCGGGAGGGAAGAAATTGCTTTGCAGCATTGAAGGAAGAGCCAAGAAGTACTTTAGGAAAGACCAGTTCACGAAGAATTTCTTGAACTTTAGATTTGCCTTTCATCACAGTTCGAAACGTTTTACAAAACATCCTGCAATGCTATCCATTCAAAATTACTAATATCCAGGAGTTGCTTCCTGCTGACCAGCCAAAACAAGAAGCTTTGGAAGTGAAATTTCTTGCTCGAATGTAAGTGAAGAGTGCAACGCCATGGAAAACTCAGTCGACAGATGAAATCCGTTTCCATCTCCAAGATTATCTCAACACTCGAAATTTCAGAACAGGGGCGAGAGCATCCGTTTCAAATGCAACTATTGTCACTTCATTCTCAAATGATCATTATTTAATTCAGCTGTATGGCAGCATTTATCGTTGGCCCTCTTTTAAAGAGATTGGTCCGTCGGGTCTAACAAACCAGCATGATCAATGGGGCATGTCATAAAGTGCGTTTGTGCAACCAATTCATTCCAGCACTGCAACAACGAGTATTTGTGGATAGCATGATTTTTACTCAAGAGGGTGCTCATCCGCGCATTTAAATATCAGTGAAACAAGTGTTGAATCTGAATTTTGCAAATGGCAGAATTAACATTCACCGTTTCCCAACAACCTAGCCCTTGCAATTTTTGACTGTTCAGTTACTAAAAGATTCTGTGAAGGAGGATCCGATTGCGAATTTAGGTGAATGAAAGACATCTTTTGCGCAATAGATCAGAATTTCCCCATTGAAACGCTCCAGTCTGTTTTAGAATATGCTGTCTTGTGCTTTCAGCTTGTAAAGGGAAATGATGGACAGCACACATTAAATATTTCTTGAGCAAGCTGTAGCCGATTTCTTTTTCTTGATGGCTCCAATTTTTTGCTTTTTTTATAGTTTTTGGCCTAGAGACAATTAGAAATCTATTTTTTCTTCTCCTTGTATCACCACTTTGTCGTGGTGGATGAGCTATGAAAAAAGAATGCTGCAACAACATATCAGCATCTTATGCTTGTACGGCACTATCTATCAATCAGCTTTCGAAATATTTTATTCACATTTATTTAGATAAAATATCAGATCATTTTTACTTGTTTTACTGTTTTTGAAAATGTAATTATAATTATATCACCTTGTATGTGTGTGGGTGTGTGCGTGTGCGTACAGCTAACAGTACTTAGAATATATATTTTTTATGTTCAGAATATATAAACAATCCTCTTTAAACAGGGCCCACTCTCATCACCATGAATTAGCTTTTCAACTGTTGGAAATAGCATATACTTCAAATGTGAAATCCAAGTAAAGTAAAGAATTATATTTAATTTGATGATTTAATCCAATGAAGATGATAAGTGAAAAAATTCCTTTCGGCATTTCCAGGTAGAATTCTCTATATTTAAGTTACAATAACAACATAAATTATTGATGTTAAAGACAGTCAAAGTTAGGACGTGAAAATCGCTTTTCAGTCCCTAACTTCTAAGATATTGCAGTAATCGAAAGACTTTAAATTCAAAAGTTTCTCGTCTTAATGAGGCGCTAATTTGGCTAATTGGATTTATTTGTCTCTCTTCAATATTAGTTAGTTTCTCTCTTCAATTTATAGCGAAATAAAAATTTCAACCCCTCACCATTTCCAGCTCCTTTGAGCTAGATGGGCTATCAACGCACTCATCCGACTTCTCAACGAAGGATGGTTTGGGGTTCTAAAGATCATGATTGTCGAAGAACTGACGGAAGAAATTTTCCCAGAGTCTTGTCATGAGAACCATTGCAATAGGTAGTCTTCCTATAGGAATCTACCTAAAACATTACAAAGATTTAATTTTTGTAAAATTTCTGATCTTATTAATCATATTTCGAAAAATATTCTGGGTACATTATCATTTTAAAGAAAAAAAAAGTTCCGATCCTCTTCGGACAAAACTGACAAAATTATAAAATTTTCTCCATTTTAGATCAATCAACTAGTAGCATGAGCGAACATCATTCATGGATTGAATCTTCCTGAAATTATCTAAAAATGATATTCGAAGCTTCAAAGCTTGATCAGTTTTAAACAAGAAAAAGAGGAACTTTTTTGTATAAAAGGTTAGTGTACCAATAATATTTTTTAAGTATTACCAGGGGCCTATTTAAAAAGTTTTAGAATTCAAAGTTTTTTAAAAGTATATTTATGAATTCAAACAAGATTAAATATAATTCTTTATATCATTTAAAGTATTTTCCTGCTAAAAGTTATACCTATCTTTAATCATTTAATTGTTGAACCATGATTAGAGTAGTCTCCCTGCTTAAATTACATTTCATTGAAATAGCTGATTATTAATGCTGAAAGCCAAAACTTTGTTAATGGCTACTTAAGAACGAACGTAAAATCAAGGATTTAAGAAAATGTCATAATTAAGATTTAATTTATTTGTAATTTAGTCCAACAAACAATTCATAGAGATCAATATAAGAGTAAAAGGCAAAAGAAAATGTAACAATAAAGATTTAACTTAGTCCAACAAGCAATTCTTAGTCAGTAAAGGGATCAAGAGTTGAAGAAAATGCCACATTAAAGATTTAACTTATTTGTGATTTATTCCAATAATTAGTAGTCAGTAAAAGCGTCAAGGGTTGAAGAAAATGTCACAATAAAGATTTAATTTATTTGTAGTTTAGTCCAATAAACAATTCTTAGTGGTCAACAAAAGAGTAAAAGGTAAAAGAAAATGTAACAATAAGGATTTAACTTATTTGTAACTTAGTCCAAAAAGCAATTCTTGGTCAGTAAAAGGATCAAGGGTTGAAGAAAATGCCACATTAAAGACTTAACTTATTTGTAATTTATTCCAATAATTAGTGGTCAGTAAAAGTGTCAAGGGTTGAAGAAAATGTCACAAAAAAGATTTAAATTATTTGTAATTTATTCCAACAAACAATTCTTAGTGGTTGAAGAAAATGTCACAATAAGGATTTATAATTTAGTCCAATAAGCAATTCTTTGTGGACTTTTATGCAAAATTTATACATAAGAAGCACATAATTAAACTGTAATAGAAACACAAACATTTAACTAAGCCATTCACAGAGTAGTCCTGTATGCAAATAACTGAAACACAGCATAGCACACTAGATGCTGTCTGGAATCGAATTAACACCTCCGAGATTCCTATCGTTACCCACTAGTACAGTCACGGCATTATCTCAGAATAGCACACTATGACAATAATAGGATTCCACAACCACCAATTGTTTCATCATGGAAAGGCAGCAGAATGTTATCAAGCAGTATAACATTTTCAGTGAAATTAGCATTTTGAACACTGTGAACCTGTACTGCAGCGATGGGTAATACATAACGCTAAGTATGTGAATGTCTTCTCAAATTAATCTGGTGATTAAAATCTATTTTTAAGCCCTTAATTCACAAATTTACTTAACTTCTTAATTAGATTACACATCTTATTTTAGACATGTATTGTTATTTTGATTCTTATAATACTATAAGGGTCATTTGAGATATTGAAGTATTACTAAGTGATTTTTATATTTTTAAATATCTAAAACTTTCGCTTGACTGCAGATTTAAAACGGAAAAATCAGTAAATCGATGCGTGTGACAGACACATCATTGTATGCAAAGGAATTAATATTTGAAATCTAAAAGGGGTTTAGAATTAGAACTCGTTCAGAGAACTAAAGATAAAGTGATTATTTTGCTGAAAATCTGGATATAAAAATAAAAAATCTTAATAGAGTATCACATAACACTCTAAGTATCATATCGGTGTGTCTTAATCATATTTATATTATATTTAATTTTTTTAATAAGTGTATTGAATTTTTTCTTTTTGCGTATCTTCATTATGACTTTATGTTGTTACAATATTATTTTGAGTACTTCATAGCTGTTTCGTGATGTTTATCCTTATTTTGACTTACAGAGTTTTTATTTTGAGTTGCATTTTAAACGTTTAAAAGTTTTAAAAGTGGAAAAGCATTTGAAGCGTGCTATGGCCGCCCTGGAGAAGTTATATCTGAACGCGTTAGAAGCTTTATGGACGACGAAGAGGTTATTTTTTTTATTATTTTTCATTAATTTTTAATTTTTATTATTTATTTATTTTTATCATCTTTCTTACTGTCCTTAGTCTAAAAATTTTCTTAAATCTTTATTTTATTTACAATGGAATACCACAGCTTTTTTCACATATACAATCAGATGGCACCACTCATATGGAATAAATATTAGTTAAAATTAAAGGAATGATTGAAAATTAAATTCTGAAAATAATAATAATACAGTATTTACAGAGGAAGCATCAAAATACTCAGAAATTTAGAACTCTGCTAGACTAAGAATTGAGTTTAAAAAAAGGGGGAGGGGACAGAATTCTATCTTTACAAAATTGAAAGTACTGGAGTTACATAAGTCCAAACGAAAATCAACCCTCAGTAATGTGCTTTTTGAAACATAGAAAAATAAATGACCACATTTTTTTTAAAAAGTGAATTAACTACATGACAATTTACCAGCATCTGCTGTAAATATTTGAATTAAATATAGCCTGCTCTGACTAATGTATCCCAAGATACTCAGCTCAATATGGCATTATTCATTTGTATTTGGAAATAAATAAAAACATTTTGGAGATTTACGAATGTAGTAGAATATAAAATAATACCTTGGATTTATAGTTATATTCTGCATTAATCTTTTAATCGACGTGCTCGTTTATCATATGGGCAGTAAATTACAACAAATTTTGTCAGACATGGACTTGGGAAATTCCAATTTTATCTTGCTACATTTTTATTATATTTATTTATTTGTACGATTGTTTTATAGGTACTTTGATTGTAAGTCATGTGCTGATTTAAAGTATTTTCACAGTAACTACGTACTATGAAAAGATTTAGGAGTTCAATGATTTCCGTGACTGGTTGATAGTTCTTGTAAAAGAAATAATTCCAGTGAGTGCTTAGGACTTAAAGAATCGGATAATGACTCGGAATGAAATTTATTTTAGATGCTTCTGATTTTGAAGTTCCAAAGTCAGAAGATAGAGGTGATTCCATGCAGTTTTTACGTAAACTGCAATCGAACGAAATTGCTCCAAGTGTGCCAAACGTTTCTGAATCACCAGTTTGGTTCCTTTCAAAAAATCGCCCGATGCAATCCCTACTAAAAGGAAATATTTCATTTCAAACCGGTTTATACATCCAAGCAATATGATGTTAAAAATGCTAGTAAGTATATAATTTTATTTCTTAAAAAAAATTCGTCAAATGTAAAGAAAGGTGGAATTGTATTTTTTTTTACTTTAATAGATTTAGAATTTTATGAATATTAAAAAACCTTATTAAGAAAATCCGATTTTGGAACATATTTTGTAAAATCTGTGCTATTATTAAGACGTTAATTCCATCCTGTATTCCATTCAATATTATTTCGCATTTCTTTCTTATACTGATCTATATTCCTTTTTATTTATCTGTATTTTGTGTTATTCCTTTTTATTTAT
>JAPMOR010000331.1:398942-434446 GCA_026543865.1 Argiope aurantia
TATTCCTTTTTATTTATCTGTATTTTGTGTTATTCCTTTTTATTTATCTGTTTATTGTGAATCTTTTATGGTTTTCTTGAGTCTAACATCATTTTGGATAAATGAATATGAAAAAACTTAGATAAATAAATAAAATTATTTGCATATGAAAATGGTTTTAAGAAATTCCATAAATTTTACTAAGAGCCAGACGAATTTAAATAAATGTTAGCATTAAATATGTAATACTCTTAAGACTCTAATTATTTATTTCAAATATTCTTAAAATTTAAATAAATATCCGCTGTCAATAGCCAAGATCTTATTCTAAATCTTCCAATTGAAAACCAAGTTTTATTTTTACCATGATATAAAATGGAACCAGGAGGAAAGAATTAAAATAGAGTCACATTTTTAAAAACATTTACAAATGTAGCATGATTTAGTTTTCAGTTCAGCAATTCTGTCTTTCAACATTTTCTTTATAAAATTATTTCAAATGTCAAGAGTTTATGCAATAGATTACAATTTTTCTGTAATATTACTTGTAAATTCAATTGGATAATCTAATTATATTTCAGTTTGGAAAAAGAGAGATTGAAATGAGATTAGACAATTTCTTTTTTAATTTCAGATTTGATTCAGAAAAAGACTAGAAATGATTAGTTCACTTGGTAAAATAAGGTTCTAAAGGGAATGCGATTTAATTCATTTGGGTTTACAAAATAATAACTGTTCCACTTTGAAGATCAGCGAAAAGCATTCGAAATTGAGTAAATAACAAGAATTCACTAGTGATTTTTGAAAACTTTTACAAGTAAAAAAAAAATATTTTCTAATTTGCGGATTAATTTAATTTTTATGCAATAAATGTATGATATATATAAGAGTAAGAATAAATGCTTCTATAACTGAACATAAAAATGCAGATAAACAAATTTTCTTCAAATTGCCTTCTGAGATGATTAATCTTTTATTTTTCAAAAGATCAAATTTTTAAAAGAGGAAATTTATTGTGCATTGTTGCCAAAACAAAATAGATAAAATCCAATAAATAATTTTTGCACTTTACTTCATATCTGTCTATTGTTTCTTAAAGTGTCCAATACTTGTATTCTGTCTTGTGGTTGTTATATTGTGATTTATGGCCCATTACAAACCCGTTGATAGTTATCTGTCAGCGATTTAAGCCGTGTGAGCGTCTCTTGTTTTTTTAGTAGCACCAACTAGGGCCAAGAGTACAACTTAGCTCTTCATGCGTCATATTCCCTTTCACAGCCCCTTTTAACATGGGGACTGCATTCACACACCTCCCAGATAGAACACAGAAGAAGAACAGCCATACCCGAATCGGGACTCGAACCCGGGAAGCCTAGATCACGGGGAAGACGCGTATTCTGTTTTGTAAATAAACTAAACATTCATCAATAAAGCAAAATAGGAATTTTGCATTTCTTTCAATAATTATCACTTAAACAATATATAAAAGTTTCACAATTAATATTAATAATTTAAATATAGAATTTTATAATTTATTGAAATGATTTGGCTTTGTTCAGTGCTCTGAATAACACTGATTGATATAATTATTACTGTCTGAAAGTATATCATCTTATTTTAATGCATTCTTTTCCAATGACTATTCTCAGTTCGTTAATTGTAGAAGGCCTTGAACTCTAAATATTTCATTTCAGATGTCCCTTCAAAATAAGAATTCGTCTAACTTAGCTCTGCTAAACCTAAGGGAAATCAACAGCAGTTCTTCACCCTTACAATCTGATCATTAATCTACCAAGAGAGGTACTTACATCGAAATTGTAACATGGAAGGGTAAAGTCCTGTTTGAAATATCAGTCGTAATTGCATAACATACTGAATTTTTAAATCCATAAATGTAACTGCAGAAACACTGTATTCTCAATAATATTATTAGAAGTAGTCACTCCGAAATTTTCTCGTTTACTCTCTAATAAAGGTATAGTAGAGAACACTTTGTATGGCAATGGGGTTCGATAATCAAGAAATATTGTCCTTTGGCATGAATTTAGCATTTATACTGAATCTGTCGTTATATCGGCAAGTTTCTGGGCGGTTAATCTCTCATTCTCGGTTAATAGTATCCGAGAATCAAATTTGTGCTTTAGAAGCGTCTTTCACAATAAGCTGAAACACAAATGTGACACAGAACAACACTTGTAGTCACAAAATAACATACCAATTTTATATACTTAAGTCTTTGCGTTTTTGAATTAACTCTTTTACATGTTTCTGGAAATACACACCGACAAACGATCAACCCCTCGTTCGATCTGGCTCAAACTTGGATGGGTGTATGCGGTATAAACATTAAATTCTGTGTGCAGAATTTTAGCTATCTTCATTTTGTAGGTATCTTGTTAGCTTGTATTCGAACTGCCGGATCGACAGACTTCCTCTTAAATTATTTTTCTCAAATTTGATAGAAATCTACAAATTTGGTATTAAGACCATATACCAAATTTCATTCATCTATCTGAAAGAGTTTATGAATTGTCTCTGTCACAGACAGTCAGACATTTTCCAAAAATGCGTTTTTCTAGCTAGGTCTAAAACGTGGAGATCTGTTAAAACTTCGAGTTCGAATTTTTTGTCAGTTATACTTTTTTATGCTTCATTTAAGCCGAAAAAATTATATCAGATATTGACAAACCATGTATTATAATTAACATCAGATGCATATGGATGATATTCTACTTTCAAGCTAGAATCATAGATTCCTTAATAACTGTCAGCCTGAATATTAACTAAATAATTTGACTGAATAACTGAATATTAAATAAATAACTGAAATAATAAATAACTGAATAAATAACTGAATATTAACTATTTAATTTGAGAAAAAGGCTCTATCTTTATTTAAAAAACAATTATACAAAATGAAAAATAATTGAAATAAATTGGAAAATAATTGAAATCATAAAACCTCCAGTCATTCAGAAGGTTTTTCATTTTATTAATTAATGCATAATATGAGTTGTTTAACTATTTTCTGTCTTTTTGTATCAAATCAAATAAATATGTGTATAGTTTTAGAATAACCTGTCTGCAAAAATTTCCTTTTATTTCGTCTTTAATTATTCAGTCACTATTGCGACATCGAAAATGTATTAAAGCAATCACAATTCCATTAAGGTACTTTTATTTCCTTCGGCATCATTGTATCCCGTTTATAATAACTTTGTAATTATGATAACATAATTATACATTTTATAACAATCATATAAACTACTTTCCTATAATAGTATATATATGCAGTTACTTCCACAACATTAAATACGTTGCGCAACTTATTAAGGATAATTATTTTCGAATGTATTCTTAACCATTCCGAGCCAAAAGCAATATTTTTAGCCTAGAAAACTCTCTCAATTAGCGTCTTATGATTTCGGAATTGAAATTATTTATAAACACAGAATTTCCAGTGAATTGGTATAGTAATTTTACATAATGATATGCCTAGCATAATCAAATTAACTATGAAATTAAATGCAGAATAAGTATCTTAACTAGAAAGTATGAAAATGGTTAAAGTAATGAGATATGAAGGCATATAAATTAATTTACCTTGTTACAAAACCTTGCAGTTTTTATGATTCACAAATATATTAAAAATCAAATTTTTGCCTTACAATCAATCAATAAAGCCCATTTGAGATGGCGAAAAACGTTATTATAAAAGCGAATAAAGAATATTTTTGATGGTGTAATGAATTAAATGGATGTCGATAAAAAGAATAAATGTAAGAGGGATTTTCATATAAATAATGTTTTGAGACTAGTTCGGTTGTAACATATTTCTTATTATTTCCTCATAAACTTGAGTTCTTACTTTTCAGACTTCTTAAACAAAATCTGTCTTTTAAAACAAATTTTGGAGAACAAAAATTTTATATATTATCATCATCTTTAAAACTGAAAGTCTTACTGGTTAAAAATAAGTTAGTAATAAGTTACTCTTAATATTTTTACGTTGACTCAAGTGTACATTATTAAAAATATATATATATATTAAAAAATTTAATGAATCCATAAAGATAAAAATAAAAAATTGCTTCAGACGTCTAGACAGTTACTACTCAGAATGCATTAAAAATTATTTCTTCTCCTCCATTATTTATTTATTAAACAATTCGATTCTACAGATTTAGGTTGACACATGCAACCACTAGAATAATGATAAAAGTCGATGTCTGAAAGGATATTAGCTACAAAATATAGTGCGATGCCAGCCCAAATGGCATGCCAAGAGTATTTACTTAGTATTATTTGTTTAGTTAAGGTAAAACACAAAATATTTAACCATAAATTTTGCTTTGAGTAATAAATACACTGTTTGCTTTATCAAATCCTTTGTTTGAAACTGATAACCATACTGAATAAACTAATTCTGTAAAGACTGGTTTAGTTATCGTAATAACTTATATTCGAACAGCCGGACAGGCGGATTTTCTCTGAAAAATTTTACTCATAACTTGAAAGAAATCTGCGTATTTGGTGTAACGACCATACCAAATTTCATACGTCTACCTCAAAGTGATTTGAGTTATCTCTGTCACAGATAGACAAACAGACTGGCATTTTCAAAAAATTTGTTTTTGGAACTCGGAGAGATCTAAAACGTGGATTCGTCAAAATCTCGAGTTCGAATTTTTTGACGATTATTTCTAGCAGTAAAGAAGGGTCAATTTTGACAACCACTACACAGAAATTTTATCAAACGATCTTTTATAGATGTATTTACAATATTTTTCCTGAAAACGTAACATTTATTGTAGTGATAAATCATTATGAAAAAGAATTGGATAAGACCTGAATCAATCTAACTACAAACCGCATCCATATGTGCAAAGTGGTTAAAAATTTATGTTACGATTAAAACTCGTAGTTATTAATAAACAATAATTTACATTATATAAAGATATAATTTATAAGAAGAATATAATTTTTTTAATTTCAAACGATTTAATAGCTATTTACATTGAACTACATTTTATGAAAAAGCATTTGAACAAATTCTCTTTTTAATTCTGTCTAGTTTTGTAAATAAACATCTTCCTATTCTTTAATCAGTTTCTGATTTTTAAAACTATTCTTCATTGTCAATGAAATATTTGTTTACTTTTAGAATAAAATTGTTTACTTATGCATGTCGTTTCTCAGTAAAATGTGCAGTTTTTAAAAATCTGGAGTATATAAGAAATGTATGTACGAGTTTATTAATAATTACAATTTCCAATAAAATAAGCAAGCTGCAATTCGAATATCAAAACTTACTTTACCTCATACGTATGAATTATTCTTTTGTTGAGTCTTTAATTAAATATTCAGCGTATACACAATTTGGAAAAGACAATTCATTGATTGAATGTATCATAATACGTTTTTTATTGAACTCTACATATTACTGCATTGATATATATATATATAGATATAGATATAGATTTTGTATAATTTAGTCTTCTGAATTGTTTGTCCTTTATAACTATTGTTCACCAACGGCTTGCTGATAATAATTCAAAGTTCATTTAATAGAAAGTCTCGGGGTGACCAATCTCGCTGGTTATCTCTCATGGAAACTTATGACAGTTTAAAACATTCCATCATTTTTTAAAGATATCACAAAATAAAGCCCAACCTTATCAATTGGATGGATTTCACTACTTTGAATGTTTAGCTATCCAGTCAGAATATGCTGCAATGATAATGCAAATATAATTTGAAATTGTATTTACATTTGTTGTGATAAGATGCAGTTCATCAAAGTTGGTTAATATTATTAAATTAATGCTATTATTATAGCAGGAGAACAGTTGGTCATCGAAGGTGGGTGTTGAAAAATTATTTCTATTGTCCAGTCAACCTGCAATCTGCCTAAAATCAAATTATATCAATCCTGCTGTATAGATTCCAAAATTCTGGTTTTAAAAAAAAGTAGAATTTTTTAAAAATGAACAAATAATATTTTGTTTGAAGATTTTTTTTTATTTCAAAGTTGTTCTGAAATAATTTCATCATCAAAGTTTATCTGATGCAATTTGTTTCATAGATAGAAAAAATTATTGGGAATTAAATAAAACAAAATTAAAAGCGTTAGAGATAGAAACACTTATACATACATAAAACTACACATACATATATATAAAAATTTCTAGCAGATTAAAGAAATAATTCAAAACAAACAAATGGGGTTTTAAAAAATATGCATTTTTTTAATATATAAGATTTTATTTTTTATGTAACATTATTGTATGTAAAGTAAGAAGTCTGTGTTTCCAGGAAATAGGAATCAATAAAAAAAAGATGTGAAATCGTCTGGGAAACTATTCAATTACTTTTAAGAAAAGATTACACCTTTTCTCAAAAGCATTGTGCGGGATTTTTTTGTTACTATAGCTATTTCCTTTACTGTATTTTAAGTTACACCCTGATGGGGTTTTTTAAATTCTCTTTAACAATATCAATATTCTGAGCATTTCAATTGGAATGCTGTGTCGGTGTCATAAAAAAAACTCAGCATTCTTTTAAACACATTTATCTTACGAAGCTTCGATAAAACCTTAACTAATCTGCTGGGGATTCATGTTTTTCATAAGAAAAGTTTTCTTTAACCGTTTAGATTAAATATAAAAAAGAGAAATCTATCGCAGACGGCATCTTAAACTCTTTTAGTAAGACGCACAGAAAATATATACTTCTGGGAGAAAAATTGTGTTTTCTAGTGTATAAAAACTGTTCGATATTTTATAAATTTAGAAATAACGCTGTTATAAGATGTGAAAAAGAAATTGAAACTTTTATCATATTTAAAAAATTAGCGATTATTAATCACATTTAAAGATTTATTTATTTATTATTATAACTCTATCTTTATTACTTTAAATTATCAAATCAATAAGTTTTGTGTGATTCCTATAGAAACTCTATATCTAAGTATTCTAGAATGCTGAATAATTTAGCAAAAGAAAAATTATTTTTAAATAGATAGTTTCCTTTTTCAAGTAGTCATCATTCATTATTCCAGAAAAGAAGTTATGAAACAGGAAAAATCCGTAGTTATAGACTAAAATATGTGTTCTGGAGTGTTCTCTCCAATTCACAACTGCGTCGTAAAAATATATAATACGTTCATAAATTTATATATTTCGTTATTATATATTTACATCAAAAAAGTTTATTTAATTATATTGTGTTATGGAATATTATTCAATCGAATATGCAGTCAAGATCTACCTAATCTATACAATCGTAAAAAGTATCATCACGCACTTTAATGTATAGTTGCAAAGAAAACATCTCACCGATTGGCTAATAAATGGAGGCATTAACTCGTTTTATTATTATTATTATTATTATTATTATTATGGCAATCAAATTTAAAAAATAAAAATATTGTGAATATAAAATATTTATGATGTACTTACGTTTAGAAGAAAAGAGAGAAACATACACATAAAATTAAATCCAAAGTACAAAAAAAATGCAAAATCTATATAGGAAATCATGGAATGGCAAAATTGTTTAATAATCTTTATGATTTCATAAAAATCAAATCTCCAGTTTATGTTGACTAGTTCCTTAGAGAAAAAAACACTTGAATTCATTGGTACTATTTGTACGATACAAAAAGATATTCTCAAAAACGCAATTCTTCTGTATTATAACAAAAATCGAATTTAGGCAAAGAGTAAGTATTGCTAGTTTAAATGATAAAAATCAAAAAATTTGCTTGAAATAACACAGCGTGATTCATAAAGAAGTATACACATTCCAGATGTTATAAAACAGTAGCAGTCAAAGGCACGAACTACCTTTGCGAATCGTAAGGTTGATGTACTCTTAATGTTTGTGTCTTCCCCCTTGACAGAAGTCAATTAGGCAACAGCATGTCTGTCATGTGACTAGTCAGGCGAAATGGCGACGTCTTCAGTGGATAAGGCTTTTTGTGCTCTTCAGTTTAGCAAAACGGAATCTGCAACTGTTGTGCAACTGCATTTTCGATCACGATTTGGAAAAGAATCTCCAACTAGAAAATCTATCTAATAAAGGCATAAAATTTTTCAAACTTACGGGCTGTTTGTGCAAAGGTGTAAATCCTGTACGACTGATAGTATCGCAAGAAGTTGGCATTCAACGAAACCCGGAAAAATCAAAGCAGAGGGCGAATCGTAAAGTGCAGACTTCTCAGCCTACCGTCTGGAGAATTTCAAGAAAGAAGCTGAAAACGATTCCATACGAAGTGCAGGTGTTGCAAAATCTGAACAACTCTAACAAACAAAAGCGCGCTGAATTTTGTGCCGATATGCAGCTTCATTTAGAAAATTATGATTTTGCCGATCACTTAGATTTCATTGATGAAGCAACATTTCATATCAGTGGGAAGGTACACAAGCACAAAATTCCCCTTTGGACAAGAGGGAATCACAAATTCATAATGCAACACATGCGAGATTCCTCTAAATTTGTTCTACACAGTGTCCAGAAAGAAAATGTGAGACCACTTTTAAAGGGGCGACACATAGAACATCTGAGACTGTCTCTAATAAAACTTAAAATAATCCCATACAATTCTGTTACAAGTGACATACAATATCTTAAGTTGTTCTTGATTTATAGTGCATTGAAATTGTATACTTCTTTATGGATCATCCTATTTTCTATCATTTTCATTCTTTAGATCATTTTCTATCTTTTTTAGCAAATAAATGATAAAAAAATCACTTTTAAAATTGAAAACATTTGAAATTTTCATATATACCAAATTTTTTTTTTAAGATTTTTAAAGTGGTTATTTTGCATTCCGGTTTTCAATCCTGACGTAAACATGCAAAGCTTACCTGTAAGAGCGATATATGCAACTATCGAAAAAATATGACTATTGAAGATATGGAAAGGCTATTTTATTCAAATGTACATCGAAATTCCTAAGGAATGTAGATAAAAGTTTGGTCAACCAAATCGGAAAGAATTCATAAACTTCCGAGAAAAATATACAATATATAAAACGCAGATACATAATATATAAGATGCAAAACTTTGTATATATAAAAATAGTTTTCTTATTTGTTCTCTTTTCATGCTATGAGCAGGAGTTTGAAATTTATGTTCAGAAAAACTTTTAGATGTCGAAGGAAAAAGAATTAAATACAGATTTGCTACATGCTATTCGAATCGAATGGATATTTGTAATAATATATATGTTGAGCTTCAATTTAGAGGAAAAAGATTAAAAGGAAATAAATAGAGCAAGAAAGGGCCTTTTCACCGAGTATACTACTTTTTTAATCCTCTACAATAATCTAACGGGTTGAATATGCTTGATTATATTTTAACATGGTAAAGTAATGGGGGGGGGGATGGACGTTATTTGTAAATTGCATAATTCGTCATACCATTTATAGGAAGCAAAAAAAATAAAAATAAACAGGACAAACTTTTCTTCACGAGATATATTTGAACTAGTACAACCAAATATGATATGCAGTTACTTGTTGCATAGTAATCTTAGTAAGCAATGAATTTTGAATTCCGGAGAATTTAGAAATTATTTTTACGGCATTTTATAATTAAAAGCATTAAAATTTTAGCAACGTCAATTTCATTTCCGAAAATGTATCTTCCCTAATTTTAATAAATTTAAAAACTATTTTAGAAAAAGTATCTTTCCTAATTTTAGTAAAATTTAAAAAAATCTTTTAAAATGTATTTTGTAATTATATCTTTCACTGTTTTAGTTACTACTTACTTATGGTTTTTGTGTTGATATTAAATATATTTTGTGTATACGCAATCATTTTTATAAAATTTTAAAAATGGTATAGAGACAGTTGAATCATACTTAGAATATTAACATCATCTGATACTATCGGGCTTACAAATTCAAACTTTTTTTAATTGAATTTTTTTTTTGACTAAATCTTTAGTAAATAAAAATCAACCGCCAATTCAAGCATGCCTAATTTTATTTTATATATATTTTTCAACTTGTATACTAATTCTTATATATATTTGTGTATATGGAGTGTTTAAAATATAATATTTTACGCGTATTCTTAATACAAATAGGAATTTTGTGACAAATATTATTGCACATCTACAATTTACTAAAACAATCCGACAAATTATTGCAAGATTCAGTTTTGAGATATTTCAAAAATTATTTCCAGCCACCCTTGGCTATATAATGAATCAAAATAAGGAAATTTATATTATCGAAGTATGAGCCATTTAAATAAGAACATACATATACTAATGCAGCAAAAAAAAGGAATTATTTTTAGTCCAATATCGCCTTCAATTCTATGTTGATTTTTCCCCCTGTAAAGGGGTGATTTTACAACTTGGCATCCTTCCATGGAGCAAAAAAGAGTGCCTTTATACGGATTCAGTTACATAGTTAACAACTATAACGAAATATGCAATACAGTTTTGCGAGTAATGAAACACTACAATTTCACATAATGGTTCCAGTTTATTTCGCTCTGGAAGAAACGAACAAAGTAACAATATCTGACAGTAAAATATCACGAAGTTTTCTTTATTTTTTGAAAGCATCTAACGCATGAAACATATCCTTTACTTGCTACTTGCTTTTAGAAAAATAATTCCATTAATTGTATAAACTCAAAGCATTCAACAATAGCGTCAGTTATTCGACAAAAATGAGAATTCCGAATATCGGAATCTTTGATAATTGGAAAAGAAAGAAAGGAATCAATATTTATGTAGGATACCTTATAGCACATATCAATGCTCTTATATTTTATATGATTTTATTATAGGAGAGGCAACAAAAAATTTCCAGCATAGATTTGTTGTGAAAAAACTACTTTTTTATATTTTCTTGGACACAAAATCACTGTCAAAATAGTTTCTTTACATCGCAATTATCATTTACAGCCTTCTTGTAAATTCTGTAGGTAATGTGTCCTACAAACAACTTTTATAGCCTCCTGCAACCAGGGTTGAATATCCGAGATAAATCTCATAGCCTTCCGGTGATGTTTTCCTGTTCATGAAATGCGCATGCCACGCAAAATAGCTTGACCCATTCGTAGCAACATCGACTTAAGCTTGTTACTTCATGTCCAATGTCTCATTGATGGTTCATCAATCAACTACCGAATCTTAAGTGAATGTTGGCCTTTTTGTTCATGTTAGGATCACAAAATTTATATTTCATTTGGTAAAGTGAAAAAAAGAAAAAAAGAAAACTACGCAGCTGTCAATATAAATTACGGTATCTTTCCGGACATTGACTTAATACGATCGTAAAAAGAAATGAACATGTCCGAAACTACTTTATTTATTTACATGAATACAAAATCGCATTCAAAATAGTCTCCTTAAGTCGTAATTATCGTTTACAGCGTTCTTCTCAACTCTATAATGTGTCCTACAAACCAATTCTATCGCCTTCTGCGACTGGTGTTGAATCTCTAAGATAAAAAGTAGGGTTGAATTTTCAACCCCGATCTTTATCTTAAGACTTAATATGATCGTTCTCGGGCATTCCATGCCAAAACTGGGTGTGTTAGTTTTGGCGTGGTTTTGAGTGGAAGCCTGGATATCCATTCTATTTCTATTTCCATCTCTCCATGCCATTTGGAATAGGTGTTTAATGACTGCGCAAAAAGGAGGTTTGAGGGTACATGGAGGAAGTGAGCTTGTGGTTTACTGTAGCAAGGCGTTTACCGAAGGCTGGTAACAGGCGTGACAAGGATGTCAATATCTGTACTAAAAGGTTGGGTTTAAAAAAATGGAATGGCCCTGTCATGTTATTGTATGGAATGCAGCGTGGCATCGAAAGACCGTGATCGGCCACTGTATGAATTGCGGTGCACTTTATCTCTTCTATCAGACTTTGTGGTGCCATCTGTTAGCGTGTTACAGAATAACGTCGTCGAAACGGTTTTGCTGCCATCTCATTTTTTTAGATAAATAGAGCTGCTGCATGACTAACAAATTAAACATTCAAAATTATTTTATTAAAAAAAGAAAAAGAGATTTAAAACAACTCTACATAAATGCAACTATTTTTCATTTTTTTTTTCAAAAATATTTATTCCGTCTTTAGCAGTCACTTTAATATCAGTGATTTCATTTGACCTTTCATCAAACCGTCTACTTCAAAGACAACTTCTCTTATCTATCCTAACTAAGCAATCGTGTCTAAAAGCAAATCGTGTCTAAAGCACTATTCCACCAAAGGAGCATTACATCTCTTAATGCAGAATTAAAATGAAATGATAGAAAAAAACCTTCTTAAATTTAATATTTAAAAAAAATATTAAATTAATTTCGTCTTTACATTTAGATAATTTGATACCTAAAGGAATTTTGAAGAGAATTTTACCTTGGGACTATTATCTCGAAACATTATTATTATTTAAATTCAGTACAATGCATTTACTTTCCTTTTACTTTCAAAATAAAACAATGCAAAGTATCAAGTAACCCGACATCTCAGCTATATTACAAATCCAATATAATAAAGTTTACATTAAAATTGTAGATGATTTAAATGTAGGAATAGTTTCATCTCTGTTTAATTATCAACTGTGTCATCTGACAAAATGTCTGTAACAAAGAAAGCTAAAAGAAACATGAAGTTTATAGAGATAGCTGAAATTAGATCTCAGTTTCGGAAAAAGCCTGTGTCCTCGTCATCCCAGCTTTAGCTTTACTCAGTTCTAAGCAGGGCTGGCCATCTGGGGGGTGGGGGGGGGGGGATCGGATGCCATGCACTGAAGCCCCGCAATCGAGGGGCTCCTGAAGATGATCAAGAACTAAAATAATTTCTGAACTATAATAGCGAAATGGAAAGAAGAAAAAATCAAAGGGTTTAGAAGTATATGAAGTTTACAGATATATTATAGTCTATAGCAATTGTGAAACATGTTATAAACATAATGTAATGAGATTTAACATCGTTTACCTCTCCGATTAAATTAGATTGTATATAATATTTTGAAATTCCATGCTATAAAATGCTTAATATTATTAGACCTAATCATATCCATTCCAAAGAAATAATCCTCTAGGTTTTAAAAAAGACTCACTTTCAAGAAGTTACAATTAGATTTTTTTTTCTTGTCTATGAAGAAGTTCTGGCAGTGAAATTGCTTCGACTGCAACTGGAGAAGAAAGTTCAGCACAAATTACATTATCATGCAATGGAAATATAGAAATTGCGAAATTCGTTAAATAATTGTATGTTTATACAAATATGATCGATTCAGAAAATAGTGACGAAAATGGCAGTAACAATATGATCAAATGGGTACAAATGATCCAGGTTTTCTGGTAAAATATTATAAATGATAAGTTTAGAAATACTTTGTATTGAAACTGTACCTGTACAATACAAAGGTGTTTTTACTAGGGATGCTGAAGATGCATTATTTTCCACTATGTATTACTTAAAAAATGTCAAATGGTGAAATTCAGTTTCGCAGCTACTTAATTTGTCCCAAAACGCAAGACTCGATATTTTATTGTGTTGTATACTGTTTTTCAAAAGAAGAAGAAATGAATAATCCATACGATTTACAGATGGCTATAATAACTGGAGAAAGCTGTTACCTGTATTTCAAGATTATGAATGTTCCAATTGTCACTTTAATTCGTTTATTGGTTGGAAAGAATTACTAAAACGATTAAATTTATATTCGAATATTGATAAAACAAATCAAGTTACTTTAAATAAGGAAACAGAATGACTTAAATTACTGTTTCAAAGAATTATAGATGTGATTCTTTTTTTAGCATGTAATAATCTTCCACGTTCAGAAACCCATGTAATACTAGAAATTCTTAATAAAGAAGATTTTTTAAGTTTAATAGAATTATTAAATGAATGCGGCTCTACTCTGACAGATCAAACAGAATAAAAAATAATTCGAAAAGTAGAATTATGCACATAAATTACAAGAACAGATTATTTTTGCTCTAGGAAATGAAATCCTTAACAAAATTTTAAAAGCAGCATCACATTATAGTATCCAAATGAATTGTACTCCTGATATTTTCCCATAAGAATCAAACTTCAGTCATTATTAAACGCACAAATTTTGATGAAAAAAGATTTATGAACTTGTAAGATTTAGTTATTATGAATTGAAGAGTACAGACAACGGTATCAACATGAAAGGGAAATATAATAGTGTAAAATCTACAATAATTGCTCTAAATCCTCATGCAATTTATGTCTCTTGCCAATCACATTCCTTTAATTTATTAATTTGTGATGCCGCTTCCAGCAATATATAGTAAAAAAAATTTTTTAATACTGCAATGCTTATATTGCTTATTTTCTGTATCTACAAAAAGATAGGCAATTCTATAAAAATATTTATTAATTAGTCTTAAAACATTAAGCGACACTCATCGGGGAGCCATATAAATTCGATTAAATCAATATATTCACAGTTTGAACAAACTTATAGTACCATAGAAGAATTTAATACAAATGACGATAATATAGCAGTATCTGAAGCTAAAAGTGTATTTGATTCCATTCAAGAAATCATTTTATGTTTAATAGTATGGCTTGCAATATTGCCCAAAATTAATACTATCAACAAAATATTTCAATCAAAATTCATTGTTCTTGATTGATTTAATTTAATTTAGTCAATAAAATTAAAACTGAAATCCAAAATTTAAGAACAGAATTTAGCACATTTTTAGACGAAGCAAAAGCTGTCGCATGCAGTTTGAATATTTCAGAGCCTTCTTTTGAAAAACAAATTAGAAAAAGAAAAAAAAAATTTGAAATAGCAGATGATGAAGTTATAGAAATCCTGGTAGAGAAATTTATGTTATTTTTTAAACAGTTTATTGGTTACTGTTGTTATACAGATACATTTAAAAGTATTTCAAATTTATCACTAATATAACAATTTTAGTGAAACATTTGTGAAGTTTTATAAAAAGATGTGGATGAATATCTAATCCAAGAAATTGATTTTCCACGGGATATGATTTTGAATAAAAGTGATATAAATAACACACAAGACACACTGTAATAAATGCTAAATTATAATTATAATGAATTATTTCTAAATGTATTAACTGCGTTTAAACTTTTCTTTACGTTGCCAGTTATTACAAAGAGTGTTGCGCTCTTTTAGCAAATTAAAATTAATAAAGAACTGTCTTTATTCAAGCATGTGTGCAGAACGCTTAAATTCACTTGCTATATTAAGCTCGAAAAACTTGCTTGCTAAATAAGCTTGTTATATTAAGCTCGAAAAACTTGCTTGCTAAATAAGTTTGCTATATTAAGCTCGAAAAACTTGCTTGCTAAATAAGTTTGCTATATTAAGCTCGAAAAGTGTAAAAAATTGCAATTATTCTGAAGTAATTAATAACAAAAACATAATCACGCATTAAATAAATATGCAATATTAATATATGTCCGTACTTATAATTCTTTTTACTTTAAAAAAATTTCAGGGCCCCAAATGGGAACCCTGAATAGAAGGCAAGCCGGCTCTGGTTCTAAGTGTGTTTGTGGAGTTTATACTCATTACAAAATAGTTTTCCGCAAGAGAAAGTTCCCCTTCAGATGTGAAATCAACTCTGTTTAATTGCGCTATAAATTCGCTTTTGTGTTTAGATCGACAATTTAGTCAAAGTTTCTCTTAATTGACGGTGGTGTATGTATATTCAACATTTAATGAAAAGAAACTAAATGTCTTTTTTTTAAAAATTCAAACAATTGCTTCAATAAAAGAGAAAAAACTTTTACGCATTTCCTTCAAATCCCAGTTAAAGTCTTAATCACATTTCTCTAAATTTTCCTTAAAGTACATGTAACAAAAATCTAAAAACATTATTTTTTTACTAAATTTTTGCATAAAAATATGTTATTTGGATAACTTTTCTTATATAATTGTAGATCCTTTTTTTCTTATACTGTTTTCAAAAAAACAATTGGAACTCATGTGAATATTTTTAAGATTGTTTTGCTTAAAAATGTGACTTGCCATTAAGGTAAGTTATATTTCATAAATTTCCCAAAATTAATCACATTTATGTCAGAGCTGCCGATAGACGATAATTTATTCGCTCTTGACTCTTAATGATGATGCCAATTACTTTGGGTGCGAATGCGATACCTATTGCTTTTAATCTAATACACCGCCACATTGGAGCCATAAATGTGATAATGGTAGGAGTGGGATGGTTGTTTCGTAAAAAAAATTGTTTTTTAAATTTAAATGGGATTTTAAATATTCTTAAACATATTTGGAAGTGTTTTTATATGGTTGAGAAATTCAGATTTTTCGTTCTGTTATTATCATTCTGCTGTGTTGCAACGCCATTTTTTTTTTATCCGCAAAATTTTAAAATCATTCTTAACAAAAAAAAAAAATGTCGAACATCTTTCACATATCTCATACATTCATTCAGTTTTAAATTTAATTGAGTGAAATATACTGTTTAGGGCTTTAGCATTTAAGTAATTCTCACATAGTTTTTTCCCAGCAAATTATCACATTTTTCAGTAGCCGCAATCGGCGAAATAATTAGCCAAGAAAATTGGTTGTTATCTACTTCATTTACATTTCTTGGACATAAATCTTTCATGGTTTCCTTAATAATCCATAAATAAATTAATAATTTGAAACCTTGAATTCATACAGACATTAAGGTTCTATTCTATTAGAAACCAAAACTGTTCCTATATCTGTATCTTCTAACTTGCACAGTATAATTGTGGTTTTCTAATTCTCACATATTTTTTTCCTAGTAAAGTCTCATATATTTTCAGTGGCCGTCGTTGGCTAACTAGTTCACCGAGTAAATTAGTTGTATCCATTTCATTTATATCTCTTTGGAATAAATCAGTCATGGTTATCTTAATAATCCATCGGGACTCCAACAACAAATTACTTGAAAGCGAGAAATGATGCAGACATTGAGGACACGTTATTTTAATAGTCTTGTGCAAGTTCAACTCTGTTAGAAATTATAATTGTTCCTATTTCTTTATCTTCTAATTTGCACAGTACTGCAAACTCCCTTTCTGATTTCTCATATAGGCTTCTTAAAAGTACACCTATTATAGAAGTTTTACACTTCTCGGTTCATTGTGCTATGCATTTTCCTAATTTTAAATATATATTTTTAGACATGCAATTATATCATTGGAAAGAGCAGTAGTGTTTAAAAATGGGTGCAGTTTAAAAAATGTTCGGAATTGCTTAATTCTTAGTTCTTAAAAGTAAATCTAATAAAATTTCAAAAAGTGTTCTTAAAAATTTGCTTTATACTGAAACTTTATTAACAAGCAGAAATAACCGAATCTTATTACCTTGACCATCAACAACAGAAAATAATTGCCTCCCTAACACATTCTAGCATACTTTTCTACAAAAGTCTTATTCCGCTTCCTCTTTTTAAAATTGTGGACCTTGGATATGTGCATGAGTTTCTTGTCTGCCATAAGTGACAGATAGTTACAAAAATGTCGTGAAATTTGGCGTGATCTTTGGCGTGAATACAAAATATAGATCTTTGGCGTGAATGTAACATTTTCACATTTATCGTTAGAATGTGCATTTTCGATACTTTTTGCCGGCCGATTGACATCGAAATTTGACTTCGAAGTGCAATTGTAGTCACAAAATAACCTGCCGATTTCATTGATTTAAATCATTGCGCTAATGAGTTACTGCGTTTCGCACACGCGAAAGTGCAAAACGTAAGACGGTCAATCGTTTCATAAATTTAGTTTTTAAAATTTCATAAGTTTCTATATTTTAGATGATAAATTTGTGAACCAAATTTTATCTGCCTAGCTCTTTGTATTTTGTAATCATTGAGTTCACTTTCTCAAACCAAACAACCAAACAACCGTTCAAACAACCAAAGAGATAGACTTCATTTTAATGGATTTCGCACAAAGTTAGTTAGAAATGTATAAATTTTGTATTAATTCCCCGAATGGCTCAAACCGTTTTTGTGTAATGACCACAGACAGACTGGTTGACTGACAGATAGACAGACAGACATAATGCCGAAAAAATATTTGTTCGGACTCAGGTAGAACTAAAACGTGGAGATTCCTTGAAATTTTGAGAATTTTTTGATGATTACAATACTATCTCTATATTTCATATACAGAAAATAAAAAAGCCGGGATGAAATATGAGTAGCAACAATGAAAATGCCTTGAATTTCTCTTCATGAAATATATTAATATAAAATATTTTGAAAATTATTTATTAAATTAATTAAAGATTTAAAAAAAGAACACCCATTTTTGGAATAAATGAAGAATATATTTTCATACAGCAATTATCTAAAGCTTGCAAAAAAAAAAAAAAAATTCTGAAGCATAACTAAAAGAATTCATCCTAATCCTTAAATAATTGCATAATTAATTAGAAAACTAATCGCTAGATGGCACGATTAAGAAAGCAAGTAGAGCGGAAAGAAATACCTTGAAGCATAGTGGTCAAGTGGATTAAGTCATGGCACAACTGATGACTAAAAAAAGGGGAAAACGGTTATGGGTTCTTTTTTCTAGTTGTATTGATAACCCTTCTAGCTGCCGTCGTTTTATCTTTTTAATTACGATAGAAAGTTGATTGAACGCTGCTATATTAAAAGACAAATACATTAACTCTAATTTTATCCACGGATAAAAGTTCCGATCTTAAGGCTCCCAGATTTTACCTTTTTACATTCTGTGGTTATAGCGTCCACGTGCTGTCAGAAAGACAGACAATTCTTTGATCTGTATTGATTTTGTTCGAAACTTGATGAAATCTATAAATTTGGAGTAATAATCACTTACAGAATTTCATCTACCTCATCTAACTTGTTGAAGTAACAAGTTTTTTTGAGATATCGCGTTCACAAAGAGAGAAAACGACAGACAAACATACTTTAAAAATGTGTATTTTAGTTAAGTCTGAAACATTGAAATTCATTACTTTTTTTATGATTTCAATATTTTCACTTCGTATATTTCACATAAGTGGGAAGAAAAATAATATGAAGGCTAAACAAAAAAGAAATCACAAAAATCTAATTTGGATAAAACTCACAACAAAAAATTTTGCAAATTTTGGATTTTCTAATGAATTTCTAATAACTCTTAAAGTTTTTTTATCTCTACCAATAAAAAGGCGAATATGTGCGTCTGTTGATGGCCTACAATTCGAACTTTTTGGAAGAGAGCTACAAGATTTGGTACCAATTTATTTTAGAAGTTTAAAATGTATCTTTGAAGCGATATTATAAATTTAATTAATTGTAAATTAAATAAGATTTTGGCATTTCTTTCATGGTCTTCCGAACGTATTTTATTATTGAATAAAAATTAAACTTGTGTAATTTTCTGAATTCCCAAAAAATTTTTAGAATAATTTTTTCAGAATTTTTAATATATTTTTCCTTGTTGAAGTAACATTCAAAACGCTTTCATATCTTTATAAAATATATAGTCACATGACCTTATTACATTACTAATAACTAAAGAAGAAAAATTCTTCTCTTATCTGCACAATTTACATGAGGAATAAAGAAGTGAAATTATAGTATCGAGGAAAAGCAACGGACAATGAGAAGACAGACTTTCCGGGATCGTTACATTATAAATAGTGCTGAATAATTTCTTGTGCAAAATAAATAGAGCAGTCATAAAGTTAGACATTTAAATTGATACAATTTTATATCACAACTCAATGTTTAAAAATATTTTGTTGATCAAAATGGAATCTATAGGAATTATAAGTTAAACATAATCGATATTAACAGTAAACCAGATGGTCATTAGAGGCGATTACTAATGGAAAAATAATTGGTTTGAATCGAACTTCGGAGAAGCTAGCGAATAAAGTTAATATTAAATAATTTTCTATTGTAATCAGTTATTATTCCAATTGGATATTGTTACTAGTAAAAATTATAATTGCTCGTAAACTACATTTCAGAGGAAATATGAATATAAATATTAATAAAAAAGGCAATGTATCATCACGATTCAAAAAACAAAACGTAAATTTGAAATTATGCAGAAATAATACTACTTTTGCCAAAATATTCACAAAAAATGTGCATTCCTTCATATTAAGATGAATCTAATTAGTTTCGATGAAATGATTTCTTTTCCATGCTTCAACTCGTTATTTTAATCGAAATGAAAGCTTCCCTAGTTTAGATTCTTAATTAGCCAAAAAGTAAGCTCATACAAATGGCAAAAAAATAAACCTTTCACTTTTAATTATTTTTATGAAAAAATAAAAATAAAATATTTTTTTCATCAATTCATAAGGGTACGGTATTATTTTTATGAGTTTTATTCAAATTTGTTTTCTGCTTTTTATTTCAAAAATAAAAACTTTTAAATGAAACCTCAGATTGCATTTAATTAATTCAGAATTTAAACAATGCTTCGAAAAGAGAAAATGTGAAGCTCAAAATTCAAAATCTTAATATTCTTTCTAAAGATTTTTTATTTCCTGTCATTATTTTTAAAATATTGTTGTGAAATTATTGTGATAATTTCAAAAAAGACCTGAAAATATTTTATACATATTCAACATGTTGCTGGAATTATGACTGTCTATTAATGCATATATAAACGAAATAATTTAAAACGCTGCAATACAATTAAAAAAATCATGTAGTAATAGTTACTGAATAGATGCCAAGTTAATGTTCCTCAGTCTTCACGACCATGTGATGGCATATTTGAAGCCTTTGATGACCAAAATGAAGGACCCCGAATAATCGAGAATCTCAGCAATAGCTCCAATAGAACTCGAGTTAAGATATTTGCACTACAATATTCGATACCCTGTCATGGAAGCTAAGAGGAGGAGTGAATAATGAATAGAAAAGCTAAATTGAACTCCAGTTAGTATTTAAATTGATTCTCTATTTGGAGTGTTGAGCTCCAGCAAGGTCTCTAGGAGCACTTTGTACAGTTGCACTTGTTTAACAATTTCTTTCTGCTCCTGAAATATGCAAATTAGCACTTGCAGATTTCTGCAAGTGCAATCTACAGGTCAATAGATTTATTCTGAAATTAAACAGAAGGCTAGAATTTTTGTATAAATCTTATATGTTACAATTCATTTATTTTTCTTGCTATGGTTCAATACCAATTTTACATACACATGGATAAAAAGACACAGGCTTATTTCTCTTTGACGGATACCGTCCAAAATTTGATACAGATTAAAACTTTTCCGGTGTCATGTCAAATTTCTTTTGCTTATTTTTTTCTGTTTTAAAATGAAGAAACCCAAGTTAAAGAATGGTTCCTCTGGGTTTACAGAGATTATTTGCTTAGTACTTCTTGGAATATCGGAATAAAATTTTCCCCCCTCCTACAATACTATCTCTTTGTATCCTTTCTATAGAAGAACTTCAGACATCTAAGAATCTTCAGGCCTTTGAAAAGATAAAAGAACATAATATTCAAACTTTAAAAAAAATGTACCATGAATTATGCATTATTTCGGTATAAATTGGTAAAAATGTTTTAATATTATCTTACAAATCAGTGAAAAGAAAATCATATTAACATTATATTTTTAAGACCTGTACAAAAGAGAAAACTAAAAAATGTTTAACTCAATTATTTTATTTTAAAGTAAAATGCACCAGTATTCAAATCCGTTTTTAGATAGATTATAATTGTAGAAAATGAAGAAAATTTAACGCTTTTTGATTATTTATTTTATTTCTTAAATTTAATGAGATGTTATTATAAAACTTTTAGAATTCTAAAGTTTTTCACGAAAGCTATTAAGAATTTGTCTTTCCAGACTTTGAGAACTTCTGTAAATATAAACACTTTTTCATGTTAAAGAAAATGTCAAATAATTCTCTATATTTATTTTTCTATTCTAAAAATAAATTATGGAAATAAATATTTGCTGAGATCATAATGATTTAGTTAGAATGCAAGAAAGTTTCTATAAAATATAAATATATTTTATCGAATTCCTAGAATTTATTTCTATAGATGCAAAACAATTAATATATCCGAAAAAAAAGGTGAATTCATTTTTGCTTATAAAGAAAATATATAAAAGTTCATTTATTAATTTTTAAAATATGTTTATATTTGTATAATAAAATGTTGAGATTTTTATTGTTAACCTTTTCTACCTTTTAATGTTGAATTTTCTAATTCATTATTATAAATTTTATGAGATGTTATAATCATTTATTTCATAAAATTTACAAGCAGATGGTTCCACATTTTAATACATCTGGAAGTGAGTGGAAAATCAAATACAGAACTCTATATTTAAATAACTTTTAACAAGTAAAATTAAATAAATGCAAAAGCATAAAAAACGCAAACAAAGAAGATAGCAGATAAAGCAGACAGAAGGATAAAACGTTTTGAACAACCTTTTCGAGAAAAGTTAATTATAGAAAGAATTATTCTAATTATTTATGAAATTTGTCAGCAATTATCAAGTTATTTTAATAATGCATTTGAAGAGCCTCATGCCAGTTTAACGAATCTTGAGTAAGCAATGGTAAGTCATGCATCATGCGTTAATTGTTTTGATAATAAGGAAACTAATAAAATAATATTATAATTTCGCCTTTATTTATTTCCAATATAAATGAATAATAAACTTTTGAAAAAAAATTAATAAATGAAGAAGTCAAAAAGTTTCATTTTTAGGAAGCATCGAGAACTGTCAAAATCAATTGACAAAATCCATAAAATTTTAAGAGAAATTCCAGCAATAAACTCATGACAAATGAAATAAGCATTTTCATCGAGAATATTACGAAGTCACTTTCTTTCAAATTTTATAAAAGAGCCAAATAAATCACAGATGACAGATTTCCCATCGCATACTTTTGAATTGAATTGGAACCTTCGCCATTTGGCGTCAGCCTTCACCCTCCAGTTTGGATACAATGGAGTTGACACTTTCTGTCAGGAATTTGGCGACGCTCTAAAGGATGGGCGACGCCAAGAATAAACGGGACCTCATCGCTGTCAGGGCGTTAATTGACTCGTTGGAAAGGTTGACAGGTCGGCTAATGTCACCTAACAATAGTGTCAATCAGGCAGCAGCCCTTCCAAAAGAGCGCCAAGAAGTAATTTCTCGTTCTCGACTCGCAATTCTCCGGCGACATTTCAAGCGAACCTGTAGGAGATTAAGGCTTGTCAAACTAAGTTCAGGAATTGCCTTTCTAGTTTCATTTCATTTGGATGCGAGATGTGGAATTGTGTTCAGTCGATGTTTCGATTCCCTTCCAGATTTAAGAAAATAATTGGTGGATATGTGTTGATAATTGAATAATGTTACCACATTTAGTGATTAAATTCTTGCAGTTGCATGACATTAATGAGTATTTAGTACAACTAAATTAATTAACATTATAAATCTTTTAATGATTCATCTTGTTTTAAACAGCTTATAAGATATTGGATTCTAGGTCATGATAGATTTATTCAAAAGCTGTTCAAGCAGTTTTTAATAATTTCAGCAATAATCCGTTTTATATCAAAATTTCTCATGATAATCGTATTTTATTCTAAAATTAACGTAGATAGTTTTTTTTTCCTTTCTTCTACCACGGTCTTTACATAACACATTTGTAGCATTAGTTCTATAGATGTTCAGAACTCTCTCTAATAATCCCAATACACGAAGAACCATGAATCATATGACTTTTTAGGACTGTTATTAAAATTTATTTGTATGATAGATACCAATCTAACAATTTGAGGGGGATTTGAGATGTATCATTTCATTGTTACATTGATAAGAGTTCTATTGGTTGATAGGTAAGTAAATAAAGAGATTCTTAAATACTTAATTAATCAGTAGTAACTAGGGCTAAGTTTTGAATCTTTTGGCTTGATCCCTGACATTGACGGACCCTTTCAGTGATGCTTCTTCGAAATTAGTTCCAGAGATCATCTTCTGTAATCAAAATCGTGCAAATTCATGCTATATATAAACGGAAGCAATCTTATTTTGTACAGATCACTGCAGAATGCTCTACAGAGTACTGTAGGTAGCTATTTAATTTCATCCCGAAGTGCTGTGCTTTGACATTAGCATACATTATTACATTGAGTAAAATAAGTAGTTTATGCATTAGTATGTCTTTACTTATATGAATCTGCTTTAATTATTCTAGTTTGTTAGCGCAGCTCCTTCGTTAAAGTAACATAATTTATATGAAGAGTTGAAGATCAGAAGATACTTCTAAACATTCCTGAATACTGGTAATGAGCTATTATTTTAATAGTATAAAGACTTGATTTTTACTCATTACTACTTTTTGAAAGTATATTTTTCGGGCGCGTTGACGGCAGAAGTGTAGAGCCAAGGAAGTGGTACAGATGCGCCAGATAATGGCAGAGATAAGGTATTGGTTCGTTTACGTGCCTTTCTTAAAGGAAATATCCTGAAAGAGCGAAAAACGTAATGCAATACCTGAAATGCTATTTGCACTTGCTGAACCACTTGTGGCCACATGGAGAAAAAAAAATATTGTACCTTGGCGGCCATTTACCCTCACTGTATCGTTGATTAAGGGCAAAATTTTCATTACTAGTAGAAATTACGTACGGGTGCCTGAAAAATAGCCGAATGAAGTTAGATAGATACACCTAAGTTTCATTGATTGTTGCAACATTTTTTTCGATTTTTTAACTAGTTCGAAAAATATGTGTTTGGAATATTTTGGAACATTGTTCATCATTCTTATTTTAACAGAAGAATGAAGTTATAGAGACATACTCAAGCTTCATTGATAGTTGTAGCATTTTTTAGATTCGTTTGATGATTCGGAAAATATGCTTTTGGAATCTTTTGGAATACTGATTATTATACTTATTCTATTATTGGAAATTTTTAATTCATAACTTTCACGGTGATCTTGAGTAATGATTAAAAAAACTAGAAATCCACTGTTTGGTTACAAATGCTATCATGTAATGACAGGAAAATTAACTTTTTAATTTAAAACTAAAGCAGATAATTTCTGAACAAGTATAACTGTTTTAAATCTATCTCATTAGAAAATTTCAAAAAAATAAAATGTATGAAAGATGGCATTTTTGCATCAAAATAGATTTTCTGAGTTCCAATACAGCTTAAAGTATTTATTTAATTCCTTGTCTTTGAAAAATCATTCACTCAAATGAAGATTAACAAAACAAACAAAAAACCATCAAGGTGAAATCATATTTTCTGATAATACTGATTATTTGAACCCTTGTAGCAACTAATAGAAATAGTACACAATGAACCGTCTGGACTGATTTAAAGCCTTGGATTTTAAAAGCCATGGGTTATGTTAAAACCCTGGGTTTTATATTTGATTATGAATAAGAATATATTGATATTCATGACTATATTTGTAACCACTCAATACAATATAGTCATAAGTATCTCTATATTTCTATTGAGTAACTATAATTTGTCTGCACGGTTCACTACTCCTCTCAGAGTCTGGAAGAACCCGAGGTACTTATATTTCTTTTTTAAGTCAATGGAGAGTAATTGAGATTCATCTATACTGACTTCAGATTCTTAAGATCAGATTTCATATCTTAATATGACCGAGTCGAACCGAAGAAATGTCACATTAAATTTATATGAACAAAAACATCTTCACTTTAATTAGGTAGCAAATTTTAGGAAGTTGATACTGGTTGTTATTTTTTTTTATTGTTTGAATATTTTTCAAATATATCGAATCATTAAAAAGAAAAGCCGTATTGTTTTAAAATAAATTGATAATCTTACAAATCTTACTGAATTTCTTCCTCTTCACTGAGATACAAGTACAAATAAGTACTAATCTTCATTGAAATCTATGTATAAATTAGTACAAATCTTCACCAAGATATAAATCTCATACAAAAGTGTAGAGAAATAAATATGAACGTCAATCTTGACTCCTGAATTTTATCTATATTTCCGATGTCTTGTAGAAGTTAAATAAGTAAAATCTTGAAATCCATAGCTAGTTTCATAATAAAGTAAAAGTAACTTATTGGTGATTTTTTTGTTTAATTAAAAAACAAGGTCAATTTAAAGTGACAAAGAAGAAAGAAAAACTTAATAAGAATAAATGATTAAAAATTAGAGAATACCGTAGAATGACATTGATAAAATAGTAGAAATAAAAAAATGTAAATGAAAATTTTAATAAATAATTGTGAGCTGTCACAGAAGACATATCAATATATAAATTAATAATTAAGTAAAATATTTTTTTCTGCTTAACAATATTCCTTTGACACACAGAATACACATTTTCTATTTCATTTCAGTTATACCAATAATATTTCTTCTTTCAAAATATTGTAGAATTTGCTCTTTCCTTCAATAGTCGTGTCTTTTTATTTTCATTTTAAATACATAAACAAAGTGGTTATTTTCTGAAAAGCATCAAAAATAGATTTTAGATGATTTTTTTTTTCAAATAGAGACAAACTCTACTTTTACCTTTGAAATTTCTTTAAGAAATTCAATTTATCAATACTCCATGTAACGATCTTAATTTAATTTATTAGTTTAACAATATTTAAAGCTAAGAGAATTCTAAAATAAATAACAGAATTGTGATACTTTTGTTATAATCAGAATTTCTTTTAAACTCGAAGACAATCCATAAGAATGCATAAATGGTTGAAAACTATGAAATAAAATATAATTGTAAATTTTCTCTTTTAGAAAATGATCGCACAATTCAAAAAAATAATTATTATTAATTAGTAAACATTTCCAAAAATTAAATTTGTAATTTATTATTCCTTTTACTTGTAAATGAAGATGTAAAAGACAACGTAAAAGTGAAAACACTTTAAGAATTATATGCTTATCAGAATTATCCCATTTTTATGAATTTCACATTATTTTGTAATTTGTAATTCTGTGAAATTTCCGTAAAAATGAAAGTAGAATTCATTTTCAAAAGTATCTTAATTACACTGGTTTCATTTTTCTTAATTATTGTAATATTTTACTTCGTTGATGAAATTAATTAATTAATTAATTTAAATATAAAGTTATATTATGATATAAATAACACCTATAGAATATGAATGAAAGGAATAAACTTATTAACGATTTCACAGATTTTGGCTTTTTAGGGAGGGATATTTTACATTCCTTAATTAAATATTTCAATCTAAATTCTATTTCATCAAGTAAATTAAATAAACATTTTGCAATTCACAGTTTAATAAAAATAAAATGATGTTTGTTGTTACTTTGTAATAAATCTCTGCATGGTTCTTAAAGACAGCACATTTATTAAACATAGAAAAGAAACGAACACAGGTATTGTCGGTTTCGCACAGCATCATGTTAGGCAGTTCGCAAGAGGTATGATGCGCCGGAACGAAGCCAGAAGCGTAATCACACAGATATTCTTATGAGAGAGAAAATAGCTCGCTCGCTTTATCCCAATAATTTCATTCTTTGAGCAATTATTATTTTTAGGCACCTTTTTTGAATTAAATTTAAAACAATTCGTTACTATCAAATCTGATGAGATACAATAAAATTTATTTACAATTTTATGTAATCATTTTTTAAAAAAAAACCTTTCCTTTGTAGAATTCTAAAATAACTGACTAATTTCCCTTCTCTACTTATTTTATATTATTTGATTTTTTATTTTAATTTTATTGCTTATGAATTTCAATAGATTATCTTCCTTCATTTGAGAATAATCAACATTTGAAGGATTTGTGCAGCTTTTCCTCGCTTGTCATGCAGAAAAAGGTATTGTTGTCTAGCTTTTATCTCTGTTATAACCGTTGTGATAATTTTTAATAGAATTCCGGAAAATTTATTTTAAAATTCTATTATTTTTAGTAATGAAATATAGATTAAAAATTGAAGAAAAGAAGTCAATAAAATAAAAAAATTTCTACTTTTCACTACACTAAAAAAAGTGTACTTTTTAAAAATTTGTTATGCTTTTTTAGGTATTTTTTGATACTTTTTATTTAATTTCTCATATTTTGCGTCTACAAAGACAATATTTTCTATTCAATTCTTCAGCCCCTTCTTGAAAAGTTAGAATTTCAGTATTTTGTATATTGTTTTATTTTTGGAGAAAATACACTATTTTAATACTTTCATTGCTTAGTTATCAGCAAATTCATTTATAAAATTAAATCTTGTCTGCGTGTGCATGCCCTCCTGCTGGTAATTAGTTCTAAGAAAAATTTACTTCAAGTCTCCATCATAATTATAACAATGAATTATAAATTTAAATCTAAAAAATACTAACTCTTCAAATAAAAAAATCTTATTTTTGGTGCATTCATTTAAGTGGTTATATAAAAAATGTTTTTGGTAAATTTATTAAAACTTATTTCTTTCGTGGTTTTCATGGGCTAAAAAGCGCATTTCTAAAGTTTAAAGTTCAAGAAATAAAGATTATCCGAAAAGAAAACATAATTAATCAAAGAAAATTAATTCAAAACTATAGTTTTAAGGACTTGCATTGCCATGTATAAAAGGAAAATAATATATATGAAATTCAAGTTCTACTTACGAACGATACTCTGAACGATAACAAACTCTGTATTTCCTTACTAAACAATTTTAAGTAATCTTTGTTTACTAATAGAAAAATATATTGCAATTAAATATACAATCATTGTGACGAAAGCAAGAATTATCCCTGCAACCAAAAAACTATTATAGGCAATTCGTGCTTAATAAATCAATTATCATACCAGTTTTTATCGATTTTTTTCCACACAGTAAATTCAGCTCAATGTATTTTAAATAACTATAAGCTTTCAGACTAAAAAAATAACCTCTTTTACGTAAGACGTAAGAACATACATAACTATTTAAAAATTAAATCTGTTTCGGGGTTTATGAAATTGTTTTCAATGAAATTTTAGGAGGAAAAAACAAAAATCCAAAGACCAGGTTGTTATCTAACATTCCTCTTTTTGATGTAGATAACTAAGCTAATAAACAGAATTTCAATATCTGAATTATTTAGGTCTTAAAAAGAAATAGTCAGAAATTAAAACAATCCGATCAGAAGGCGTCGACGGCTGGAAAAATATCGTAACTTTGATAGTTACAAATTTCTAATATTGTTAAAGAGCTCGAAGTGCAGACCTAAAATTGTTCCTTTTTTAATGTTTTTTTTTTTTATCAAACTATAAATTAAATTCATATCCCAGATTTTCATGTTAAGGTGCAAAATAATTATAACCCAGGATTTCGTAATATCATACGTCGTTGCCGAAAGTATCCATGTATTCTTATCAAATGAAAAATACTCAATATACTGAATCCAAATTCATTCGAACACTTAATTGAATATAGCAAAATTAAGAATTATGATGCAATTATCTCTTTCAATGCAAGTGAAGCAACAATAACTATAAATCAAATTACTCCTTTTTTGACTGATGCAAAATAAAACAACTCTTTTCTGACTTGATTTCAAAAGTTAAATTAAACAATTCCTAAAAATAATATTTCCCTCATCTATTAGTTAAAACCATCAATTATAGACCTGAAAAAAAATTTCGCTTTTGTTACACGCGCTAGCTTACACTGTTTCAGCAATAACTATTTTAAAAGAGATTTTATTGATTTTTTTAACGAAATATCCCAAATCATTTCTTTGAAACTAGCCAAGAAGAAGTGGAGATAGTAGATTTGTCATTCTTACTACTGACACAATACACCTCATCCTCTGTGTGACGCTTTCAACACACCAAATCAATCTTGTCGCTTTCTGAAGCTTGAGAGGCCAAGACATACCACCCACTTATTGGCCGACATCTGTTTTCACGTTTCTAAAAACGGAAGAAAGGCGAAGAAAAGCTTTCAGGCACTTTAAAGACTGATGAGCCCAGTGGGCAATTGTGTGTCGGTGACGTATGGGTCTTCCGGGAGATCGTGGGCAAGCCAACAATTGGGGCCAAGAACTTAAATGAAGAAAAGCCCGCACGTGCCGCGGAAGTTTGGTCCCTGAAGGGTAACAATGGCACCTTGCCATTGGATATTGATTATGATACAAGAAGTCGTCTCAATGGGGTAACTATCCCAAAGACTGGAAAGAGAAAAGGAGAAAATGAAAGAAGGCTATTTGGACTGATTAGTTTCGCTTGTAAAGACTGCTCGTCCGAAAGGAATCATCAGAAAAAAAGAGATTGTTAGTTCTCAAAGAAAGAAAAATAGTCAAGAAAACTGAAACTCTGCTTTCTATTTCAGAAAATTAATTATAAGGATGATCAAATAATTGAAAGCATCGGTTCTAATAACCCAAAAGTCGCTAAACGAGTTTAAAATATAAACGAAAGATATATTCGATATTTTTAGAATTTATTGTTGAACACTATCAAAAAAATATGCATTCTTTTTATTATTATTATTTAAAGCCAAGTAGCATTTTTCCTCTCATTACTCGACAATCACCAGGAAAACTTTCAAGATTGACCTGATTGTAGTGAATTACACCACAAGGACTGGTAACAATGCAAACATAATTCGTTAGAATTTCTTACATAGCATTCTAATCAGTAGTCATATAGTCATTCAAATTTCATCCAAAATTTATTTTATTCTGACAGAATATTTTACTTCAGATTGCTTCAAATAAATATATAAATATGTATGCCTCCAATACTGTATATATTTATATTCATATTTAATAAACAACGAATTGTATGGCCTGGGAATCCTTAAATATTATTTAAGTTCAAATATCTCTACAACGATTAAAGCGATGCAACTGCTCGTTTTAGTATTCCGAGAATACTACGTTCCGTCGATTATACGTCTCTAAGAGTTGAGACGTGGAAGGAGGAGCCATTTCCGGAATTTTCCGTCCTTCTTTGACCTTGATTTCCGTCCCATTATATGCTTTTCCGTTCAGGTTCCCCCCCCCCCTTCTTTCTGTAAATAAGTTCTGTCATTTATGAGCATACTATTTTAACTCAAAATCGCGTATTTATTGCTTATATGGTTCATTCAAGTGACAAAGAAGCTTTCAGTAATGGCACATGGAATATTTTATATAACAGCATTAAATGTGACCGAGATTATCTACAGCTATTTATCTCAAAATGTTATAAAAAATTCAATAACAAATAAAAAAGAAATGTTTTAACATAAAAGTTGTTATCATTTTGTAAAAAAAAAAAAAAAAAAAAAAAAAGTGAACTACCAAATTTTGAAAACAAAAATCGTTTATTTATTCATTATAATTTAATGTTTAGGTTTTTTACAGCAAATAAAAGCTGCTCTAAAGTATTTTATTGTGAATTAGTTGCTTTTTACTAGAATGTTGTAAATTATCCCCAGTTTTTACGTTTCCTAAGTTCGCGAATAATCCGAATTCAACTTATTGTTGAATGTAAACATCCCCTAATTTCATATCGCCTCCCACACTTATTTTGACAAAATAAACGCATCCTGATGTATGCGTAAAAATGTGGGAGATTTTGAATCCCAGAACAAACATAAAAAAATTACTATTGCCACAATGTACCTCATTTTGTGTCAGAGGCATTTATAATTTCTCAAAGTTTTGAAATAAAAACCTTGTTGTGACTTTTGTTTCATCATTGAAAATGCATGGAGATAATAAGCTATTTAATTTAGATTCTTCTACAAATAATTCTCACCGGTGTTCAATATACATTAAATTCCATTGAGTAATATTTTCTCTCGTATATGTGTAAAAATGCAGAGATGATAGAATTTCTTTTATGTAAAATCATTAAAGACTCACAATAAATACATTATTTCTGATCGTAATTTCTGTTTATTTGCATTAAATATTCTTCAATATTCTTTATCACTCACTGCCTATATTAAGAAATCATCAATTTTTTTGTGGTCACCCTCCAACTTACATAAGTGATTTCGAGACCTTGCTAGTCAAATGCTTGCATCAATACTACCTCATAAAAAATCTTAAATTATCCATTAATATTCCTTATAAAACAAAAGAATGTCTCATCTGCATATTCTACTATTAAATAGTTTTAAACTCAAAAGTTAATTTTAATTACAACATTGTATAACCAAAACGATGTGTATGAAACACTGAAATATTCTAGGGCAATTTAGTGTAATTTTCAGTTTGTAAATTGATGCAATTAAATCAACAATTAAACACTAACTTTCTTAAATACGGAAATAGAAAAAAAATTTCTACCAACAGATGATCGACTAATTGATAGAATAAATATGCTGGACAGCTAAATATCGAAATAAATATTAAAAATGACTGCATTCAGATATAATTATAACCAGTTTTATCGAATTTCGTAAAAATAAGTGTATCTTATAAAATATAGCTAGTATGATTGAAAGTGTAACCGTAGTTAGAGTAAATTATGCCACGAGCAGAATTATGAAATTATTTTGGTATATCGTTTGAAATCTAGTATAAAATGATTAGTAGTGGAGTATTGTTGACTAAAACAAAGTAAATAATGTCGTTTGCATTTCACTTAAAAAACCATAGTACTCTGTAATCCAATTTTTTATCAAGTGTAGTCAGTATTTCCATTTATATCACTAAGTCCAATTTTCCGAAGGTGAAATGATTTTTTTATGTTAATTATTAAATATGACAGAGTAATTCATGGCATGTCAACTATGCTTAAGTTGAAATCTCTGCACCAGCAGAAGTTGCATTACAAAATCTGCATTCTGTCTGAAGCACATTCTTTGTTTGATTTCACTATCAATCTTCTATCGACAAAAACTAGATTACTGGCTAATTTTTGGCTAGTCTAGTTGGCTAAGTCTTTTTTTTTAAAAAAACTATTAAATTAAATTATTTTTTAAAGTTATAAATCTATTTTTCAGGTAAATGTACAAGAAAAGCATGTTGCGACTTGCCTGGTTTTTGTTTCCTACTGTGCTCTTGAAAGGATATATTCACTAATCGCTTTATATCAGTTTTTTTTTTTGCATACATGTATATTTATTAGAGGAATCACAATGTTTGGTGAAACTTATAGAATATTCCCATTAATAAATATTCATAAAATAAATCCTAGACAATAATTCAACGGGCGAATGAACCAATTAAAAGATACAAAATATTTTACAGATCATAAGAAAAATGATAATTTATAGATGATACTATTTTTCGAACATCTCTTATAAACATATCATATACTTGAATGATCAATCATATTACATAGTTTATTCAACTTTTTTCTCTTTAATTTAATATTAATATTTGAGATGTATTCATGTCATCATTTTATAAATAATAAATTTTTATAGTTCAAAACAAAATTATGATTTATAGAGAATACTATTTTTCGAGTATTTCTAATAAACCTAACATATACCTGAATGAATGATCAATCATGCTATATAGTTTATTCATCTTTTTCCTTTTTAATTTTTGTGATGTATTCACATGATAATTTTTAAATTGTCTCATATATTCTACATATTATAATCCTGCTTTGATTAAAAACTGTAATAATAAAATATTTAATAAATTCATTCTAGATATTTACTCTTGATATAACAAAAGATCCTGGATTCTCTTCAAATGAATATTTCTTAGAAAACTGTTTTGAATATTAATTGAATTGATATTCTTTCTAAACCTGCATATGTTTTTTTAAATCCTTTTATTTAGAATAATAAATTTCAAAGAGAATTTCAGTTCTTAGACTTTTTATAAATCCGTGAAATAAAAATTCGATCATAAAAGCCTAGCTCAAATAAAGAAAGGGTTTATTCTACATATGGAAAATATTAAGACTTTTTTCATATAAATAATATTCTAAAATTAATTTTTGAATAACTGTGAAATGAATATTTTGTTATATTTATATAAATGCTATCCATTCAACTGTTCAAATATTATGAATCTTAAAGTTTTTCTATCTATTTACATACATAATTGTAAAGAGGATTTAATGAAACTTTCGAATATTTGATTAGAAAGAAATTTAACAAAACAGAAAATTTTACAGAAACTTAATAAGCATTTGAATTGATTTGAATTAATTTTAAACACTATTTTCTCTTAAAATAGTAGTACAATTTATTTCTTATAATATGCTGTTTGTATTGTATTAATTCTAAATATTTTTTCAAATACAAAAATATGTATAAGCAAATAATTATAGAAATTTGGTTGTATACGAACCATCTAAATAGCTTTAACATTATTCATTAAAAGATATCAGAATGATAACATTGAATTAAGGCTTCTTTTGCGAATTTTACAAAAAGACCCTGCACAATGTTAATTATATTTCTGATCGTAATAAATATTTTAATCTCTGCCTGAACCTATGAAACCTAAATAGATATTCAAAAACCTAATATTTTATACTTTCATAATTATAAGATATACAAAGAAAAAATATTATAAATTATTGTAAATTATCTTTCTTGATTTTGAGTATCTTTGAACCTGAAGAAACCATTTTTAGAAATATGTCTGTTTATCTTTTCTGCTAATATAAGTTAAACTCAAAGGATATGAACAAAATTCGAAATGAAGACGTTATGCAAAAATTGTAAATTTGTATCAAATCTAAGATTTAAATCTATAAAAGAGAAACATTTCTGTCGGTCTATTCGAGTTTACTTTCACAGATTAAATCAAAAATTTAATTTAAAGAAAAAAAAATAGTTGGTAAGATATATTACGATATAATAAAATTGTTTCCGATGGGAGATAGACAAAACAATTTAATTAAATAAAAAAATAAATTCATCAAGTACGCATTAACGTAGAGTTAGAAGTATTCAAATGAAAATTTGTTGTAATAGTGCACAGTGCCAATGACGAAGGATTATTATAGCATACATAATCTGGTAAAAACAGATGTAATAGTGATTCCTTCTAATGCATCAACAAATTAGTTTACAACAATGTTATTACGGATTTGCAATTTTGCTCCCCCAATACAATAAATCTCTTGGTAAGAAAGAATTTTACGGATAACTCAGATAGATGCTGAATAGATTCTGGATCGATGGCCTGTTGCTCAGACGGAAAACTTGGCAATCATTTGGAACTTTGGTGATAAAATTGAAGTTTCCAGAAAGTATAAGAATCATAGTGCTATCCATTAGGAAGCGAGTTATAGTGATCTTTCTTTATTTTTTCACTGATACTACAAAATGCTGGGAGATACATTTGCAGTCAGTCGGTATTAAGTTAGTCAATGAGTCGTGTGCTGAGTACCCATTCATTAGCAAGTCGACAGTCGAGTTGAGCTCAAGAGATTAGTTAGTGGAGAATAGATGTTCGAGATGTGCGGTTCTGTTTGAGTGTTTTGTGCTGTTTCGGTTGTTTACTACCTATTTGCTACCTGTATGTTGCTGTTTTCTGTAAATGTTGTTCTTGTGCACGCTTCTTAATTGTGTTATCCGTATGTTCGTATTTAATAAACCATTAATTTTGTTATACTGCCTCATCATGTATCTGAACAAGATTCAATAATTTTCATATTCGGATTGAATTTTCCGTAATATATA
>JAPMOR010000331.1:434546-488437 GCA_026543865.1 Argiope aurantia
ACTTCAAAATTGAGCGAGAGAAAATTGTATAAATTAAAGAGTGTTAAACTGGATTTCGCTTTTCAAGTTCGCTTTCACTTTGTTATGATAAACATTTAAGTTTCAGCGTAGAAATAATGAGTTAGACAAGTCGAATAAGACTTACTTTTGTGTATTTCATTTGAAATCAAGAAAAAAATTATTGTCGCATGGTATTGTAAAATTAGGTAAATCAATATATGGTTTAGATTGTTCCTGCCTGCATTTAAGTTTGAAATAACTTGCATATTTTCTAAATTTATATTATACCTTTATTTATATTATACCTTTTAAGATTCGAGACATTCTTTCCTCAAAATATTGTGCCTTTGCTTTGAGCTAATCACTTCACTCGACGTTTAAATTGATAATTGTTGAATTGGAATTATGTGACTTCTTTGTGATCGTAGATGATATGTATATATATATTTATTTTTACTATGTGGTTTTTGTGCTGTATTTAATGATGTGCCTGTGAATGTTGCTGTTATTGCAAGTATAGTAAAACGAGCATCTACGCTTGAATTAAAAATCGTGGTAACTGTGAATATGTTTTGAAAGTGTATCTATCCTACTAATAGTCTTAAATTATCCGTACAGTACTACCTTCGAGTTTTGTCTTTTCCGAAGCACCCCTTGTCTTCTATGACTTTTTCGGATAGTCTTCGGAGACTTCATAATGCTCGACCGTCTCACATCCTTCCCTTCTGTGAGAGAGCTAAATCTATCCTTCATGATTCTGAACTCCATGGTAAGGTAATCCAAACTACTGATCTCTTTTCCTTCCCTCTTTGGGATATTCTCCAAATTTCTTTTTTAAATCCCTTCTCTGGGTTTGGGAAGCAGGATACTGCTCATATTGTCTATCAGAATTTATTCAATGCTCTTTGCTGTCATTATGCAAAATACTTAAAAAATTTTACGGATGGTTCGAAGTCAAATGATCATGTTGGTTGCGGTATTGTTTTTGATACCAATACATTCAGTTACCGCCTAGACACTTCTCTTTCAGTTCTATCTGCGGAATTATTAGCAGTTTTTTATGCTCTTCAGAGGATTTCACTCTCTTCTGAGCGTAAATTCTGTATTTATATTGACAGCATGAGTTCATTGAAAATGCTTTGTAATCTCTAAAATCAGGTTCATCCAATTGCCTTTGAAATCCTGAGACTCTTAAGGACTCTACAAGACAGGGATTTTCAAATAATTTTTTGCTGGATTCCTAGCCATGTTGGAATAATAGGTAATGAGATGGCGGATAGTGCAGCAAAAAATGCGTCTTTGGTTTTGCAGCAAGATATTCCGTACAACGATGCAAAAAATGCCTTTACGCGTCGTGTATACTCATTATGGCAAGAATCATGGAATAATCAGATGAATAATAAACTCTATTCTGTAAAACCGATTATTTCTTCCTGGCCTTGTATACCAGTGCGAGAGTTGGATGTCAAATTGGCTAGACTCCGCATTGGCCACACACGTTTTAGTCACAAACATCTTTTATTCGGCGAACGGGCTCCTTTTTGCTCGAAATGCCAAGTGGTTTCAACGGTTTTTCACCTTTTAATTGAATGTCCTAATTTTATTCATCATCGTTTGAGATTTTTTAATACTTCATCAGTGGATATGCAAATGCTTGTCGGGGAACATCCCCACAAAAACCTTTTTAAATTTTTAAAAGCAGCTGGTTTTTACCATATTATTTAACATCTATCTTTGTTGTTTTTACCTTGTTTAGAATTTTAAGACGTACTGATTTGAAATTTTATCAGTGTTTACATCCAGTTTTTACAGTTGTTTAAATAAAGTATAAGACCTCCTTTTTACCATGTGTCTGGAGCAGTATAGTCAGATATGGCACTTGCGCCAATAAACAACAAAATCCAATCCAATCCAGTTATACCAATAATATTTCTTCTTTCTAGAATTTGCTCTTTTCTTCAATAGTCGTGTCTTTTTATTTTCATTTTAAAACATATTAAACAAAGTGGTTATTTTCTGAAAAGCATCAAAAATACATTTTAGACGATTTTTTTTTTTCAAATAGGGACAAACTCTACTTTTACCTTTGAAATTTCTTTAAGAAATTCAATTTATCAATACTCCATGTAACGATCTTAATTTAATTTATTAGTTTCAACAATCCTTAAATCTAAGAGAATTCTAAAATAAATAACAGAATTTTGATACTTTTGTTATAATCAGAATTTTTTAAACTCGAAGACAATCCATAAGAATGTATAAATGGTTGAAAACTATGAAATAAAGTATAATTGTAAATTTTCTCTTTTAGAAAATGATCGCACAATTCAAAAAAATAATAATAATTAATTAGTAAACATTTCCTAAAATTAAATTTGTAATTTATTATTTCTTTTACTTGTAAATGAAGATGTAAAAGACAACGTAAAAGTGAAAACACTTTAAGAATTATATGCTTATCAGAATTATCCCATTTTTATGAATTTCACATTATTTTGACATTATTTATACATTTTAAAAGACAGCGAGTACAGAAATTAATTAAATCATATAAAATGCACAATGTCTACATCTAAGAAAGATTTGTATTAAATTTGGTAGCTGTAATTCTATTTGTTCCTCCTGAGATACAATGGCAGATACATGTGCACAAATATATCTTTCTTCATTATTATTAGAGATGTCAAGAATTTTATATTAAGTTAGTTATTTTTGTATTCTATTGTTTATTCATTTATGATTCACATCTTTATTTCAAAAGAGAGTAAAATTTAATTAGAACATTTGTTAAAGTTTCAGTGACTGTCTCTTTCAAAATGAATATGCATTTTATTAGTAAGGAACAATTTGTTTAGGCTTTTTATATTTAATTATACAAATTTATTACAGGTTCTCGTATCTCACTGTTTATATAAAATCAAGTGTTCTGTATAAAAATTATTCGAAACATTTTCTGTATGTTTTCATAACAAGAATCTCTTTTGTTGATATCAGACATGGAAAAATGTAGTTATTTCAAAATCTCGCTTGAGTCTCCCAGACCTAATAATTATTACCGCTAAAGCTCCGAATATCATTAGTTTCTTTTTCTCAACTATCAAACGCGCTAAATAAGGAACGCAACTATAAACCTAAATAATGAACGTGCTCCAGGAACTGTTTTCTGGTTTCTAAAGAATCTTTTCCTTAAATAAAGATTCTATTTTATGTAACGGCTTACATAAAAATACAATTGAAAATACAATTCTAGCTCTAAATAGCAACTTTTATTCAAGTGGAAATAAGAATTTCTTTTCTCTTCTATGCTTTCACTTCAACGTTCGCCGAAGGCAAAGAAATATTTCAAGTGAAAGCACTTCAAGAATGTAGAATTGCTTTATATAAATTCATTTTTAAGGCTAATGTCTGAAAGAGCCACAATAGCTTGACTATAAAACAAATTTTGTTCGTGATTTTAATTTTGAATATAACACAAAAACAGAGAAAAAAAAATCATCTTCCATTTGATTGTATTTGCAATGGAGTCAATGACAACACATTCCCTAAAAAGCCCTCAAGAATTATTACACATCTTTTGAGTTTTGAGCCCTGAACTTGATGAGATATGTTTGACCAAATTGAATAAAAAACAACGTGCGTGTGTGTATAGACATGTAACTCTAAATGGCTCAAAAAACAGGCCTCGTATTATACGGTTTTGGTCTGTCCAAAACTCTTTCGCATACTCTCTAATAAAATTGTCAGAGAACGCCTTGCACGAAATATTAACTTTTGGCGTGAATTTAGCATTTTTATTGAATCAATCGTGTGATCCTTGGCGAGAGTTTTTTGGCAATTAATCCCTGGCTTTCAGTTATAATATACGAAAATCTAATTTGTGCTTTAAACACGTTTTTCTCAATCCATTGAAGCAAAGATTTGACACAAAACTGCACTTGTAGTCACAAAATCTCATACATAATTTGATGTATTTAAGTCATTATATGTTTGAGTTATCGAGTTTACCTGCTTCTGAAAGTACAGACAGACAGACAGTCAACCCGTTGGTTTTGACTCAAACTTTGGTAAGTGTATACATTATAAATGTTAAATATGCGTACTGAATCTTATCTATTTAGCTCTCTTTGTTTTGCAGTTATCGTGTTAATATATATACGAACAACCGCACAGACGGATTTCCTCTGAACAGATTTTACACAAAATGTTGATATAAATCTGTAATTTAGGTGTAAAGACCGTATAGCAAATTTTAACCATCTAACTCGTTTTTTAGTTATCTTTGTCACGTTGGACATTTTCCAAAAATGTTTTTTTCAAACGTGAAGGGTATAGTTATCGCCAAAATCTGAAGATCTGGAGTTCGAATTTTTTGCCGATTACTATACTTTCTTTATGCCACGTATACGAGAAAGTAAAAAGTGTAAAGTCTAAATTTTTATACATTATGCCCTTTAACAATACATTTTTGAAACAGTAACATTTTATACCAAAAAAAAATAATCCCCTCTTGAGAAATTAAAATTAATCAAATAATGAAACTTTGAATATCACTATTTAAAACGGTTATTGATTATTCTAATAAGGGCCACACGAAACATCTTCGATTCAGTGTATTCTTCATAATAGTAATGACCAATGATTGACGTAAATTCGAAACTTCCACACTTTTATCAGCTTTGGATCCAAAAAAAGTTAACCTTTTTTTTTCTTTTTTTTTAAATGTGTACAAGTTTAAAATATTTTACTAAATATCACAGAGCTAATGTAGAACAATTTCAACTTTTAATGGCAATTTTTCAGCACTAAATTTATTGACCAAAAGAAGAGAAATATACCATTTAAAGCAATTTTATTACCAGAAGTTTATTCTTTGAAGGTAACTATAAAGTCTTGATTAGAATGGGCCTCCTTTGTTTATTGGCTGTTTGAATTTGTTGTTTAGAATTCAAAAATAAGTATCTGATTTTTTCATATCATTGATCATCAGGAGACATCGTCATACAACTTTTATTGTTATACTCGTACATACAAGACATTGACTTTAGAATTGCAATTGTAGTTATGGAATGATATATTAATTTTCATTTATTTAAGCCATTGCGTTTTTCTGTTTACAAGCATGTAACAATATCAATTGATAGATTTGTTTCAAAATTATACCTATATTCTTATTAAAATATTCTATGCCTATATATATATATATCAAACCACGGAAGGGGGGGGGACCCGGTGATGACCCTTAGAACTCGACCACAGTTCCAGCCAGTATTGCTGTTGCGACGGTCCGGTCATTCAGTTTTCTTTATCCATGTGCCTTAGGGTGTGTCGGAGAGTCAGTGATATGACTATACCTAGATATCAAATTGTATTTATCTAACAGTTTTGTCCTATTCACTTGTATTCGGGAATGGATTCCTTTCAAAATTTGATAGAAATGTAAAATATACTTTAAATTCTAAATACTAAATTCTATCCGTTTAGTGCAAAGCATTTTTGAGTTATTGTGTGTACAAAGAGACGGTCACTATTCCAAAAATCTGTTCTCCGGACTTGGAGAAATCTGAAACATGGAAATTTGTCAAAATATTAAGTTTTAATTCTATTGCGCTTGCAATATTTTCTTTTTTTTGTATACTTCATATACTAAACAAAAAGAAAACTAAATAAATTCATTTTTTTTTAATCTGCTTTCTTTCGAATAAGGAAAAGGTAGCTTAAAAATGAATGCAAGATAATTAGAATTACTAAATAACATTTAATAAAATTTAAAAGAATAAGTTAATTTTTTTGGAAGAGGGCAGTGATATTTTCATCTATAATTTCTTAAGTTCTTACTTAATAGAAGTATCAAATGAAAATTATTTCTCCTTCTGAAAGTTACATTTATTCATCAAAAATCTAATCGAATTCGAAATGATGTTGTTATGACTCCAACTGTCATCATTCGAATTAAAAATTTAGAAATTCCATTTTTTTATTAAAATCTTAATATTTTGATTTCTTTTAAACCTTTAATAAGATAGATGCTTCCAATTTTATTAATTTAAAAATATATTTTAAGTGTTTACAAAGTCTTAATTTTTTTTTCTTGTACTTCATTTACTCTAAAAACTTATTCTATATTTGAAGTAAAATTTAACATGAAGATTTCCAAAAAAAAAAAAAAAACTTTCTTGAGATGTTTGATTTTGAAACATTTGAATATTCATCCAAATTCTAATTATTATTACTATTATTCAAACAAAACTCATTTTGTTAATTTTTTTAATGCAAAGACCTTTTTAAAAAAGAATTTTGGTCGGAGCTATTTGTTTTATAAATATGTAATTATTAGAATTTACATTTACCATGGAAAACTTCATTCATTAAAGCACTATATGTTGTATTTCTTTTAAAATGTATGGCATGAAATCTTATGTTAGGAAACAAACTGTGTTGTTAAAATAATGTCAGAAAAAATATCTTATAAGTCTCAAAAAATCATATATTTGCGGTTTCGTAATGTGGTCTGGATTTGCTTTGGGTGTTAATTCATTATTTTTAAGTTCTTTTTTTTCTGTAATCATAAATTTAAAATCGTAAAGTAATTGCAGCCAAGAACTATTTTACGATTTTCAAATTTACTATTATAATTAAGTCTATGGATATGCAATTTTGCCAGTAGTTACAATTTATAGCACAGCAAGATATTTGTCATGAATTACTACATTCTAGAACAATGTAGAACTAGAATTTCTTTTTATACTTTTTGTTAAAACAGCCACATCTCATAATATGTACTTTTGAATTAGTTATCCATTGCATAACTACTCCTTATTCCTTTTCGTTCTATTTTGCTCAAGACCCGAATATATTAATTCCTTTACGATTTCAGAGTAAGAATGATAATCTTTACAAAGATGTTAATGAGCCAAGATTTAATGCCAAAATGAAGCTACGAAAATATTTGGCAATTAACTCGGCGCATTTCTCTGATTTCTGGTCAGAGTTAAGGAAAAAAGAGCATCAAGCATTAAATAAATCAGAAAAAAATAATAAAAGTCAAAAAATAAATATATTTTAAAGAATTGTCTTTTATTTCTAATATTAATATTATTAGAAATTCAGTGGATAGGAGAAAAATAGTAGGAAGTGTGATTAAAAATGGTGACAAGGCTTGGTAGGTGAAAATGATGACAAAGTATCTTCAGTTTCATTTTAGCCGTTCTTTACAATGTGTGTGTGTTCCTAAAACAAGAAGCCGCTGAGATCTTTAACACTTTTCATTCACCATACTTTCAACGAAGTAATCCAGTTTTTCGTTTTTGTCAAGATGTCATTTTTTTAATGCATGGCGACAGCAAAGTAGAGTATTAAGCATTAAAGCAGGAAAGAGAAAATATGAGTAAATGCGTTCGTTATATACAACATAAAGTGAAACAATATGTTACTAATTAATCTGATATCTGAATTACGGTTCTTTATTATAAAATTTTCATTACAATTGTTGACGATTTAAGAGTTAGAAAAATTTCATCTCCATTTAATTATCTGTTGTGGCTCTGGCGAGATGACTGAAACAAAGAAAGCTAATAAGACATGAGGATTAAAGAAATAGCAGAAATTAGCTCTCTATTTTGGGAAAGGCAACACCCCCACATTTAAACTCCAGCTTTGCACAGTTCAATTTCTATTTATGGGGGGTTCCTTTAGTTGCAAAATAGCTTTCCGGTAGAGAAATTTCAAATATGAAATCAACTCCAATCGCATCCAATTTTTGCAGTTTTATTCTATTTTGAACTTTAAGAATTTTATTACGTTCTTTCATAGTTGATGGTGATGTATATTCACTATTTAGTGAAAGACAGTAGTAGATTGGTAGAAGAAACTCCTATGAAGTTGAATAATGCCATAAATGTATTTAATAAATAACCTCTCTCATTATCCATTTTTAATAATTCTGAATTGTGAGTAATTTAATTATTCACTGATTTTAGATTTATAAATTTAGGAGAACTAACACAATTAAGTGAATCAAGTTATGTTTCGTGACATATAGCATTGTTCAGATAATTATTTCATATGTAAGTCTCATTCTAAATGTGCAAATTTCATTCCTTTATTGCAGCCTTTTTCTTGGAGTGTTAACTACATAAATTATATATTAAATTCCCAATTAAATACAGAATGCCGTAGAGGTGTATATCTCTTTGCATTTTAAATATAACTTCATAAATAAGTCTTAGTTGATAGTGGAAAATAGAAACATTCATTCATTTATTTAAAATTTGGTGTATCCAGAATATTTCTCAGAATATGATACCTTACTGCATTCAATTTAGACTTCATAATTTTTTTAATATATTTATAGGCCGGAACAAAATATTATTATTGATTTCATTTCTATCCTCTTGAAAGCAAAACTAAAAACTGAATTTTATGCTGAATCTGAGAAATTTTTGTTGAATTATTCTTTGAGATATTACATAAATTATGAAAAATATTTTGTAGTTCCCATTAGACTTATATACCGAGCGATTCTGTTTGCAATAGTCATATTCAATAATAATAATAATGAATAAATAACAATAAAGATTATAAATAAAATAAAACGCTTGGTTTTATTTAAAAATATCTTTATATTAATTGCAATTTCATCATTTCCACTTTAAATTAAAGTTGAAGTTTTACCGGAAATGACAACAAATTAGCAAAATATATATAATAAATTGAACGAAACGATCTAAACAACAGTATAAGTTTGGTATGACTATCAAAATTTGAAGATTAAAAATGTTTTGTTTGAGAATCTATTAAGAGACCAGTTACTTAAAATATCTAATTGAAAATTGTAGCGAGCTGTAATACTGGCGTACCGGCTGGTCGCCAAAGGCGGCTAGTATTTATATAATTCAAACTTCAAGCTCTCCCCTTTGTTAAACACTAAAAACTCGCGCAGTGAAGCGAATGCTGCCATTCGTTATTTTTTAACTGTTATTCGTCTATTTGCTTGGTTTGTTGTTATTTGCGAGAACCTCAACGTAAGATCTCGCCATTATAGTGCAAGGCAATTTATTATTCCTTGCTATACATGTCTGCCTTACGCAGTGCATCTTTCACAATCAATATTTTTACTTATTCGTATACGTAGTATAAATAAAGTATAGTAATCGTCGAAAAATTCAAACTCGAGATTTTGACGAATCTCTACGCTTTAGACCTACCTGAGTTCGAAAAACACATTTTTGGAAAATGTCCGTCTATTTGTCGGTGATAAAGATAAATCAAAAACGATTTGATCTACACAGAGGAAAATCGTCACACGGTCTTTATACCTAATATGTAGTTTTCTTTCAAATATTGAGCAAACTCCGCTCAGAAGAAGTTGGCTGTTTGAATATAATTTAACACGATAACTACAAAATGAAAAGGGCTAAGTAGTGATAAAATAAGATAATAATTAAGATAAAAGATAAAATTTGATACACAGAATTAACATATATAATCCAGACACCTTTCAAATGTTGAGCGAAATCCAACTGGGGATTGACTGTCTGTCATTTTGTACTTTCAGAATCATGTAAACGTGAAAACTCAAAAACGCAATGACTTAAATGTATCAAATGTTTCGTATGGAATTTTGCGTCTACAAGTGCAGTTTTGCGTTAAATCTTTGTTTCAATCGATTAAGAAAAACGCTTCGAAAGCAAAAATTCGATTTTCGGATACAATTCATCGTATGCTAGGGATTAACCCTTATCTGGGGACGTGCTGTCTGTGAGACCGCTAGCGATGGATTTTCGGTCATCCCTATTCTATTTTTAGCTCAATTGAATGGATTGGCCCTGCAGCTTTCTGTTTTGTGACCTTCAATACAAGTGTACTTTTTCAACCGACTTCAGTGGATTCCTTTTAAAATAATTCCGTTATTTCTTAAAGCGCGGTCTCTAAGACCGCACCTCCCTGTTAGTGTCCCAGTCATAAACAAGGCTTAGCAGATGGCGTTAAAACTTTGGCCCCGAAATTGCACCCAATTTACTCATCCTATTATGTAGCAGTGCTTCAGACACTTTTAAATGAAGCAGAAAGTGATTTTAGTGATAATGATAATTGTACAGAAGAGTTTTTCGATGAAAGTTCGCTTTCTACTGATTCTGATATATATATATATATATATATATATATATATACACACAGAATTTGTAGGTTGATTTTTATACTAGTTCTTAACATGTATGTTTAAAATGGCCTAGAAAGCCATGCTATGAAAATCACATAAGCCGATAAAAAAAGGGCCAATTTTACCAATTATCAATTTTTTATTTTACATATAATTGTTGAATTTTATAATATACTGTCTTTTATATACCTTCATATACCGTAAAAAAATGATTTAAAAAGTAAAAAGTAATATGTTTTTTCAAGAATATTATTTATTGCAACATGTAATTTGAGAAGAAAATGTATATTCCAACGCTTTTACTTTTTTCAATGATAATATATTTAGAAAAATTTCTGTATATCAAGAAAAATATCTGCAAAATAGATTGGTAGTTTTTCATACTGATACATTCATTAGAAAATTTAATTTGAGTTTAAATGAAATGCGGTCTCGTAGACCGCACCTCCCCAGTTAAATCCTAAAATTTCACCTTCAGTTAAGGGTTAATCGGCAAATAACTCTCCAAGGACGACACTATAGATCCCGTAAAAATGCTAAATTCACTCCAAATGATAGCATATCGTAACTATTAGATGCCAGTGCCATGCAATGCTTTCTCTGGGATAATATCTTTTTAGAAAGTATGCGAGAAGGTTTTGGGGAAGACCTCTCACAATGGTTATATCCTATTCTTGCTCATTCTATCAAAGAATCTTTTAGAGTTCCCCAATGTAGCAAGATGATCGCAAACTGTTTCATACTATACTATACATAGCATAGAACAAAGCAATATTTAAACAAAGGTGCTGAATCAAAAGGAAGCACATAATGTGCAACAAAAATAGTAAAGAAGAAAAACGCAATTGGTTCAGGACACACACACAAAAAAAATGTATAGATACAAAGAAATTAAAATTTGTATAACATTAAGAATCCCGTTTATCCTGACATCAGCTCAGACTTCCAAGGCAAGTAGAATGTAGTTCCTGCATTTTGAGAGCTTACCATCAAAAAATTCGGATAGAATGTCGCAAAAAGTACTTATGATGGCAAGAGGAATGCTCAAAACTATATATGATGGCACGGGAGATGCTGAAAGTTATTGCCCTAAGAACAAAATCGTCTTAATCCAGTACCGGGAAAAGCGTAATTTTTGAATAGTAAAATATTCTTTTTAACATAGTAAAATAATAGTGATAATATTTAAATAAAAATTATCGAACTGGATGCAATACAATAAAATTTCTTTCTAATAATATATGAATAGAAAATATTTTACGTAAAAATTGAATATATTAAGAATTGTCCATTGTTATTGTAGTCCCTTTTTCAGTCTCTTATATAAACAAATCTTTTTTGTTATAGCAGCTTTTTCCTGTTAAATTTCCATTTTTAGTTGGTATTAATGTCATTTCTTTTGCTTGAGTATTTCTAAGGAAAGAATAATTGAGTATTATTATGACATGAAGATTTTATAAGTTCTAAAAAATTTTAATCCCCTCATTCAGACACCTTTTTAAATAGTTTTCGAAATGAAAGATTGCTTATTGCAATGATTTTCATAATATGACTTCGCAAAATGTTTTTCGTAATTTTTATTTGATCCAGAAAGTGATAAATAATTATAAGAATGAAATTCTTGACTGAGTTCGTAAATCGGTTGAAATGGAATCCAATTAAAATTGGATGGAAATTGTAGTGGACAGATTTAAAATTTTCATTTTCATATTAATTGAAGAATTATAATTCTTATTAGCCGAACTGTCACCTCAACATTATGAAAAAGTTTCAAAATGAAAGTTCTTCCAAACCTACAATTTCTTAAAAATATGCAGTTGAAAAATGATTTTCAACATTCATGGTTTCAGCCTTTATGAACCTTAAGTTGGGTACTTCGATAGTTTAGTTATTTTAACGTCGCGTTCTAAAGCAATATTAAGATAATTTTTTGACAGACCTCGTAATTTTGAATCGCTGTCAGATGACGAGTACGACATCTGATCTGACACTCCCTCTCCAAACAAACATACCACAACAGCGGGAGGACATGTGACCCCGACGGATTTAACGTGCGCCAGACCTGTTGGGTCTCAAATCTGGAGCTCTTGGTCACCGAAGAATAGACCTCACTACCAGGCCACAGGAAGGGGTAGGGTATGTCGGGAAATTTTCTTTTCTTTAAACTTGCTGACAAAAGAAATCTACTTTCTCATTTCGGCTGAAAATCAGGAATTTATTTAAAAATAAAACTCTTCTTCAGTATTCTTATAGGGTACAATGAATTAAAAGTCGCAACTGAAGATACATTCACTGCTAAGAAAAATATAATTAGGTGATGGGTAGATAGATTATTAGCATTATACAAATGCAAATCTTTAGGATAAAAAAAATGGTAGAAATAATTGTTTTGAGGTATTAATAATGATAGCAGAGTTGAAATATTAGAAAAATGACTATTAAAAGGAGTAAAATATAATATGCAAAATAGAATGATTTTACAAAATAATATTATAAAATTGTATTTATATAGAATAAATAGCCCGCATAGAAATACAACTACAGAAAATAAAATTATATTTTCTTTCAAAATTAATTTTATTTAGCAATCAAATAAAAGAAATTTTCAATTTTAATCATTTTAATGCATTACTCAAAATTATCCCTAATTCTGAAACTACAGCACTTTCTCGACGAAATATTTAAATAAATGATATTAAAGGATCTACATAAATTCTAAAAAAAATTCAGTTATTAGATGGAGATTTTTAAATATATTTTTTTAATGTGAGGCTTAATCACCGTGTGAAAAAAATAAAGCTGAAGAATTTTAAAAAAGAAATGGTTTTTTTCTTTTAATTAAATTAACAATTTAGTTCCCAGTTGAAATAAAATATTTTTTATATATGAATATGGCAAAAGAATGTTTTTAATCAGATAATTAGTGAAGAATGTTCTCAAAGATTAATTACTTTTTCTTTATTATTTTACTTGCTTTATTCACTTTCAACCAAAATGCATATTTAAATGTATTTTTTAGAGAATCCAACATAATCCATCTTTCAAAGAAAGTTAATGTTTCAGCTTATTAAATCACTATGCATTTATCCTTATTCCTCCATTCGCTTTATCAATAATCTTGTTTTTGTTCCTTTTAACTCTTCTGCTGCTTATTAATAAACAGCTTGAACAAAATAAACTTAGTTAGAAATTTAATTACGACTGTTTTTAAAACCACATTTTTAATAGAATACTGAAATAAAGAATCTACAATTTTAATTCTTTTTTGCATTCTTGACTTTGTTTTTATAAACTTTTTTAATGATAAAAAGTTTTAAAAAAAAGGCCAGATAGTGCCACTCGAATAAATTCTAATGAATAATATAATCTAATGAAGTTATTTGATTAATTGATAATTATTTTCTGAAAATATTAAAGTAGTATCACTGATAAAATATAAAAGTATAAGATTTCATAACTTTCGCATCTCAGAAAAGGAATTAAAAGTGAACAATGTAAATCTATCTTCAAAAGTATGAAATATTTGAATTTAATAAAAACGTGTGGAAAATAAACTTATAAAACATACTTTTATTAGTTTAATACAAAAATTAAAACACTTTTATTTAAATATTTCCTGCACTTTAATTTTTAATTTCATGAATCATTATCATAAATACTTGTCACCTCTAGTAACTAGTTGTTCGCTCACTTTTCGGAATTAATTTAATCGTCAAGCTGCTAAACTAATTACATCTTATCACAACAAACGAAATTACTTTTTAAAACTATATGTGTACGATAAATATAGAGTATTGAGATTGCTTAGCTATGTAAAAAAATTACGGAATTAATTGGTGAAATCGTTCCAGTTTTTGAGGCTGGAGACTCTACGAAATTATTTTGTTACAAAAAGTACAAAAAGTTATTTTGCGATTGCAAATAAAGGGGGAATGGAAATAGATGCCCAATGATGACAAACCTGAGGGTCATAATCTTTCATATAAAATAAAAAAAAAATTTAAAAAAATCATAACAGTGGTCATGGCTGGAGAAATATTATGTGGTTGAGGGTTTTTTTTTTTTTTTTTTCATAGAAAATGTAGGGAAAGTAATATTTTCAAAAGGTTTCTCGAAAATGAAAGATGAGGTGGAGGAGCATATGACAATCGCTATCATAGTCAGTAACACTTTTTATCATAGTCAGTAACACTATTAATTATTTCATGAATTAAATTATAATTACTTTAATTAATAATTATTCATAATTATTTTAAATATTTCATAAGAGCTTTCATATGAAATAAAATTTCATAGAATAAAATCAGTGGGATTGGTTCTTTGGTTATCAATTTTTTTAAATATATAGATAAAGGAATTTTGATATTGATGATTCCTAAATTCCTTACCAGATGGCGCCATGATGTGGAATGAAAATTCAATTGAACTGTTTGATTACTTAGTTGTCAAATTCTGAAAATCTTAAATGGTGTATTTCATCAAAAATGCGAAAGTGCCCAAAATTTCAAAACTCGAGCAAGTCGTGAAGAATGCATTACCGAATTTCCATCTTTACAAAGCAAAATAAATCAAATAAAAATAAAATTATTGAAAAGAATACAAAATTTAAAATACGAGCAGGAAAACCGAAGTCCTGGTTCTAAGTCTAAAAATCTCAGAAGTTTACTGCGGTACTTCGCTTGACTTACGCAACGTAGAGAAACTAATAAATCCCCCAGTATTATACAAGTTGTTGAAATTGGGTCCTAATTTCAAGGCGAAAGCCATCACTCGGAAATCCAGTGTTCTAGGGTTAAACTCTGTATTGTTCAAAGTTCGGTACTGGAGTTTTCAACTAATTGTAAAATAGTGTTCCGCTCGAGGAAGTTTCACGGCAAGTGTGAAATCAACTCCGTTTAAGAGCACCGTAAATATATAGGGGCGTTTTACACGAGAAGTCAGTTACTATATTGTGAAGGTTTAGAGTAATTATTCTACAAACTCATAGTAGTTTTAAAATTTGCCACGTAGTTTGCTGGCTGCAAGGAATACTGATTCCCTAGAAGTTGATACAAACGTTATAATGTTAAATAAATTAAAAGTAGCAATACTTAGAAAATCATTTTTAATTTTTGGAAATATCGAATAATATAGTGGAAATTATTCGATATTTTGAACGAAGCGTAATATCATAAAGATATCGAAACAATATTTTGGACCTTTTTTTTTTTTTTTTTTGAATGGGTATAAAAAATGTTATACCCATAAAAAAAATCTTTTCTGGAAACACAATAATTCAAAAATAAGAGGATCTAGATGAATGAAATTTATATACGATTCTAGATTTCTACCAAGATTGTATATTTATATCAAATTCCCGATGACATCCATCTAGAGAAAATCTCTTTGATTCCCCGTTCATCTACACGTGAACATGGTTATTCAAAACGCATCCTGTTAGATGGATGCAATATAGAGAATACTATTTTCCTCTCTCAAATGTATAATGCGTCTCAAATTTTGGAAATATAAAGTATTGATATCCTGTATAAAGTTGATTGCCTGCCTTTTTGCATGTGTATGTAAAAATGCTAAAACAGAAGTGTAAGAAGTTAGATGCATGAGTTTTAGCAAGTGATTTTACATTAAAAATGTATATTAGTATCAAGATGTACCATCAGTATCATCAGCAGTACCGTCAGTATTAGTATCAAGATGTTCACAAAATGGCAAAGTTAAACATAATGCGCATTTTATTAAATAAATATATACAGAAAATCCGAGAGGAAATCCCATTTACCGGTATCTGTTAGGGAATAATCATTATAATGCGGAATGTATTTCATAATTTTCAGCAAACTACATCAGATCTTTGAAATTGGGTCAATTTTGAAATAATATTAATAATATTAGCGACCCTGATGAATAAAACTGATATGATAAGCAATATAAAAAATATTACGAACAGCCGTTGTTAGATCTTTAAAAGAGCTCTAAACAAAACTGCCAATAGGGCTTGTTCATGATCAGCTAAAATACCTAAATTGCAGTCCGTCGCTTGAATGATTTAAGTATTAAAATGCAGTCTCAAACATGTTTCGCACATTTTGTAATAAAAGTATTATTGCCCTTCCCTTTAAATTGTGAACCACAGTTCAGGTCACAAATGCCTTACATGGCATTGGCAAGTAATAATCGCGAAATATTGATCTTTGGCTTTAATTGAGCATTTTTAAAGGATTTATAGTGTGATCTTTAGAAAATATTCATGTCTAAATAATATACAATGCCTAAATAATACACAAACACTCGAAAATCGAATTTGTAATTTCGGAAGCCTTATTTATATTTGTTTTCGTGAAAGAGTCTATTTTTTTCTTCTTAATAACTTATTTAATATGAGGCATTTATTCTGAATGAATCAAAGATACAAGGGGTGTTCAAATGAAAAAGTACGAAACGACACTGTCGGTATAAATGAAGATTTTATTCAGAGTATACACCATAGGCCTGAGCACAAGATCCCATTGATTAACGAGCCGAAGGATTCCTTGTTCTCAGAATTCATGTGGCCGTGACAAGACCCAGTCCTTCACAGCGTCCTTGAGTTCGACGTCCGAAATGAAACGCTTCCCTTTCAGATGTTTTTTCAGGGGATCAAACATATGAAAATCCCAGGGTGATCTGTCCGGACTGTAGAACGGATGGTCGAACTGCTCCCATTTGAACTTGGCCAATTCCTCGTATATGACCCTGGAGACGTGTGAATGCGCCTTATCATGAAGCAGAACCACACCTTCCGTGAGTAGCCCCGGTCTTTTGTTCTTGATGGACCTGCGTAGTCTTCGGAATGTCTCACATCGGAATTAATGGTTCTTCTGCCCTCCAGGAATTCAACAAGTAGCGAACCTGCCACGTCTTCAACTTCGATGGTAGACTTGTCGGGGCACCCGTCCTTGGAATAGGACTATCCCCTTAATGACAAAACTGGCTGAATAAACTTGACTTTTAGGTATGATGGCATGAACTGTGGCGGTTCTTGATGATACGTGGAAGGAGTAAAACTGGGCTTGATTCTTCAAAGAATTTGCTCTTTGCAGGTGAGGGAGAGTGGGAGTGATGTCTTGGCCAATAGGAAAGCAGACTGTCAGGGGAGTAGGAGGGGGTAATGCAGGAAGATTTCTGAGTTAGGTGAGGGATAAACTATTGTTCGTAGGTGACCAATCAAGATGCTGGGATATTGCAGTTGGGTGACTTTACTTTGGTGGTACTTAGCCGATCAGAGCGTTTAGGATTATGATCTTTTTCTCTTCTTTGTTGTATGTTTTCTTCGCTAGCTTGGCTTCTTCTATTAATTTAGGGAATTCTTTAAGTACTTCTCTTTTAGGATTTCCAGGGTTTCTATTATGGAGGGTAATTCTTCATTAGCTGTCAAAGTAAGGTCCGTATTCTGTTTTCGAGGTGGGCGGACGGGATGAGGGTTTCTCTGATTTTTTCTCGTTATCTCTGCGTAGGAGGGTCTTCCATTGATTGATGTTAGCTTGGGGAATTTAATGCATCCTTTACATGCAGCTGTATGTCCTATTTCTTTGCAGTTTACGTAAACTGGATTCTCAATTTTTTTCTGTGATGCTGCAGCTCCTGGTTGCGTGTGTACCACCGCATTTAATACACTTGGGTACTAATCTACAGTTCCTGGCGGAGTGATGAAATCCTGCACAGTTGTAGCAAATTGTTGCAGTTGTTTTTCTTCTGTAGCTTTTTATTCTGATTTTTAGATGGAGAAGGGTTTTTTCATTGTAGATGTTGAGTGCACTTCTGGACATCTTGATCTCGAGTAGGAAAATTGGGTACAAGGTTTTCATCTTGTATTTTCTAAGTTGGGATATTCTTATTATGCTGTAGTTTCTTTCTTCAAGTTCTTTAGTGATTTCTTCCTTGTCTGTGCCTATGGGGAGTCCTTTCAGTATTACTTTTATTTGCCTTTCTTCATAATTTTCAGACAGAACGAATTCTTCTTTTTTCTCTGTTAACATCTCAATGATTTTAGTTCTCTCTTCTTCATTAGCTGGGTGGATTGCAATCATATTTCTAATCAGTTTATTTTCTGTCTGGTGGTATTTCCTGTGAATTTCTTGAAGTGTGATATTGTAGTTACTTGTTTATTTTAGGTTGATAGTCGCAGGTCTATTGTTGGTTATTTCTTGATTTTGGCTCATGATTTTAAACCTATTTGAAGTGTCATGATTTCAGGGCTTTCTTCAGTTTTCCTAATTTTAGCAGCTTTTTTCGGATTAACAGGTTGGAAGTTTTCAGTGTTGGTATCAATTCCCTTGTGGTTTACTTGAGATGAGTTGTCAATGTCCATTTGTTTACTTTCAGTTACAGCTAGGTTTATTTCAAAGTTGGGGTAATTGTCTTTGCTATTTTTGCTAAAGTTGTGTTTTTCCATCCATGTTTTTACTTCCTTTGCATATTTGGTTAAATTGATTTTAGTGGAATTCTGTTGGGTTTTTTGTTTGTAGTTAGAATAGCTACTTGCCGTGGGAGCTGCAACAGTACTTGGCTTGTTGTCCGTTCCCGATGGCACTGTGTGGCTGTATGAGAAGATAGATCCCCTTGAAGAAAGATTAGCATTATCTTTAAATCCTACACATTTGATTGACGGTCGAGCGCCTTTACTGCTCATAGAAAGATTACTTGAGCATCTGCTCTCGCTACGTCCGTCCCCTTCCATGACTGGAGACGGAATTTGCGGACCTGCCACGTCAATTGGACGGCGCTCTTTATAAGAGCCTCTGTTCTAACAGTCGCATGCTCCGATCTACGCCGGAGACTCCAATTGTATCCCTAGTTGTCTCGCTACGTTCTCCCATAGTGCCATAGGCAAATATATTAACAGTTACGACGTTTCGCACATTTTCATTTGAAGACCCCTTGCATTTTCCTCTTCGTGAAGAATCCTTATTTTTCCAATATAACTGAACCTGATGAGAAAGTTATAGAATTGTGATGAAAACTAGACTTATTGAAGTAGGAAACTTTAGAATTCCTATATGTTAAAAAGTAATAAAATTTTCAATTTCCTTTAATGTGCCACTACAAGACATTTTTAGTTCTTCCATTTCTTTTCCTAATTTAGAATCAAATATTCTTCAATAAAACTTCTAAAATTTCCCATTTTATATTTCTGACAGTGTTTTGAAAACATATCATTGGAATGACCCATAATCCAATGGTCTCTTAACTAGCAAAACAAATTTAAATTTTTAATCTTTTATACGTTTGACGGTACTAAAAAGTTTGGTTTAAACATGTAGATATCTTCGTAATTTTTCAAGTGGTATTCAAAGGATTTTGTAGAGTGTTGCTCCGGGAACGAGGAGTAGATAAAGGCATTAAAAATCTTTCATTCTTAATTAAATAAATTAAGTTACCCTAATTAATTTTAGAAGTTATTTTCTCTTTTCTAAGCTTATTCTGAGCAAAGGTTACTTAATGATACAAAATAAATTTGAAAAATTAATGGTAAAATAATTTGGTAGATAAAGTGTTATGGTAGAAATGTTACAATATTCGTCAGTCTAAAGTGAAAGAGTTATACAATAAGGTATTAGCTCCAAAATGCATATTTTTGTGGTTAAGTTGTTTCACTAAACAATTTCTACTAATAAAAAAAAGGAGAATTTGATGTCTAGTATGCATTTAGGCTATATAGGACTGACTATTTGACCCAGAGATAATAAATTCGGCATACGTATATTCTTGAAGATGGAAATGCCCAACATTTTTTAACTATTTTATTGGAAATTACATTAATTATAAAATAAGTGAAATATTGGCACTCTTTCGTGATAAATCCCGAAATTTTTATTGAAGAAATTTGATGTTTGCACCATTTTAAAATTTAAATACTGAAAAATACTTAATATTAAATATATAATTATATTTTCCTTGAATGAAGTTATTTTTATAGTGAAAAGGCTTGTGTTTAAAGCATGCTTTGATTATGACTGTATTTTCTTTCAATTCTATGATAATTACAGTTGACATTTTTTTTTTTTTTTTTTTTTTTTTTTTTTTTTTGCAAGAACTAACTCGTGCGTCCGGCGATTTTCGAAAGGTCGATATATTATATTCGGTTATCGAAGGATGTCATATGATGTTTCCTTTCAACAATGTGTTAAGACTTAACTTCAGAAGCAAACAATGATGAAAAATTGTTTAAGTTCATTGTTTTTTAAACGCAGTATATTTTAATTTAAATTTTTACTTTCTAATTTTTTAAAAAATTTTATCAGGGAACTTTTTATTAATTGCACATATTACGTCATGCGCTCAAGCGCCATTTGTCGAAATGGCAAATATAAAAGCTTAACGTTGCAGAAGATTTATTTTTCATCCAAAAATACAGCCCAATTATTACGACTAAACAACCTACAATGAAAGGACCTGATACTTATTCTATAGTGCACACTAAATTTCATTGTTGAATTATTTGATATTGTATTTTTACTTTTTCCTTTCGCGTATACGTAGTACAGCGAAAGTATAGTAATCGTCGAAAAATTCGAACACGAGATATTGACGCTCATGCTTTAGACCTCCGTAAGAGTTCGAAAAACACATTTTTGGAAAACATCCGTCTGTTTGTGACAAAGATAACTCAAACGTTCTTTGAGTTAAACAGTTGAAATTTAGTAAACGATCTTAAAACAAAATTTACAGATTTCAATCATATTTTGAGAAAAATCTGTTCAGCGAAAGTCCATCTGTCCGGCTATTAGAATATAAGTTCACACGATAAATACAGAACTAAGAGAGCTAGATAAATAAGATTCGGTATGCATATTTATTATCTATAGTGTATACACCTGTCAAATTTGGAGCAAAAAACAACAAAGGGTTGACTCTCTGTTGGTGTGTAATTTCATTAACATGCAAACGCAATAATTCAAAAACGCAATGACTTACATTTATCGAAGTGAGTATGGGATTTTGTGATTACAAGTGCAGTTTTGTGTCAATCTTTTTATCAACTGGTAGGGAAAAACGTGTCTAAAACACAAATTTGATTTTTGGATACTATTAATCCCATGCCAGGAATTAATTGCCAAAAAACTCGCCAAGGATGATGAAAAAAATTCCGTAAAAATACTAAGTTTCCGCCAAAAGTTAATATTTCGTAATTATTGTACACCAATGGCATTTAAGGTGTTCTTTGAAGTTACAAGTTCAAGTATATGATTATTAAATTCAAATTTTCGATGAAATGACAGTAAATTAGGCAGGCGTATAACACGATGAATATAACTATGTAAGGATAAAAAAGCAGAACAAATTCCAAGTTCATCAAAGTTTGAAGTTTAAAAATTTTTTAATATGAAAGTCATTAAGACTAAGTTACGTATAACAGACTTATTTGAAATGTTATGCAATCAATAATCATAGCGAACTTGTCGGGTACCGAAGGCGGATAGCACAGAATCAAATTCTGCTGCTGCAGTTTCCTAAAATTCGATATTGCACTGTAAGCTGTCCATAATGCAGCTGATTGCAATTGATTTGATTTTGGATGCTAAATTATACGCATTCAGGTGCAGAAACTTGAAATCCAGAAACTGGCAGCTGGTTCCTAATTGCATAACGACGCCCAATTATAACATTCACTCTTAGCTGAGGGATATTTATATCGCATCCACTTACGCAGTGTATTTAGAGAAGGATTTTAAATGTGCCTGTTTAATTTCTAAATGATTCTGGTTAGTGTTTACACATACGTTAGAAAAAATTATGTGATACTCTTTTATGGAATATGTTTACACAATATGTTCTTTAGAAAAGATTTTTAACATTTCGAAAGCTTCATAGTATTTGCAAACTTTGTGGAAATTGTTTTATGGCAATAAGAGAATTCACAATGAAAGTTAAATATTAGCATTCCATTTAAAATTTATAGCTTTTTGTCATGCGTAAAGAGATAGGGGAAAAAGTTTCTAAAAGGTAAACAATAATGTTTAATTAAATATATGCTTTTAAATTGTTAATTCAAGGTGTTTGAGGCATTTTTGTTTAGATTATTATCTCTCATTAATTAAAATTATTCTACTTCTTTTTAAGCCATTCTTTTTATATTACAAATGCTTCAGAATAGTGTTGAAAATTTAGTGTGTTAAATTGTCACCTTATTTAGTGAAATATTCTCATAATTTGTATTCGAGATGATGTATTTATTAAGTTCTATTCAAAAATGAATTTGATAGAGCTCTTTTTTAAAATAAAGAAAAAGTTTGTATTCTATAAAAGATTTTTTTTGTATCTGAATTTGATTTTAATGCAAGTTTTTTCGACTATTTCGAATTTTATCCCATAAAATGTTTACTAATCTACCCATACCTGAATTTATTTTAAATAATTTTGGAATTAGTTTAATTTAGTTATATTATCATCTCATCTCAAAGCCTCATAGTTTTGAACCGTAGTCAAATGACGAGGAGACGCCAGAGCTGGCAGTTCCCCTCTCTAAGCTTCCGACCCTACCGGCGAAAAAGAATCTGGGCCTGGCGGTTTTGGCGTGCACCAGACCAGCTAATACGACAGTTCTTCGTTGGAATTGGGTCTTGAATTTGAAATGTTCTTATTCCTAAGAATAGAAATAATCACCAAGCCATCGTGGGCTTGTCTATTTCGGATATTTCGATAAGCATTACCGAAAACCTACTACGATTCAACAACTTAATATATTAACGAACAAAATCGAATGAAATTATCCCAAATACCGATTTAGTCTATTACTAAAAACAACTGATTCGTTATTTTTAACATTCTTATTGAAGTAAAATCGAACTGAATCGAAAATCAGCTAATTTTAGAAGATTGACCAATGAAGAAAATCATAATTCTGCTTCATTTTCGCCACATTTATTCATCTTTTATGGCGATTCTAGACCTCTATTAAAGTATTTGGAGGCTAATAAATCCTCGAGTTTTATGCTGACGGCTAAAATTGGAGCTCTGTCTCAAGAGGAAAGCCATCTCTCGGAAATCCAGCATTGCACCAGAAGCCTGCAATATTTCTAAATAAGCTTTGAAATTCTCCTTCTAATTTCAAAATTGTATTCCGCTTGAGAAAGTTCCATTGTAAACAATTTCCAGATATAATGCTGACTCTGTTTAACTACGTTATAAATTCACACCTGAAGTTAGAAGTAGACGTTAAAATAAAATATTGTTTATTCTATCCAATATTATATATTTGTTGGATAATTTAAAACTAATTTTAATACAGAGGAATATAAAAAATAAGTATAATACAAAATTTGACTATATTTCCGGTCATGTTAATTAGTTTATAAATGCGTGTTTTTTCGGAAAAAATTACAATTGCTAATTGAATTGGAAGAAATGAGAATTTTGCAAAGTTTGGCGTTCGATACTATACGTTCATTTAGAGAATATTATTGTTTATTAAATCCATAAACTTTGCAGCACATGATATCCAAAAAATTCACGACTAGTTTAATAGCAGTACCTACTACCTGTAGATAAATTGAGGCACTGCTTATTTTGCTATTCAAAAGATATTTTTTTGCTTGTTGTTGTTGTTTGTGATTTGAAACGATTTTTTCGTTATTGTTTGTGATTTGAAACGATGCTTAGTTGTTGCTGTTAGTGATGTGAAAAAATACCTCTGTGAAATTTCTATTAATGACTATCTAATAATTTGAGAAAGTAGTAAGTTTTCATCTAATGTCTCAAACTAATATATTGTCATATTTGACGACAATTGGTAAGGTTCAGTAGAACATATTCATAGTGACAAAATGCGGTCTAAAAATTTATTGACCTACCATATTAATTCCGTATGAAAAAACAATAATTCGTATGCGAAAGTCATACAAGGATGGTGTCCAACTTTTTAGTCCATTTAGATTTTTCTTTGTTCCATGGCTAAATGCTGATGCATATTTGCAATTCGGTTTAAATACATTGTATCACAGTAAATGTTTTCAAACTGAACATTAATTATATCTTATAGTATGGCTTCAGAACTCTTTCGCTTTTTAACTGACAATAAGACATGTCCGAGCATGCATCTATATTTCCTTTGATAATAACAAAACCAGCAACATCTAAACAAACATATAGTTATCGGGTATTTGAACTAAAAAGTCACAGTGCTTTTTTACTACACGTGGCCTCTCCTGCCAGCACTTTGCTTAATAGTTGTTGCAATTAAATAAAATCTAATATATAAAAATCTCATGTCACGGTGTTTGTGTTCGTACTCCTCCGAAACTGCTCGACCGATTTTCATGAAATTTTTTATGTGCATTTGGTAGGTATGAGAATAGGTCGTGAAGTATATTTCATAACGCTAGGTAATTAGGGTGTTCCTATCCACGCTCACCGTACGCTGGGGAGATCAACGCTTGTTTGGAATCATCGCCACTGTGACGTAATGTTGAAACAGTCCAGCTAAAAATAAACACGCGCGTCCAAATGCTACAAGATCCATCTGCTGACACTTTCTCGGACCAATTGTTAGATATCGGCGATGAAAAAGTTGCTGTCTAATAAAATACTGGATGCATAAAATTGCTCACTAATTTCTGTACTATCGTTGATTCGAAAAATGCTCTCATTGACCGCATATTTCCCGATGTTGCACATAATACATAAATCATGTGTGGCTGGAAGAAAGAACCATTTTGGCAGCAATAAATGTGGACATCAACGATTTAAACTTCTAGATACAGCAGTCGTTGCCAGGCGATTTGGTATCATACAAATTGATCGATACAGTTTGCGATGCTAACGAAGCTGTAAATTATTCAACAGAGTTTTTGAACTCACTAGATTTGCCAGGCATGCCACCACACCTTCTATGACTAAAAGTTGGATCTCCGGTTATTTTACTTCGGAATTTGAACCTACCATGGTTGTGCAATGATACGCGATTGGTCATTAAAAAATTGATGAAAAACGTTATCGAAGCCACCATTTCGAATGTTAAATTTCGAGCCGAAAATATTTTGCTGCCACGAATTCCAATGATTCTCACAGTTGTGGCAATCGAATTCAAACGCGTTCCTATTAGATTCGCATTCGCAGTGACAATAAGTCGCAAGACCAAACGATGTCTGTTTGCGGCTTAGATTTGGGCCCACCATGTTTTTCACACGTGGCATGTTCTCGCGTGGGCAAACTATCGAGCTTATTTGTGTTGGCTAAAGACGGACTGAGAAAAAAATATCGTACACTCAATTGTTCTTCGAAATGAATATTGATTTTCTTTATTTCATTTTTATACTTTAGGACAAAAAATATATTACTTTTTTCACTTTACGTTTAAATTTTAAGAGATCAAACATATGTATATGTTCGTTATGTTAATAAAATACATTGTATTGATAAAATAAATGTTTGGCGTTTTTTTTTTATCGGCTATCATCATCTACAGCGCTCCATTCCTCTTCCTGTCATAGATCCCAACCCTACACACTAACAATGCATTCGTTAACAACCAAAATATCCAATAGAAATAATTTATAAGGCAGAACAACATTTGCCAGGTCAGCTAGTTAAATATATAAATTTCATTGCGGTATTCATAATTTTGGAAATTTTTGAACAAATTTACTTTTGGCTTTCAATTTCCATGTTATAAAAGTCGGTTTCATCCAAATTTCTTTAGATCGAGGCAATTCAACTGAGATACGTTATTGTATAGACAGACAGCTTTAAAAAAAAAGTGTCAGTTGTATTGTTTTTTTTTTAATATTATTGCTCGATTTCACATTTCTTTGCCTTTAAATATGGAAGTTTGTAATCAAATTACTAGGACGATCTGATATCATAGTCAATCATTGAAATAAACGCAAAATGTCCCTCCACAGTAAACCCGCCACGAAGAAGTATGACCTGATATCAGTATTGAAGAAATTCAACTCAACAACATTATTAAACTCACTGGAGAAGCAAGAACCTCCTTACTTAAATTCTATTCATCATATTTGAAATGCGTTACAATGGAACAAAATCCATATAAAGATATTTTGTAATATTATTATAAACTTTAAATCAGTGAAATACATTCTGAAATTATTTGAAGCTGAAATTATTTGATGGTAACCACGAGGCCAATTTAATGTAGTATTAAGAAATTCTTTATCGTGCATAATAATTCGAGAAAACTTTAACTGGATTGATTCTGCATTTCATATTATAGAGGAATAATTTATCGATAAGCGGAATCCAGTTCTGCTTAAATTTCTTTGACATTCTATCATCAACTGCAGGAACTTTCGTGACATCTGCCGTGTTGTAACTAATAAACCCGTAAGCTTTATATAGCGAATTGAGACGAAATTTTCATTTTAAGAGGAATGTTACCACTCTGAAATCTAGCGTCCAGTTTTAAGCCCGAAATAGTTCAAAATTTGTAACAGGAGTTTTCCACTAATTGCAAAATAGTGTTCCGCTCGACGAAATTTCGCTGCAGATGTGAAATCGACTACCTTTAATTGAGCTATAAAGTTACGTCTGCCGTTTGGAGAAATTAAGTTAAGGATTTGTGCAATCTATTCGATATCATTTTGCCATGGTAGAGTAGTCAATATCTTCTAAAATTAATTTTGCTTTTCTATGGTGGTGCACGTATGTGCACGAATATTTTCTGAATTATTGCTCTGTGTAGGAAATGATCTTATGAAACTAATTAATCTTTAATTTCTTTTTCTAATTATTTTAAATCATTTTATATAGAATGTTAAAGATTTAAGTTACTAAATGCATTGTAATAGAAGTATTTTTTAGGAATTTTAAGCACAATAATAAAGTGAAAAATAAATAGAGAAGTATGTTGGAAATAATTGTTATTGCACATATCTGTTTAAATATTTATTTATAATAGCTGGTACTCAGTGAGTTGCTGCCGCAGTAGAAACAATTTTGAAAATATCATTTGAAATTTAATATAGCTATCTTGTTTAATTAGGAATGATAGAAAGAATGATATTTGTTTTCCTGTTGACAATGGTTACATTAATTGAAATTGGATGATATATAAAGGAGAAGAATAAATAATATTTATTCTTTTTTTTTAACTTTATTTATTTAAATTTATCTTTTTTTGTTTTTCTGTCTTCGACAAAAACAAATAAATTTCTTGGCTGTCTGACTCGTAAGCATCCAGCATACAACTGGTTATGTGAAAGACATGGATTTTCTAGGTTCAACCCGCAGACTTGAAGTGATAGGAATTACGCCTTGTTGATGGTCATAGAGAATGCAAGTCGAATAGGAAACCTATTGTGTTTTTATTGTGTTCAAAATAAATGCTAATAATTGTACTATGCCTATAATTTTTGCAAGCAATAAGTTGGCAAAGTTTTATCTCAATCGAATGAACGGTGCGGCAACGCATAGGTACGAACAAGCAAACATTCAGTTTTATATATTAGATGATCCACCAAGAAAATATTAGCTCTCATTTGTTATGAAACAATTTTTATTAAAGAAAAATTTACAAAAAAAAAGATAAATTTACCCAGGGATAGACTGTTATAATATTCATAGCAACACTGGTCCTAATGGCTATGTTGATCTTTAGGTTTTCGATATCACTTCCCTAGCCGATATCGTGGCGAATATTGTTCACACTGTTCAGATTCTCTCAAATGCCATGGTAAGGTAAGGGTAGATTATTTATGAGATCAGTTTAGAAATTTTATTACTACTTATTTTGACGATGAAGATGCAAATATGTGTAATAATTTAATAAATAAGGCACGAAAAATATTTATTCATTCAATACTTAGGATTCAGGTCAACATGCATAAACAGTATGCAGATATATCAACTCGCTAATATATCGTTTATATATCAGCACATATATAAAAGGTTTATAAATAAATCAACAATATGACTTTATTACTCTCTTTTAAAAATTCGCTTTCGTATTGACAAAAATCTTAACACATTTTTTTTTTAATTTTCTCTTTAGACATTCTTTTGTTATGAATAGGTAATATTGCTCCCCTGTGCAGTTAATCTCAGAATATAGAAGAGAGTTTTGCAGATATGTTAATGGACGTTAAAGGGATGTTTCCGGTCCGACTTTGTGACTATCTTGATTGCATTTTGGTGACTTGCCAATGAAATTTAAAACTTTCGTCAAAATGAAGGTTCCAGAAAATATATGAACTATGGCGCTATCTTTATTAGGAGCCGAGTACCGCAGTTCCTAATAAAAAATTCCATATCTTGTCAGAAAACTTACGAGATAGAGCTAAAGTGAGTCAGTCTAGTGAATTATCTCATTGGAGTACTGATCTCAGACCGAGCTCTCTAGTGTTATTGCCCCAATACTGTTATTTAATAACAGTTTGTTGCTTGCCTCTTTGTTGTTAATTTTTGCAAATACAATTTTCGTAAACTCTTCGGTTATGTTTTTTTACTTATATTTTATATTTTCTTGTGGAATGAAACAAGATTCTATAAAGAAATTGAGCTTATTAGACTTCTCACGGTATATTCATTGAATAATTTCCATAACAATATTGGTTATCGATATATTTACAAATTATTTGGTTTTCTTTTGATATGTATTTTTTTCATTCACTCTTTATTCGCGTATTCTGTGAGTACCGAAAATTAAATAATAAGAAATAACGTATAAAATGACGGCTTCCTGTCATTCGATCATAAAGTTTATTTCATTATCATTCCATTTTTAAAAAAAAAATAGTATCATAAACAACTGGCTTTCATGAGCAAAAGGATCGATTTTATTTATGTGCTATTAAAAATTGCACATCATCTTCGTGTCTGTAGCTGAGCATAAATTAAAATAGCATTCGCCTTTGAATACCAAGAAAGAATAAAAAAACTTTTTTCAATGGAAATAAAATAACGAAGAATGTGCCGGAAAAAAATAAAATTACTTTAAAAGAATATACGACACCTTTTTCATTCGTTTTATCTCAATAACTTTTTAAAATTATGAGAACAAGTTATTTTTGCCCTATTCAAAACATATCTTTGTAAAATTGAAGGAATTTTTATAGCTCCTGAGGATAACATAAATAAGTATTTAAGCTTATTAAGACTTTTAAGTAAACTAGATGATAAGAACTTGCTTTATTTTTAATATTTGTTTTATATCGGCTTTAAAGAAATTTTTGATACCTGTCAATAAATCTTTATAAAGAAAACTTTAAATACAAACTTTGAATATGTTAATAATTCCAATTTGGAACTTATCATAATCATATTATTTAAACTACGCGTTTCTACTTTTCTTTAAAATATGTTTAAAATATTGCTTAGGAAATTTTCAAAATGTATTTAGTTTTCAAAATTACAGCTAAGAAACTGAGATGCCTGTAGAAATGCGGGAATTTCTAAGCAAACTATTTACGGTACAACTATTGGAATGGAAATTCATGCTAAATTTGCCTTGTCGTTAAAGATCAGAGGTAACTGTGGAAAAATCTGTAGGAGAAAGAAATCTTTGAAAGAGTTTCACACGACGAACGTTGATTCTTTCTTTTCTGTACTTTTCTGAAAGGAAAGTCTCCTAGTTCTATTCACAATTCAAACTTAATCTCCTATAACAAAATACTTAAAAGTTTTGCGCTTTCGCAATTTGAAAATTGTTTCGGAAATAGTTTTGTATTTTGTTTTAATTTAGACAGAAATCATAGGAAAATTTGAAAACCAAATAATTTGGTTCGTTAATATTTTGGCAGTCTGCTGAATAATTTAATCTATCCATAAAGGATCTACACCCGAATATACTACTGGAGAAGTTATAGATATTAAAAGGATCTACCATAGTAACTGTGGAATGCAATGATGGATAGCTTAGTTAGATCAGAAACAAATATTTTAAAAGTATAAATTAGATTTTTTTTTAAATATGAATGAAATGTTTAGAATTTCACTTAGATACTTGCTATAAAGGAATTACTAATAACTTTTCAGGTCTATATCTGCATTAATTTTTTGAAAAATTCAACATTGTTTTTAAAAAAATTGTCGAAAATGTCTTAAGTAATTTTCGTCAATCAGAATTCATGAATTGAAAAACAAATATTCTAAGAACTTTATTCAACGATTTCAAATAGTATTATAGTATTCGATTATCAAACAAAAGTAGTGAAAATTAAATTTGAAAATAAATAGAGATTCGTACAAAGTGACAACTCATTTGCGAAAAGCATTAGAAAATAATATTGATTAACGGAAATACTGACCGATGGATCATCGGAAAATGAATTTTGGAACTTAGTAATTGAAACTAAAAGTTAACTTCACATTTCGTTTTCGTCACATATTTTTAAATCTCTAATTATAATACTATTTGAAATTTCAAACTAATACCTTAAGAATGAAATTTTCTTTCGGTTCGTGTATTTTAATTGATAAAAGAGTGCTTATAGGCATTTTTGTCGACACTGGGTTTTTTTCCAACAAATTTGAATTTTCCAAAAAAAAAAATGCAGATGTTGTTGTTTTTGCCAGTTTTAGCAATTATTCTCGTGTATATAACGCGTACCTAAGTGGAATTTATTTCAAATTTTTCAAAAAGTGAAAGATACTTTTTTCAAATTATCACTTTTTTATTTTATTGTATACAAAGTATAGATAAAATATAGTAATCATCAAAAAAAATTAACTCGAGATTTTATCGAATCACCACATTTTAGACAAACCTCAGCTCCAAAAATACATTATTGGCATTATATCTGTCTGTCTATCTGTGATAAAAATAAACGCTTTGAGCTTAACGATGAAATTTAGTATATGGTCTTTACACCAAATTTTAAATTTCTATCACATTTTGAGCGAAATCCATTCAGAAAAAATATGTCAGACATATTGTACGAATATAAGTTAAAACGATAACTGCAAAACGAAAAGAGCTAGATAGATAAAAATTTGGTACCCAAATTTAACATTAAAAATGCAGATTTATATCAAATTTTGAACTAAATCTGTCAAAAGGTTGAAACTCAGTCGATCAATATTTTAGAAACACCTAAACGTGATAACTCAAAATCTCCATGACTTAAATACATTAAATCTGACGTGTGAATTTATGACTACAATTATAGTTCCGTAAATTTTTGGCTTTAACCACTTGAAACAAATTATCTAAAATGCGAATTTCATTTTTTGGGTAGTGTTAACCTCGTGCCATTGATTAATCTCTAAGAAATTTGCCAAGGATCGAGCTATAGACTCAGTAAAAATGCTGAATTCAGGCCGAAGGTCCATACTTCGAAACTATTATACGAACGGTAGTCTCTGCCTTACCCAAAATCCATAATTTTTTGCGAGGAGGTGGGAGGGGTACTACCTTTCTTAAAGCGTATACAAGAAATACTCCCGCTGATGTTAAAATTTCTCTTGATCTAATTAAGCTGTAATTGCGTTCTATATCATCTTTTAGAAGCTTCCATCCTCTCATCCGGTAATATATTTGGATGCAAAACTAGACGCATTTTGGGAGCAGCCTGCTCAACAACTTAAACTATTAATATTATTGTTATGTACTTTTCCAGGAAAAGGTACTGTTCAGCTGGATTATATGATACTGTTTCTTAGACCAAGCCGCGATATAGAAATCACATTTTTGGATCTTGAGTGAGACTTTTTCGCCAAGCCGTTAGCGACAATTTTATTTTTATGGGAATTGGGGGAGGAAGATAAAGTAAAGCCACTTATAACTCAATTTTTGAACAATTTTTATTGGAGGAGGTAGTTAATTATTCATCGAATGGTCTGATCAACCAGATCAAAGATCGCAATCTCGTAAAGCATGTTTCAGCTTCTTTAGGTAGAACCATTGCACAATGCTAATACCTTCATAGGATCGCTAAGTGATTTCAGATCCTAGAGGTTTGAAAAGTGGAATTTGTCACCATAAGATTCAACCCTTCTTTACATGATTTTTTAAGGGGGAGGAGAGAATAAATCAGGGTGACATATATTTCATGTTGTAGATTAAAGAAAAAATGTTTTAAAAAATCTTAGTATAAATATATAATATAAAATAATTTAAAAAACAGTTTGATGGATATATCCATCATCATGCAAATTTATATGTTGAACTCAGTACAAAATCTTCATTGTCGCTCTCTTATAAATTTCTCCGCTCATTATCGCTTTTATTAGCAAAAAAAATATATATCAGATTAGTTATAAAAAATATTTAAGAAATCGCACGCTTCTTCCAACCACAACAAACAGCGGAATGGCAAGTTCAAACCCATCATAATTATTGTGACATTTGATTTTTTTTTTTTTTACAGTTACGTTTCTTATTATGCAAAAGCCGTGAAAAAATCTACCAACAATAACCAATTTAAGCACACCTCTTTTGAGTACAATTTTTTGTTCACTAAATGTTATGATGGAAATTACCATCATCATGCAAAGAGGGGTTAAGAAATAATTTCATTTTCAGCATGAAGACCCTTTACGAACAAAACAAATATAACCATATAAAACTAAGTGGCCACCCTGTTTGTGTGCTGGATAGTTATCAAAATATCAAATGTAATGTTTCGGCCATTTTTAGTCTCTTTTAAATATCTGAAAATATTTTACTTTATTCTATCATATTTTAAGATTAGCATGAGTCTCATAGCATTGAGCATCTGTATGTAAAATCATTACATTGCAACAAATGGTTATTTGAAGTATCACGTGTTTCCTGTTTGTAACCTCTAATATTTTAGTATCAGAATAAATAAGAGGGTATTAATTATACAAGTTTGACAAAATGATATTAATTTCTGGCTCTGTGACGACGATTTTACTCATAAAATTCTCTAAGATGCATGGCAGATGAGATGTCTCCCCATTTTTCAAATTTCCTCCTTTTCTCCAAAGTAAGAAAGAATCTAGGTATATAAGGAAGGAAAATAAAAGCAGAAAACCGGCAGAATGAATTAATCGCTTTTAATTTAATGAATACACTTATCTGCATTTGCTAATATATATAAGAAACAATATATGCTAATTTGCAGCGCCCAGTCTTTTTAAATAGAAATTAGTCTAAAAAATAAAAGTTAAAGTCGGAAAAATCTTCAATTAATTTGTATCATATTTAAACATAAGCATGCCATATTAAACTCGCATGTGCTAACCATTTAAAAATATGCAGGAAAATTCTACTTTTATAATAACGAATTTACAAGCGAAAAATACAGATACATCACTGTAAGACTCCATTTCCAATCAGCCTACAGGCGAAACCAGTCATCCGAAATTCACTTTTGGAAGATTGTATGAAAGGATGAGAATTTATTTTAGCATAAAATAATAACTTACGCATGTAGCCACCAGAGGGCGCTGTATTACGATCACCTAAAGAACGTCTGCATTTGATGCAACGCAGTAAAACAAAATTTACATTTAGCTAGTTATAATATATCCAATAAGATTAGAAATTGTATATTACCATGTACTTGGTCGTCAAGACAAGCATTAGCTTTTTCCCTTCTTTCAGCGCATGCGCAATCTTCATTCTGCGCATCCATGATGTTATTGGAATCTTATAACAGGCTGAGTGTAAACCCACCTTAATCAAAAAATATTCTCAGATATCCTATTTTTCATGTGTTTGTTGCTGATAATAACGTTGAGTTTAAAAAATCACGACTTCTTAGTAAAATTGTTTTACAAAAGCAGTAATTTCGCAGTCACAGCTCTATGTAAATATTGGACTATGAAACAGGTTCGGAAAGATCTAATAAATCCATGCGATTTTCAACTGTGAAGGTATTCGAAAAGTCGGATAAATTGTGGCAATCTGAGAAATCTACTGGATATTAAAAACAGTGTTTTGCGTTATTTGCTAAACATTTCCACGCATGCATTTCCAATCATTGTGGACATGCCGTTTTGTAATTTCAGATGGTATCTGAGAATGATGAATATCTTGGATATATGGTACATATTGTAGTATTTTTTTGTTTCATTATTTGTTGCAATAAAATTTGTTTAATTGTATAAGCGAGTAAAAATTGTAATAATTGTAAAACTGTTTTGAAATTGAAATGTGTTTAAAATGGCGCTAATTGTACAAGTATTTACAATTCATACAAATTGCAGAAGAGTTTCAAATGTTACTAATTGGAAAAATGTTTCCGATTCATACACATTGCAAAAGCGTTTTAAATTCTTATAAATGGTTAACAATTGCCTAAATGTGTTCAATTCTAATAAAACACACTCTGGTGGCCTCATATACAAGTTACTTTTATTCCTGTTGATAAATCTTTTTATAAAATCTTCCATATATTTTTAAGAATTTGGTATGATTGGTACAGGCTTATTTGAAATATGGTCATTTGATTATGAACACTCCATATTTCTAAAATTCACTATATGTTCGTGCAAATCCACAATTTTTCAAATTTAAAATTCCAATAAACATATGACTAAATATTAAAGCACATATTCAGAGCACACTTTCTATCTCAAATTTACATCACTTAATGATAACAAAGTAAATGGTAATGGTACACATTGTTTATTCACAACTGTGAACTGAACACTTTCTTTGGTATATTTTTGATTCACAAAGCAAAAATAAAAATAGGTAATGGAATTTAATTGCTAATTAAAATTATTAATGCAGGGAGGAAAAAATCTTAGTTATTAAATATGATTCTTTTAGTCCACATTGGCGTGAAATATTACCGTATTTCGCTCAGTTTAAAGTACTAACCTCAAACAAACTTAACTGTAATTTTTGGAACTAATGAGAATTAATGGTAAAATCCGCACTGTTCTTACCTTCAGAGATTTCTACTAATAAATTAGAGTTTAAAGAAAAAACATCTTCGAAGTTCTTTTTCAAAATAATTATAAATCTGAAATATTAAAAGGAAAGTTAATAGGATTAAAATATAGAAATTTAAGAGTTATCGTTTCCGATTTTATTCCTAATCTCATTTTGGAACTTCAGGTTACCAAGAAGTTTTAATGAGACTTTATAGCACGGATAGTTATCTTTTTCTGCTTCCGAAGATTCATTAAAATATTCTTCTGCTTTAGATTCATTAAATCGTAAATTTCCAAGCACTGATTTGAACTATTCAAAAATCTTCATTTTATTAATGATGATATTAACATTTAAAAGAATTATCCACCTTTAGTTTTCGTCAACAAGCTTTCTATTAAACCATCAATTTAATAATACAACAAAATAATAATCAACAAATGCAGTCCAGTCTAATGACATCGTTAAAATTTGAATTTTTTTCTTAAAATAATTATATTTGGGAGTCCGAAGAAGACCTAGAGAGATCATCCAATTATAAGGAATAGTTTGTCTTCCACTTCATGTCCGTGATGCTATTTAAAGAACTTTTAAGATTATAGTTGCATGAGTTCGTTAATTTGGAGGTTGTATTTGCATGTTTATTTGGAAGTTGTATTCATTAACTTTGAAAGGATATAATTGTAAGGGTTGTAGCTTTGAAGACTATTGTTGCAAGATTGTAGTATTATGTTATGTTCAACCAGCGAGCAAATGTGAGAATATAACTCAAAACTAATGGGTGAACAGGGTGTGACATTTTTCAGTTTATCATCAAATCGTAAAAGAAGGTAGAATAACAAATAAATGACTGATTTTAAATTATAATAAGTCTGCAAAAACAGTTTAACTCTTCAATACGTGATTTTATAAATTTCAAAATAAAAAAAAGTTTTTTGAATCGGAAGTTTACGCAACAAAAAAAATGCACAAATAATTCAAAAAAAAAATTTGAAAAAAAAATTTAATTAAAAAAATTTTTGCTTCTAAAAATTATATTAAAATTTCTAAAATTACTTTACTAAATTTCTATTCTAAACTATTATTTTGCTAAATACTTTTTCTCTTTATATTCTTTTACCAATTCAAAAATTCCCCTCCCCCCCTAATAAAAAAAGAAACTTCTATTCTAAAAAATATCCTATTTATTAATTGCATAAAAAATAAATTATGCATCAATATTGATATAGTATGTAGTAAAGAGTTAAATCAAGAGCAATTTAATTTTCAATCAAAAAAAGTTTATTTGATTTACCGCATAAGGAAAACAATTCAATAAAAGTAGTCGTTTTTAATACAATTCTACATATAATATATCCACCTGAACTTTTTTTAAAATTGCTTTCAATATTAGGATTAAAACACGCTACTAGATGTTCAATCCCCAAAATCGAATGAAGAATGTGTATTGAAATGAATGTATGTCACGCATTGCACCTCACACAGCTCACATGCCGTGAACAAATCAATGGGATTTGTTCATTAGAGTAGAAAACACTGCATCTTTGGAACATGCACTAAGCTCTATAAACACTAAAATTGTCAATAACAGTTTGTGTAATAATGGGCCGACAAAAATAAAATAAATGTTAGTGTTTTTGGAAAAAATTTATAGTACTGCCTCTGTTTCATTCAGCAACACGCCACTGTTAACTAGTTTATGCAAGATTTCAAAGGCGTCAATCAGAAATTTTATTCTATCACATGAAACAATGACCTTTGAATTATGGCTGGGTGATGATCATATCTGAGCTTCGCAATATATCACTCTAAGATAAATCCTTAATTTTCAATTCGTCGTGTTTTTATATACAGGGTTATTAAAAAAAGGAATTAATTTAAAATACTTATTTCTAATAAACAACAATAGATAGAAATATATACTATACAATACTGCATAATAGAAAGTTTGAAATTTCAATCTTTAGATTTAATAAGAACTCTATTTGCTATACTTCGAATCAGAAGAACCCTGGTTGTTGAATTTACTAATGAACTAATTGGATTTCGTAAATATAGAAGAGCTGCAGACGTGGGTTGTATATATACACTGGTTTTTATGCACTTTCATAGACAAGACTATACTCTGTTATCTTTCTTTTTACTCTTTTTTTTTTCTTTATTGTATTGAAGTCAGAGATAATAAATACACTTGGTTAATCCAAAAAATGTTTATTACGATAAGGATGGCAAGCTAATGGGACAGCATAAACACATACACATTAATACGAATTGCTATTAATTAGGACACATTTCATTACGCTATCAGAACTATGGTTATCATTCAATGACAGATAGCCCATAGTATTATACACAAATTCATATACCGATTTCGCTCTACTACTCAGAACGCGCTCATCTTTCTTAACTCAAGACTCTTCATTGCTTACTTATGTTCACTCAGGTATCTTCCAGCGGCCCTCTGGCGATTGGTTCTAACAAATCGAAAGGAGTTTTATACGCTCAACATTTTCATCTGACTTTTTGAAGCTATCCCTTTGCGTATATATCCATATTTTTACGAATTTCTTATACCATATGTAAATCTGTCAATAACGAGACGATTCTTTGTTGAACTTATAATGAACTGAATTACATTGCACTGAAGTAATGAGTTCACACTTTGAAGTTCGCAATACACATAACAAATTTTCCTGAGGGATCGTCATTTTTTTTGTAAGCAAACAACTCCACTGTTATTAGCATCATCCGAATACTTAAAATAAAAATTTTATCTTACCTCTATTCAATGTCAAATCATATGATTCTCGATTTATTATTATTCATTAGAAATAAATATGTAAAATTTGTTTCTTCTTTTCGAAAACCCTGTTAAATAATATAAAATCATGATTAATTGGAATTATATATGATTTTATTGATACATATTTCATAATTTAATTAGTAGATTAAAGTCAGAAATCTGAAATTATTTTTCTGGAGAATATGTATTTTTCTATAGTTTTCATATAACGAGATTTATTGTATATTTGATCAAAAAATGTACAGTAAATTTTTCAGAAATTTACATTTTGCAGAATATTATTCATACTCTGTTCGTTATTCAGATATTCTTATTGCATATTTAAACAAAATAAGCTGTCCATTAGAAAAATGATGTAAGAAAGTTTTGTTTTGTTTTTTTAATACAGTAGAGTAATCTAAATATTAAAAATTCATACTAGCTTTACAAATTTCTTCAAATAACAACTTCCAATCTAGACTGTAGATTGAATTTTTCCTGATTAAATTTGCTTGAATATTATACATATATATATATATGTGTTTGTGCTCAATAATCTTTTATTCATTTTACTGGGATAAAATGGAATTGCTAAAGCTATATATATATATATTCTAGTAAAAAGGATGTTGAATTAATAGCAATTAAAATTTAGGCATCTCAAATTTTTAATCAGGTATTTCTTAAACATTTTTTAAACTTTTATTATTTCAGACAAAAGTGTACTTCATGAAACACTCATAATGAAATTTCTTTAAATTTATTAACTAATGTAAACTTACAAATAAAATCATAAAGATGAACGCCACCACAAAATTATTAAGTTGTGAAATATTAGCTCAACTTTCAAGAGACTAAGTTCAACAAACTAAGCTCAATTTTCATTTACTGCTAATTACAAATGTTAAAACTGAAAATGAAAAGTGTGCATGGAAGGTTGTAATTTATATATTATAAACATATATTTATATCCAGATTTTATGTAAATTAACTTCTTAGGCGAAATATTTTAAAGCTTTAAATTTTGATAGTTTCTTTGTCAAATATACTATTTCCTAAAATTTGATAATAGATTAAAATATCTAATATTAAACTTTGTAAAATATTGAATTGTGATGCATATTTTACACTAAATAATTACTTCAACCAACTAGAATATTTAATACATTAACTATGGCTGATGTTATTTAAATTTTAATTCAATTGTTTTTTGGTAATTTTAGGAAAAATAAGGTTTAATACAGAGACTGCATTAGGTTTGGAATAGCTTTTAACTTAACTGAAATTTATATTTTTAAATTATTTTTTTCCAAAGTTTATTTGTTTGACACTATTACAAAAAAATATATAAATTTTTTGAGAATGTACTTTTCTCATCTAAATAAGTGTTGCTTTTTAGCCTTCAGCTGTAAGGTTTAATTCAGAGAACAGAATTTTTGCAGTCGATTTACAATTCTTATTTAAAATCTGATGTCTCGAATATTTTCAATTGTATTATGTATTTCTTTCTATCGTGACAAATAAATATAATGTTTTATAAATATATGAAACCAAAATAAATATATTTATATGAAAGTATAGTGTAAACAAATAAAATATTTTTATATGCATATGTGTCTAAATAAAAATACTTCTATGGTTCTCAAATAGTACGATACGTTTTATATTAACATCTCCACAGTTGGTGCCATTGTCAAGCCAATCGTTATTTGCTGGTGACAGCAACGTAGTGTAATTGAAAAACTGACTTCTTTTTTTTTGCCGTTGACATTGATGTGGTACTTATGGTACTACATCAGCATATGTCAAATATAATATTTACATCAAATGAAAAAAAATGCTATTTTGATATGTAATCTTGCAAAGTTGTATCACATTTTGGGGAATATTTTGCTATCTGTCATCTAAAAGAAAAAGTATTGATTGTAAAATTTTGTTAAAATAGATTCATTTTATTTTGAAGAAGAGTTTAATAAAAAAATATAATTAAACTACAAAATATTTTAATATTGATGCTGTTTTTCAATAACCGTAATAAATTGGCATTCATAATTATTAATGGCATGCATTATTTTATAAAAAGCAGCTTAGTTTACAATGTTGTAATGAAATTTATGCTTTATATTTGCCCATTTAAAAAAAGAACTTGACAGAAATTTCCAGCTTTCGGAAAAAAAATCTTTATGAACAGTGCTAATGTGGTAAGGTTAATGACTAAGAATGGCTATGAAAAATGCTGTCAATTTCTGTTTCCTTTTTACTTTTGAAATATATAAGTTGAAACATATTTGTTATTGGATAGATTACTTTGAAATTGATTTAATTTGGAAAAGCAGATTATCATCTATTCTAGTGATTTTACTCATAAAGTTTTTTATCTCTGAATTATGAGACAAAACTCTTTTAAATAAATATATAATCGTATAAATTCTGCTTTCAGATTACATGTGATAACATCATGTTTATGTAACCTTATAATTAAAATTAATGGAATATCTAATATTCTAATTCAATAGGAATATATTTATTTTTAATCTTATAAACAACATTCGGTATGAGAGATATTTAAATACGATTTATTTTAATTTATTCGTATAAAAAACTTTTGTTTAGTTTGAAATTGGTTTTGAAGTTTCCTATTACTTAAATATTGATTCACCTCCTGATTAATTACCTTCTGTGGTCGATTTAGTTTGAAATTCAGTACTGAAAATAGCTACTTTATTTCATGTTGTAAACACATTATTAATTTGCCATTCAAAATATATTCTGTATCATTCTTTAGAAATTATTAATTACCTACAAAAAATAGTTTCTAGCAAGTCTGAAAAATTGTTTGTGCCAGTTTGTAACTTTTCAGAAAACTATAAAATATGAAATATTTTTGAAGAAGCAAATTTTTCTTATTTTAATTTAAAATGAAGCGGCAGACAATAGAAAGACTTTATGCATTTTAATATTTTATTTTAAAAAGCTTGAATCAAAATTAAATTTTTGAAGAGAGTTTGTTTACAGACTTGTTTTGATCCCGTCGAGTACTAACATGAAATATGTTTTTGCTTTATCCCTTACAGTGTTTACATCACAAAATTTTCAACGGTTTTTTTATAATTAAACTTTGCTATAAATATTAGTTATTTGGAATTAAATTAGATATTAGATAATGTAAATATCGGAATGTGGGAAAAGTCTCTATTCAAAAAAAAAGTTGAGTTTAAAATTGTAACAAATGAATAAAGGCAATTTTATTCATCTTTTATGTTAAATTTGTAATCTTTCTAAAGGTAATTGGGAAAAAAGGAGTAATTGGTATCAGTGATTACGATACACACAAAGTGCCTTCTTTAATTCACTCTAGTAGAAGACAATAAACATTTCCCTTTTTATTCAGTGAATTCTGATGACCACTTCATTTGTAATTACATTAAAATAAGGCTTTTCTCAATATTATTACTTATTCTCTGCATCGATCATTTAAAAAGTAAGTTTCTAAGTTATACATTTCTTGGGCCTGTAAGATATAACGATTATGAGTAAGATTTAATATTTATTATTAGATTCGCTCTTGAGATTTTAGTTACTTCTGACTGTTTTCATTGTGTCATAATTACAAAGAGGAAACCAACATTTTTCATATACTATTTTGAATAATTGATTACAGAATAGGAAGTGACATTAAGTGTCAGACCACTTTAGTGTCCTTCCTCATCAATAGTTTATTATTTCCAAATGAGCGACTGAAATTTTTAGATAATCTCTATGTGATCTTCATGTATAATATTTAGCACGCGCGACAGTTGATTATTAATAATGATTTCAGTATAGAAGGAAACAAAAAAATTGGGCATAAGGAAAGGGAACATCATGATGCTTAAAGAGAAATTTGACTTTTTCGAACAAGAAACGGAGGTTGTGTAGATGGAGAATGTAACATCTCGAATCATCCATGGTTGATTCTTCAGCAAATATGTTTATTTTGATGAATTATATTTAATGACATAGTTTGATGCATTATATTGAAAGTATCACAATGGATGTTATTTGTTCGTTTGAAGGATTGAAGGAGTTGACAGTCTGAATTGAATGTGACAGTTTGAAGAGTGCTATTTTGACTTCATAAAAATTTGTTTTATAGTTAATGATAGCATCAGATTACCGAGTTTCATAAAAGTTACAAATTGTATCGCTGAGCAGATTTTTTCACGTGCCATTAAAGTCGGGGAAAATAAATTGAAGGAAGATTGAAAATCCTTCTTGATATATGGACTTTGCTTTTTAATCCTTAACTGAACTATTAATCCTTTTAAACAGCATTTATAATTTTCATGTTCTTTCTTCTCGTGCCTCGTTATACTCAGCCAATACTGATTTTATAGAAGTTCATTTTTCGACAAAACTGGAAGTAGAATGATTATAAACTACTTCAAATTAAAGATATTAAATGATTATGGCAATTCATATCCGATTTTCTATGAAATAAAATACATTTTTATTGAAAAACTAAAAACGTTGCATACTTTGGGTTGCTTCGGGAAGGGCCATAAAATGAATTCTGGGGCAAGAAACATTAGATTATTATAAATAGATACATATTTCCTTCAAATTATTTCGTTGCCTCGAACAAAAGCCAAAATATGTGTTCTCAATTGCTTTATATTTACTGTGGTTATTGGTAATATACAGGTGTAATTATGATCATTGCGGTAATTACGACCGATTAATTCATAAATTAATTTGAAATTAAATAGGCATCGTGTAATGAACCTCCAGAAAATTATTGTGCCTTCACATATTTGATAAACATCTTTCATCTCATGATAAAATTTTAAATCGAATATAATGACAACTTCTGCAAAATCTATTGTCATTTATCCTAACTGCCATTTTCTTTTACGATAGTTCATTTTCAAAGAACAAAGAATATGTGATTTATACAATTGTAATTTATTATAAATTATTCAATTTTTTTTTCAGATATATTAGTGAAGTTTTAATGAAGTGTATGTAAAAATTAACAAATATATAATTTTTCATCAGTAAAATACAAGAAATGCAATCTACAACAGTTCTGGGAAATTATGAAATAAACATTGGTGAAACAGATACGATGGTTATGGTTATGAGATTTTCTTAAATTACTCTTTCATAGCCAAAGTAAGATGAAGTAGTTTTTTTTTTTCAGAATTTTCTCGATATTAGAAGATAGTAGATGACAAGCGACTATTGAAGACTATTTTAGGGGCTATGCACTTTCATATAAAATAAAAATTGACGTAATCGTACCAGCGTTGGCTACACTGAGAATCCTGCTTTTTTTTGAAAAATTCTTTAAACATAAAGATGCACTCTCTTTAAAATATAACTTTACTTCATGGCAATTTAATGATACCTTAAAGTAAACTGAGATTACCGATATTATTAAATTAAAAGATTACCGAAATTTAAAAAAATTATTTTTCTTTGCAACTTTAGTTGATTATCATCTTTTATTTATTAGATGGTTTTAATGAGTTAGAAAAATAATTCTCCTAATATGAATTAATTCCAAAATTTTAAGTCAGTTAGTTAAAATTAAAAAAATAAATTGCTTTCTAAAATGAGTTTTTAAATAATTTAGCTACTGTTTATAGTATTTTAACAATGTCTATTTTTCAGTTGTGATGACATTCAAGAAATTGACTTTTTTATTCCTAAAATTTTCTTTTTTGAAAAATGCCTTCACCACGTCACTTTAACTAAGTATTTCCTAATTTTCCCTTTATGTATTTTTTTTTATTTCCTTATGTTATAATATTATTTTGATCTAAATTATTATGTTCCATAAAATGACTTTTTTAAATAATTATTTGTAGCATAATATATTTTAGCTATGTAACAGAAAAACAGGTCTAGACAAGCGTTCAATAATATTTAAAATTATGCACAGTTATAAAATATTTTTGACTTTTAAAGATGTCATAAAAAATTAAATATTACTATTGTAATTAATTGTAATATATTGTAAAAAATTAAATATTAATATTGTATTTAAAATTCATACTTTGCTTTGTGCTTTTAGCAAATAAATAATAATACTTCTAAAATAAAATAAATATTAATATATAATTTAACGACTTACATATAGCATTTATTCCTATTTAGGCGATTTTTTTAAAACTCTTAATAAATATCTAATAAGTTTTTCTATGATATTCTCCTCTTTTCTTGGTAAATTTACAAACCCAAAACCTGAAATAACATTAGATTATGATTACTTTTTGGCAATTTAAATATAATTATTTATTGGTAATTTAACGAAATGACAATATTGCTCAGGTGCTCTTTTTTCATAATTTTATTAAATAGTTGCTTGGAAAAAAGGAAGGATGAGCATAATAGAATTCGCAATAATATACAAGGGGTGCTCAAATGAAAAGGTACGAAACGGCACTGTGGTTATAAATGAAGACTTCATTCAAAGTATACACAATAGACCTGAACACAACGATCCCATTGATTAACGAGCCGAAGGATTCTTGTACTCAGAATTCCTGAGGCGGTGACGAGACCCAGTCCTTCACAGCGTCCTTGAGTTTACCGTCCGAGATGAAGCGCTTCCCTTTCAGATGTTTTTTTAGGGGACCGAACACATAAAAATCTCAGGGCGACATGTACAGGCTGTAAGGCAGATGGTCGAGCTGCTCCCACTTGAACTTGGCCATTTCCGCGTGTGTAACCCTGTTTACGTGTGGGCGCACGTTATCATGGAGCAGAGCCACACCCTCAGTGAATAGGCCCGGTCCTTTGTTCTTGATGGACCTGTGTAGTCTTCGGAGTGTCTCACTGTACACATCGGAGTAAATTGTTCTTCTGTACTCTAGGAATTTAATAAGTAGCGAACCTTGGTCAGCGCTCTTTACAAGAGCCTCTACTCTCTCCTGCGCATGCGGGCCACCGCGCATGCGCCAATCTACGCAGGGGACTCCAATCGCATTCCTAGATGTCTCGCTACGTTCTCCCATAGCGGCATTGACAAATATGTTAATGGTTACGTTGTTACGACTTTTTGTACCTTTCCATTTGAACAGCACTTGTAGATATACGCATGCATATATACATTTCTTGAATAGCAACTACAGCGTAGAGAATTTTACTTCAATCAACTTAGCAACATCTTATTACTCATGAACTTTCTTCTTTTTTGTAATACAATCAAAGAATCCGCATATTTGTCTAAGGCGTTTTCCTCCAGGCAGCTCGAATCTAAAATTTGGCACAGGTCAACAATTTCGGTGGAATGACTGAATAAATTTACCTTGAAGAAAACAGTGACAAGACAGCGTCCTTGAGTTCGCCGTCCGAGTTGAAGCGCTTCCTTTACAGATGTTTTTTTCAGAACCATTAACTCCGATGTGCACTGTAAGACACTCCGAAGACTACGCAGTTCCATCAAGAACAAAATACTGGGGCTACTCACGGAGGGTGTAGTTCTGCTCCATTATGACGCGCGTCCATATGTCTCCCACGCGGAACTGGCCAAGTTCAAATGGGAGCGGCTCGACCATCCGCCCTACAACCCGGACATGTCTTCATGCGATTCTCGTGTGTTTGGTCCCCTGACAAAACATCTGAAAGAGAAGCGCTTCATCTCGGACGCGAACTCAAGGACGCTGTGAAGGACTGAGTCTCGTCACGGCGACAGGAATTCTGGGAACAAAGAATCCTTCGGCTCATTAATCAATGAGATCGTTGTGCTCAGGCCTATGGTGTATGACTAAATTCTTCATTTATACCCACAGTGTCTTCTCGTACCTATTCATTTGAACATCCCTTGTATTAATGGAATATGCTGAATTTCATTCAGCTAGTTCGTGGCATTTCTTCACCTTTTTTATTCACAGGTAGAAAATTTCACAGATATGGCTCCAAAAAGGGATTGTAAGGACTCGAGAATGTTTGAAATGTAGAGATTCGTCATTTTATCAAGATCGAGCTTTTTCGAAAATTACAATAATTTATCATTCTATGTCTTACATATGACAAAAAAATGGAATTTTCATTTCCAAAAATATATTTATTTCCATTTGATACTATCAGTATTGTTACAGTAAATCGGACTGGCTGAAGTATGAAAAAAAATTCAAGAAGTTCAATAACCATCATTGGTTATTGAACAATCTGTTTCAAAAGAAAATACGAAAGACAGCAGGCAAAAAAGAACTGAGTCTTACACAAAGATAGCACATACAAAAATCAACATATACATGCAAATAGCAAATCGTAATTATACATTTAACGCAATAGCACTCAAGATAGAGTAACTCAACTCATTTCGCGATTGATACTTCCAAAGAAAGAATTTTCTGATTTTGTGAGCGCCTCCGTTTAAACACTCTCCGTTACATGGAATAAAATTTGCTAAAACAATATCAGCTCCTTATAAAGATATTAAAATTCTCGTAATTTTTAGAAGTTCGATTTTTTCCCCCAAAGTCGCCAAGTTTATCCCTAAAGTCGAGAGGGATTGATATGATATTTAATCAGCATACCATTGAAAATATCTACAAATTTCTCTGCCTCAGTATAAGGCTAATTGAAACATATTAAGAGATTTGTGACAGAATCATTCGTTTTTTGTGCTTTAGTTTTTGCGCTATTCAATGCATGAACACGCAACAACGTAACTACCCAGGTAAATATAGTAATCATTTCCTTTTTCTATTCCCAATATAAATCGCAGTGCTTTTCATTCTTTAAAACTCGATAATTACAAAAATAATATTTAATAAGAAATAATTAAATTTATTAATAGCAATCTATTTGCAATAATTATAGTCCAATGTTGTAAGCTGTTGTTTGATAATGAACAATAAATAATTGAACGCTGATAATTGAATGTTGTTGAACAATGAGAACAAGAGTATTAAAGTTATAATAATTAGAATTTTTTTAATATAACTTACTTTGGTTATTAGTTTCAAGCAAGAGAATATAGAATTCATTAATCAATTTTTCATCCAGATTTCCAAAATGTTGCACAATTTGCTTTCCCAGGGATAATACAATATCCTGATATAAGCAGAACTTAATACGACTTCAATTTTAGTTAATTTAAGACACATTTTAAACAAGGATAAATTGAAAGTTCAGATATTTTTTTAAATCTTCCACAAGCAGCTACAAGCTGTTCTGGCAAGACAAAAAGAAGAGAAAGAGAAAAGAGATAAAAGAACGTAAAACGTTCATGAAAAAATATATATATATTCATCTATTTAAGAGGAGATGACATTTTTATAATTAACAGTCAAGCGTATTATAAATCATAAAATTAAACAGAAATAATTAAATTTTTAAAAATTGAAAAACGAAAGATAATTAGAATTTAAAACTAGAAAACAATAAATATTTTAAGAAAAACTTTTAAAAAGGCATTTATTTCGATGCAATAAAAAGTTCATTATATTTGTAAGAAAATCCAGTGTTTAAAACAAAAATCGTATAACAACGAATCACCGAAAGAAATGCCAGTACAAAGATTTCAAATTGCAATAAATATTACAAAAAAGAAATTCTCAAGCAGTCATTAAAAAAAATTTATATAAATAATATTACCGCAGTTTCAATTTATTTACAACATTTCTATCTGTAATTCAAGCTTATGTGATTTTTTTTATCTCTCCGACTTATTGATTTTAAAATTTACTTAACTATTTTATGTAATTTATCTGTCACTAAAACTCTTTTCTATCAAACACTTTTGCTTAAACAAACAAATTAATTTTTTAAAATTTAATTTTTTAAATTGAATATTTTTATTAAATTAGTAAAAATTTATGTAAATTTAGTAGAAATTTAAATAAATTTTTTAGCATAAAGATTTTTTCGACATTTTTTTTATGATTTGTTGTTCTTTAAATTTAGCGATGATAATAAATTTATATATTTTATATTTAAGTATTTTACGCGCTTTACTAAAACTCAACTATTACTAAAATTCTCCTCTATTAAAAACCCTTTTTTAAACATTATTTTTATTACTTTAACCTGTTTATCGTTTTTTTTATGTTCATTCTTTAATAACAAACAAATTAATTTTTTTGAAATCAATTTTTCAAAATTGGGTCACTTTTATTAAATTAATAAAAGTTTAATTATTTTTAGCATAACTTTTCCTTCTTCATTTTTTTTATGATTTGTTACTCTTTAAATTTAGCAATTATAATAAAATTGTACGCATTAAATAAATTAATTGACCCATTAAAATCAAACAATTATTCAATTTTATTAAAATATTTAGCGATTTTAATAAATGTGTTCGCTGTAATGAATTAATTGACTCATAAATGTCAAACAGTTGTTCAATTTTATTAAAATATTTAGCGATTATAATAAATTTGTATGCTTTTATTGAATTAGTTAACCCATAAATGTCAAACAATTATTCTTCATTAAAATAGTTGTTTAAGCATATTAAATTTAACTAACTTTTGTAACATGAATGACATTATTAATATTTTAGAATGTATCTAAATACATATCTTATCAACTAGTTATATATTTAATTATTTATGGTCCTTAGAAGAAAATCCCGTCTGAAACGAAGACAATAAACTTCCTGTTCTATAAACAATTTTGCATAAAAAGAAACTGGAAAACAAATCTGATAATTTAATAAGCCAGAATAACGATCTCTATGAAGAAAAACATTTTTTTTTTGTTGAATAAATTAAATGAATAAGTGCAAAAGAATTATTTACACAAAGAGACGCCAAAAAAAAGGAATGATTAAAGATTTTCTGAATCTTTCATATAAAGAAAAATTTGAGTTTGGTGAAATAAAAGTTTATTTGAGTATCTTCTTATAAAACACTTGAGAATGAGGAAAAAAATTATTTTAACACGAATCTTTAAAGAATTTCAAGTACTTAAATTGCCAGATTTTTCTAAGAAATTAAATGAATAAATACAATAAAAGGCAATCAATGGTTACAAAGCACATCTAAAGTGAATGCTTTCAAAATTTTCAAAAAAAGTATTTGTCATTTTTTAGTAGAATTTTTAAAACAAATCGGAATTTTAAAAAGTATGAAATATCTTTCTATTGAAGTTAAATCAGAAGCACAAAATTCAAAGCTCGAATAGAATTTATTTAATAACGAAATACACCAAAGAATTTATATCGACTGAGTCAGCTACTTATAAGTAGGATTTTTCTTCTGACTGTAAATTGAAAATTTTTTTAAAGTTGCAGACGATTTAAATATTTAAATATCTTTTTGAATTGTAAAATGCTAAAATATATTTTGATATAAAAAGTAAAATTTGCTTGTTGTAGCTAAAAGCTTCCTTTATATTTTAAAATTAAGAAAAATAATTTCGATTTTCTTTAACTATCTACTATCATTTCAGGAATTCAAAATAGGAAAAATTTAATTCTGCATATTTCATTTCCAAGATTATTCTTAAATTAAATATTTTTTAATAAATATGTATTTTAATATTTTATAAATATTTGGTATGGAATATAATAAGAAGCAAAGTATTTTTCTCAAAAATATTCTTCTTCTTTAAATTATATTTCCTACGTTGATCTAAATTTGATAAAAGGATAATATTTTTTAAATCAATTATTCACTTTTACAATTAATTACAAAAGATTCCGAACTACGCAAAATTTATTTCCTCATATTTTATCTTTCTCTTGTTCAATAATTCTGCTTCTATTTCAAATTAAAAATTCAAAAGAAAATCGCTGCGATATATGCATTCCGAATTTCCAAATGTATGCATGTGCCGAATTGGATAGTTATAGTTTAACCTTTCTAATTCCCGCGCGCGTGATGTTGTGTTTTCTCGCTTCACAGGCCGCTTAGCCTAGAGCTTCCAAATTTGGCCCAGATTTACTTTCGGAAGTAAGAATACGCTTTTTAAAAAACTTTATTTAGAATTTATCAAAAAACTAAGCTGGATTTTCGAGATAACCTTCGAAAATATTTTCGCACAAAAATAATTTTTACATCTTTTTAAAATCACAAAAATCCTCTTTACAATTATGCCAGTTAAATTGTTGTAATTTTCTTTAAGTCATATTTAACTAACTTTTGAACATATTTTTGTTTTATGTATATTTCATAACAAAACTTTTATTGCTGTGAATGACACCGGAACCATTTTTTTTATTTCATCAAATATTTGATCGCGTGATTTTTTTTCCATTGTTGAAAGCTAACGAAAGATCATGCTTAATATCTATGTAATTTATAAGGCGATAAAAAAAATGAAGTAATAATACTTCTAAATTTAGAAGATAGATGAACCGGGCATTTACCGTGTGATGTCATGGAATTAGTCTTCAGTAAAAAAAATTCATTACTCAGCAAACAAATCATATGTAAGGCAGTTAAAATAACGCGGCTTTAATATTTGATAATTATGAACCTGAAACTATGTCTACGAAACCTAACTCAACTTAAATGTGACTCCGGCAGATCAATTGATCGCCAAAGACGACTGGTATAATAAGAATTGCATCCTAAGTACTTTAACCTTTGTTGCAAACCAGCATTAAAAATAAAGGTAAATAAAATGCGGTGCTTATGACCACCTAACTAATTTAATAATCTTTCTTTTTATTCACTCACTGATAAATCAGTAAAAAAAAAAACCGTCTCAAAAGCTAAAACAGAAGTTAAGATTTTGAATCGAATCAGAATGCAGATTGAAACAGTGAATATATTTTAACTTCGCCAAGCGTTGCAGACCAAGCTGGAAGATTATAATAGAAATTTCGAAATAAATTTTTCTATTCATCATGAATATGAAAAATAATTCAAATAAAGCACATTTTTACTTCATCTTAAAGAAAATCTTTTGCACTAAAAGTTTTTTCTATAGTTGCAATGTCTTATAAATTAGAGTTCGAAAAATGATTTTAAATCCTTAACTTCGAGTACTTTTTAGCCAAAGCATGTTACATCTTCTTGAAATGCTTATGCCAGTTGCTTTCTCTTCTATCCTTATAGCTTAATCCACGAATTTAGAGTCTGAAAATGGCCAATGGGGAGAGCTTTCTTTTATTTATATTTCTGGATGAAAGGAACTTACTGTAAGTGATACTGAAAATTATATTTTTATTCGAAAGTAAATTTGCAAGACACCCATTATGCCTTTGACCATTCAACCCATCAAAATTTTATATTCGGCAGAAAAATAAAGCACATATGAAGTTGCATTAAAAATATGAATTAAATTATTTTTAATATAGCTATTTTAAAAAGATGAAGAATACAAATATGGAATAAGTAGATTTATCATTTGTTATAGGCTGCAATATTGTGAATATTTTGAACACCCACTTTTACTTTTGTGTTATCTTACTCTTGTAGCTATCCCCGAGTTTTTGTAGAGAAAAAAAATTGGGGGAGGGGGGAATATCCATATTTTTCATTCCCTTACTATTAACATATTAACTTCTTATTATTAACTTATTCAGCAGCTTTTTTTTTAATATTTATGTAAGTTAACAAAGTACATTATGAGATTTAATTTTTATCTATTACTAATCCAAATTAATTAATCAGCAATATTTTTTAAAAATATTGCTGATCTTTCTCAAGTTTGAAAGAAATTATTTCATTCGCAGTTACTAAACATTTTATTAGAAAATGTAATCTTAAAATTTTTCAATCATCAACGTTACTAACCACAATCGCTTTGCCAAATGTAAATTTTATATTCGTTTCCCTTTACCTATTATAGATCTTTAATTCACTCCGTCTTTACCACTATTTTGAAATGGATACATTTGCTCTACCACCTTTTAATATTAGAGACGTTCTTTATATATATTTTTATTTGCTGTTTTAACCATTTGTGCAGGCATCAGGCTTTATTTCATAAAATCAAAACTTTGTATGAGCAGTTTGAATAATTATTTTCCAAACGTTTCGCATTAACCTGTTATGTTTTTAAAAAGTGTAGAATTTCATAATTATATGAAAATTATTGCTATTTATTTCACAACAATCATCTATATTCAACTACTTTTTCAAGCATACAGCTTTTCATGCCATAATATATCTGACATTGCAATACTTCCTTTTTTTCATTTCTTCATACTGTTTGTTCATTTTCAAATATTTCTCACATATTTTAATGTTTTGGTCTCGGATATTTAATTAAATTCAAAAGTTTTATTAAAAATTTTATTTTTTATCGATGAAACTCGGTAACTTAACGTAAACAAAAGTGGTTTTGGTTCCAAACACCCAAACAAAATAACTCGAACTCTTTATATAAACAAAGCTTATTTTTGTTGCATAAAAATGAAGACATTATCATTCTTATACAAATATTCATTTCCATGCATAAGGTATGAATAATAAAACTGTTTTCCTCTTCTTTTTTTTTCTTCTTTTTTTGCGGATACTAGCATTTTGTTCATTTCTACCGAAACGGAAGTCGTTTGGCAAAATTGTTACTTTCTATTTTACGCGAGACTACATTATACTTCTTTACAGTTGTTAACTCGGACACTGAAATCTTGTCACGCTTCTCCTTTTCACCTCCATGGAATGATGCCAAATTGTAAAAAACCGCAGCATTGCGCCAAAAGAAATCCCCCAAAAGTAAAAACGAATTTAGAATGAAATACTTATTATTGCATGAACGCATTTTGTTCCCTTACTAAGTGCAAGTAAGATTTTATTTAAATGACTCCTGTTTCGATGATGTATGGTTCTGGTTCTCTCATGGTTTTGGTTCTTTCGTACGTGCTTGCTTTCTGGGTTCAAGGACTGGAAAAACAGTGGAAAATTTAGCTTCCTGCAGGAACGTAATATTTCAAATAAGAAACAATAAGTTGGGACAAAATTGGAGTAAAATTTGGATTATGCTGTCAGACAAAGTTAGAAAATCGTGTCGTGTTTTTTATTTTGTTAGTAAGTGTACTTTTAAGTTATAAATACACATGAAACATTAAAATCAGCCCCCTAATTTCAAGAAAGACAACATCGCTATTAATAATATAAGCTTAAATACTTGCGTGTTCGAATGAGCAGATCTATGGATCAAATGCTAAAATATTTTGTATATACCTTCTTTAGTTGGGTGGGGATTTTTTGTAATTTTAACAGCATTGCCATGAATTAAAAATTGATCGAAATCTTTCTTCAGTGATATTTTCTGAAAATATTATCCTGAAATAAATAAATCTTATATCATTTTGAAGTTTAGAAAATTATCATTTTAATAATACCAATTTAATAACTGGCTATTTCCTACTTTTAAGAAACTTTTTAAATTATTTTCATATGTTATCAAATGTTTATGTTTTCACAAATTTATGTTTCCTGGTTGTTAAAAATTCTAATATATTTCCTTTTTTTTTTCCTGAAACTTTTTAATTACTTGTTTTTGCTCTGTTAAAGACAGATGCGAAAAAGTGATCCTCAGTTCTTGCATTATGACTTAGAAATTAATTATCATTTAATAATGCAACTTTTATTTCTATGGTATTTACTCTCAAGTTTTTGCACTTATATTTATTCCATAAAACCTGTTAATACTCATGCATATGCAAAGGATTCTTTTGCGTAGGAATTTTCGTTATTTTTAATAACTAAACGAAATTTACGGCATTATGTTGGCAGCAGTCTTTTAATCTTAATGCTTACCCTCAACCATCTGAATATGTCCTTCGCTGTTAGGCAGAAAACAGCCTATAAATATAAGAGCTTCGCTTTATTTGTACATCCGTTCAGTGAGATTAGATTGTTCTAAGAAGAATTGAAATAAAATAACCATATAGGAGTGGACGAACTAGTTAATAGATATTGTTATGAGAACAAAAAATATTTGTATAGGAAAACCGTCGTTTAATGACCACCCTTAAAAATAAAATGGTGTACACTATACATATGCATCATTGCAACCTAGTCTGATGAAGTATGCGTCATCAGTGGAGACTGTGGTGTAGAATGGCACCTGGTGTCCATAATAGGATTTTGGCCTTACTGTGTCTTAGCAAGTGTAAATAGTATTGGAATATGGTTTTAATGCTTTACATTCTCGTCATATTTGGCCTTATGTAATGCTGTAAATGCGGCAACATTTTGTCACCTTTGAGTCCTGTGAGGCAAATGTGTCCCGTCCATTCCTCGAGCAGTCGAACATGTGAGTAAAAACAATCA
>JAPMOR010000331.1:488537-588752 GCA_026543865.1 Argiope aurantia
CGTCTCTTGAAGTCGAACAACTCTTAAAAATTACAATCGTTAAATCTTCTATTAAGGACATTTTGTCAATGCTCTTTTCTTTAGTTCCTTCCTAAAATAAAAAGTTAACTTACATTTAATGTAAGTTAATTACATTAAATTTTAATATTGCACAGTCTAATATGTAATGTAAAACGCAATGAGGTTTTTTTCTGGACCAATATGCGTTTTCTCTAGAGGGTCCTTTGTTGTTTGCAAGAGTCCAATATCATCAAATGTCGTTTGTTCCTTCGTGCTGTTGGGGTTGCTCTTCGGTGGTCTAATCAAGTTTCCCACATGGCCTCCGGTTAGGTCAGGGTATTGCTTGAATGTCTGGACTATAATTCAATAAAGTTAAATTATATCACTGTATGTAAGCTGTTATTATATCACTGTAAGTGTTTATTAATGACAGTTTCTCGTACGACCCTTTTACCGATTCCTTAATAATGCCCTCTATTTCGTTACAATTGCTTCTCTACTCTGCATTAATATTGAATTTTAATTCGTCCTTCATTTAATCCATCCTTTTAGCATATCTCTCAGATGAAACTATTTCATATAATCTTTCGTAGAACCATGCAAATATCGCTGGTTTGTAAAATGTCTTTTAAGTAACCTTCTCAAAAAAGTAAATAGAACCATCATATGCTAGATGCATCTGCTAACTTCCTATTTTTTAAACATCTCATTCTACAGTTATGTCTCTGTGGTGTGTTTATTTAATGGCAGCTTTTTGTGCGCCCCTTTTACCGATTCTCCAATAACGCAGTCTATTTCGTTACGACTGCTCATCGACTCTGCATTATTATCAAATTTCAGTTCGCCTTTGATAGCTAATACCTCCCAAAAGCTTTCAGGGTTCCGTATTGTTCATTCTAGACTCATAGCATGTCTCTCAAATGAAAATATTTGTTACAATTTTTCATAGAGCTTTGCAAATATCAGTGGTTTGGAAGACGTCTCTTTAGGTAACACTCTCAAAAAAATGTATATCACGTTCATATGCTAGACGCATGTCTGCTATTTCAATTCTTCTTTCATAACTTATCCCCCTAAAAGTTTTAAGTGTTGGTCCAATGGGGTACTTACCAATTCATAACATATCTCTCAAATGAAACCATTTGTTATAATCTTTCATAGTCATGTAATTGGTTCTAAAGACGTCTTTTTTAGGTAATACTCTTGATAAAGTGTATAAAACCTTCATATTTAGGACCGGGATAGCCTGGTTGGTAAAAGCATTGGATTCGAATCCCTTGGATTATGAGTTCGTACCCAGCCGACCGAGGACTCTCTGTGTATAAGGTTGGTGGTAGGCGCATAAATCTCTCGTAGCCACAAAGTTTACGAAGTCGAGACAATACCACTGAGGGTATTGTCTCGACTTGGGCCTTGGGGATACTTTTAAGGTCGGGATCGGTCTCTGATTCAGGTCTATATTACGATCCGTCTGTACTCATGGCGCTACTGAAAAATAGACGCTAAAACTCGGTTTAAAATCGTTGACTTCATCAGCGGGCTTGTCTATGATAAGTGTCATTAGTAATAACAACACCTTCATATGCAAGACGAATATTTATGAATTTCAATTCATGCTTAATAATCTATTCGTTTCAAAAGCTTGAAAAGGCAATGGTACATTCTCCTATACATAAAAATGTATATAATTTCTTGATTTTGTTCTTTTATTGAAGCAGTATGCAAACTTTTAATTCTTATTATTGCCATTGAAATGCATTGTGCTTTCATAGACTCTTGCACGCCTAAAAAAACTTAAAATATTACAGAATTGAAAAAACGGAATAAAGTTTGAATGTATCGGTGGGGATTCTTTTGAAATAGCACGTCAAATTTATCTTACTTTCAAAGCCTTAGAAATAATAGAGGATCAAGCAATACATTTCGTTTTGACACCCAATTTTAAAAGAAATTCTTTGAAGAGTAGATTCCTAGAGAACAAATTCGCTTTTGTGCAATCTGTATCCAAGAAAATTCCTTGATCCATTTGCAGTTCAAAATAAATCCTTTTAACAAGATATTTTAAGGCTTAAAGTTTGGTAAACGGAAAAATGTTCTGGTTTTAGGTTAGGGAAATGTTCAGTAATCTGAAAAATGCATAGGGTATTCTTTTCATCTTTGTTCAGAACAAAACTTGGATACCCTATCTTACATTTTTAGAATATTTTCTTAGCTTTTTATAAATGGAGATTACATTTTTGTGTTTGGATTTTTTCCCACAAATTATGTTTAGTTGTTTTAAATAAATGTGGAAAATAGTATAATTTCCGACACAAATACTATACGAATGCCTTCTATCATATCTAAAATGAAATTTAAATACAGCAATCTTATATACATTTAAAATATATTCTTTCATTGATTCTTTAAACTTCTCAAAAATACCCAACAAATCACCGAAAGAATCGTAAAAATAGTAAAATAATGTACTTCGCTATGATTGTGACCAAACAGGGCCAAGAATAACATTTGCTTTCCTTGATCTTCAAAGCTACTTCGCAATGAAAAACTCACATGTTCGAATTTTGACGATGGTTAAGAAACATTTAAAATACATGTAAATGAGTTTAATTACTGCGGAACGTGAAATTTCAAAATAAAAGGTCACATCTAATGTGCTCAAAAATCTTTAAGAAAATGATTACGTCTGCATTGTTCTTTCGATACACTGTACAGCAGTGTATATACAATCGTCCGACAAACAATTAAAGTCCTTAAAAAATTATTTAATTAAGAAATGCAACTCAGATATAAAAATCAACTTTGCAATTTCAAATTTCCTGAATTAACATAAAAATTGAAATGCGGACAATATTTTAAGATAGTGTTAATATGTTAAAATATTATCCATATTTTTAATATACGGTAAATGTGATTAATCAGTTATTATCAATAATAATTGATTAATTTCATTAATAAATTATCATTTATTAATTATTAATAATTATTATTAATTAATTAATATTAATTATTAATTATTATTAATTATTTTCAATAATAAATTAATATGAAATATGTACGAAATTTTAACACAATATTAATGCACACTAATTTATGTTAAGAAATTCCAGGGACATAAGGAAAATTTACGAATGAATTAAAATAAAAAACATTCGAATTGGAAAGATTTCATTGTATTAAGTAATTACTTTACATTTATCGAAAAATTATTAATATTTATTTACAGAATGAATTATATGAGGTCCATTAAACCATTTTATTACTTTTTTTTTAAATACTAGCACTGTTATTGAATGCCTTTTTCTTGTTTACAATAAAACAAATGTTTTGAAGTCGCAAGAAAAACAAGTTCAAAAATAAATTTTGAAAATTGAAAAAAAAAAGTTGTTTTTAAGACAATTAATTCTCTAAAACACAGAGAAGAATTTTTTTATCAAATATATGGGAAAAAATGTTTAGGAAATTGTTTAAGTTTCTGGTTCTAATGTGAATACGATTTTTGGTGAGAAAAAATATGTCTTACATTTTGCTACACTACAATACAATAAAATACAATAAAATCCTTATTATTATTATTTTATATTTTAATTTTTAATAATTTTTCAGAATTGATTCTAAAATTAATATAAAGTCTTGTAATCATTTTTTCTAAAATTCACTTTTAAAAGGCATCTCCCCAATTGGATCAAAAGCAAAGAAAATAAAGGGAAAATTGATAACTGAGTCGTAGAAAAATCAAATTTTTGTACTATCATCAGGAAAATTATTCCGTTGAAATTAATTATCATATTTGAAAAGATATATATAATTCTAGTTCGTTAAGGAGTATGAGAAAAATCGTTGCGTTTACAATCACGAAACGACTCAACTTAAATATAAACTAACGGAACTTTATTAATCATCTAACATTTAATTTAATTTTTAAATTTTACATTTTTTTCTTATTTAAGTTTAAAAAAATATCATAAAGTTTCTCTGAGATCAGAAATAGTTACATAAGAAAATTTATGCATTTTCCTGTTTCATATATCCTGCTAAGCTTTGTAGATTTATTACATTTCTTATCTCGAATTTCATAGACCATATATAAAAAAAAATGTTTCTATAAAATTAACAAAAATGAAATGATTCAACTTAAATATAATTAAACGGAATAATTTAGTGAATAAATAAAAGTAATTCTGTTTAAATTTAATATCTTTCTCTCAGTTAAGTAAAAAAAAATATTATAAAAATTCCACTAAGATCAGAAATATTTATATAAGAAAATTCTTATATTCTCCTGTATCATATATTTAGCTTAAACTTTGGATGTATTATTACATTTCTTATTTCAAAATTTATAATCCATATAAATACTCTAACCAAAAGAAAAATTATCTCTAACGTTCTCTCAACTATTGGATAAATTTTAATATCTACATTTTTCTATTCTTTTTTTTTTTTGAGAGGGGGGGGGGGGAATTCATTGAAAATTAATCTTGAGATAATTTCAATTATCAGAATTTAATCTCTTGGTATTAACATTTCTTAATAGATATGATGCGTACTAATTAATTTGACTTACTCTGTTGTAATAAGCTGTGCTTTGCGTTTTGAATTTTAAATTATAAACGAATTTTATTTATTCTGCGATTAAGAAACAAAGTATAAATATGATTTCAATTAATTAAGAATTAGAAACTAAAATATTTAATAGGATTAAAGCGTTTTTCTTATTTTAAAAATATAACCTTTGTGACTGACTTTGATTTAACTAAATTAAAAATTCAATGGATAAAAGAATTTTCTTAAAATAAATTTGGAAAGCATTACAGATTATGGGTTTCAAAATTTAAGTCTGGTTTAGTTTCTATTTTAAAAACATTCATTTTTAAGAGGTTCATTTACCTTTCTATTATTTTGAAGAATTCTATTATTTTGAAGGATTTTATATGAATATTTCATAACTTAAAATTTACATTTATTTTGAAATTCTATTCATTTTAAAATCTCTAAACTCAAATAAGTGTCGTAAAGCACCGAGCTCAATAAAATGAAATTTTTAATAATAATTAAGAATAATCTTTTAAATATATTTCTGAATTCTGTACCAATAATTTACTGCTGCTGCGTTTTAATGCATAAATTCTATTTTACACATATCGAAATGAATTTATCTTCATCTCTGCATTTTTTATTAAAATTATTTACTTTTATTTTAAGCAAAATTCACAATATGCACATTGAATTGCATTTCATCATGCAATACTTCTATGACTCGATTTGTTGCTTGCATTATGAAATGTTTTTTTATAGCTCCATGATGAGTTTTGTAGATACGTTTTGTTAAAGTACACGAGTTCAGAGATCATAACTTACGACATATTATTTAATTTTAATTATTACAACTAATTTTTATTATTTAGCCTGAAACAAATGTGAACTTATAAATCCTCATTTGGACTACAAAAAAAGGGATTATCAATTTTTTTTAGATTTTTTTTTCTTTAGATGTTTATGTTTTACTTCAAATGAGCAGATGTTTTTTCATTCATCCTGCTTTCTTATTCATTATTTTACTGCATTTTGATAATGATGTTGGAAAAATATTTAAAATAATTCTTATCTTCCAAAAATGATTAGTTTCGTCCTAGCTGTTGTGGTTCCTGACAGGTAATAAGTAGGTTGTTGATCTTTTAATGCTCCTGTGTTATGTCCTGTCCTGTTTAGTTTCAGATTTGATGTACAGGCTGTTCTGTAATTGGGCAGACAAACTCGGAGGAGTGTTAATAAGAATCAAGGAGCTCAAAAATTATAATACAATATGGTGTCGTAAACCACATTGAGAGAGTGAAAATCTCAAAAAATGCTCATAGGATTTGACGTCACACTGGAAAGATATATAATACAAAAATAATTGTTTATTTGATTCATTATTACAAAATTTACTCGAAACTATGGCCAATGATATCATTATCCAGACTAACGATGTTAAAGAGCGCTTGATGGGCTTGAATATATCAGATATGTTTTGAAATCTGTCGAAGTGACAACAGTCTGCATTTTGAGTAGCTCTTTTTATTTTCATGGGGTGCCGAAATTTTGTGGAATAGATCATGAAATCCAAGTTCGGATTACTCTCGAGGATGTGACTGCAAAATAATTCATGCTTATTTTCAATACATCATTGGATTCTTTAAACTGCGAGATTACATTTGAATGTTTTTCAATTTTTTTTACAATAAATGTTGGAGCGTTGCCATTCCCCAAAAAAAGCCATCAGTACTCCAAATTTTAATTTAATTCCTTATTTTAAAATATAGTGCCATTTAAATTTTTTAAAACCATTAATGACTATTTTTAACTTAAAAACACTGGTTAGAACTTAAAATATAAATATAATATATAATAACTATTAAGCTAACAATAGACAATCATAATCTGAAAGACAGAATACTTAAAAAGACAAATGTTTAAAAAAGTGATATATTACTCTGAAATGTTTGGTCACATAAGTTGTTCTCATCTCAGTGCAATCTGATTTGTCACAGTTCACACCACTAGACAGCAGTTCTTGCTGTAGGTAGGCATGTACTTATCTTTGGTATCAGATTTAAGTGTGAGCGCGCAGATTTCCTATTATTTATAAAATTTCTAACATTTAAAATTAAAAACCAAGTTATCTCAAATTTTTGTTATAATACGGCTTTTTTAAAACTAGAGTTGCTTAAATTAACCATCATTATTTAAATGGTCAATCATCACTTTAAAAAGTTTTTTTTAAGCTGAAGATAAACCTTAACTGGTAATTCCGACCCGCTCGAATGCACACATATAAAAGCGAATGATCAGACCGTCGCTACAGCAACACTGGCTGCTGGAACTAAGGCTCAGTCTAAAGGGCTATCACCGGTCACGGTACAATCCTTCCCGTGGGAAGTGCGCCCCGTCATCGATAGGAGGAGATGACCCCACCATTTCCATGTCCATTAGGGTGGCGAAAATAAACCGTCATACCGGAAGCTTCACATCTCATTTCTGAGAAGCTGAAGATAAAATGAAAAATGATTAATTCGGTTGCCAAAGGGGAAAAAAAACTACTAAAACCTTTCTGCGAAGTTATCTCATTTTTAAACCTCTATGAACACAAAGAATAATTATCCTCACATCATCACCGTTCACTGTAACATCATAATTTCACTTCATCCAAACCATAAGATAAGATGGAGAAAAAAAAAGAAGAAGAAAGAAAGCTTTTCGAAGTGTAATATTCTCTTTTAAAGATCTTCCCCTCCCTACTCATATGAGCAAAAATAAATTTCTGTAACCTAAAGCAACCTCGCCGTCAGGTATGACAGCTTCTATCTTCCACCGCAACAAACGCTGCTGTCAAAAACCAGCTCTTCATTCCTCGGGGAGTAGATACCCTTTCCTTGCACCCCGTTTTTCTTCGAATTTCAGCACTCGAAATAGAAAAGAAAGAAAGAAAAAATCGCAACCGTAAAAACGGCAGCAGTCGGCCTGCTTTTTGATTCGGAGAATTTAAAGCGCCTTTATTGAATAAGAGCCCGACGGCGGTGGATCCGTTTGTGTTACAGGAGAATAAAGTTCGCCTTGAGAGCCCCTAAGAGTCTCGAGGGACGTAAAAACAGTTGGAAAGTGGAATCCAAGAACCGAAAGAAGTTGTTAAAATACGTAGGAAAAAAAAGAAAAAAGAAAGTTGTGGGTAGGGACAGTTAGATAGAAAGTGAAAAAAAAATAATAATTGGGTGAAATATAAGTTTAAATGCGCTGCCTCAAAATAAATTTGATCAGAACCTTTTGAAATATCTCTTTCGATAAAAAAAAGTACCGTGAAGTATATTACCCCATAATCGTTGAACGGATGGACACTGCAATAATCAGTAGTAATATAAGCATTAACAAAATGCAATATCTTTTCTAAATGCATTATTTTACGAAAAATATACTTTTAAAAACAGAAGAAAAAATTCAAGATTAGCGTAGTCTTTTACTGATCAAAATGTGTTGGCATGAATTACCGCTAAAACACCAATGTGAACTAAGCCTGTTTTTAAACTATAAAAAGCAATTAATAATAACTTATTCTAGCAGACAAACAAGGATTTAGATGGAAAAAAAAAACTTTAGTGTGCTTCTTTCTTTGTGTTAAATATCAACGACAGATGATTCTGGTTTAGAAATTGCCATCAGTAGAATATTGCTAGATTTCACAAAACAAAATTATCTATAAGATCACCGTACTTCGTATTTTGCTTGCGTTGTATTAATCGCACTAATTGTACTTTCCTTGCTATCATCGATCATCTTACTTACAGTACAATTTTTTGTACAGTAAGTACAAGCAAAGTACAATTTTTTCTCAAAATATCTCTAATCGAATATTTCCGAATTCAAGAAATAATTTCTCTTGTAGAGTTTTATTTTGATCCTTTCATTCAAGCTGAGGATGATCCACAATGAGGCATCCTTAGAGTACACTTTTCATCACTTATTTTGTTGAAATTCATTGTCAGATTTCTCCATCTGTTCATTGAAATGTTATATTTTGACAATCTGCAGATTTTTACTCAAGGCTGTAGCAGTCACTTAAATGAATAGCAGTTGCCCAAGGCAGTGAAGAAATTAATTTCCTGGTGTGAAAGAATTTGGCGCACTTTTTCCCCAGAAAAGAGTCATTGCTTATATTTTTGTCAGAAACACCAGCTGTATCCAGATCCATTAATTAATATTCGAAAAACCACCATACACCGTTGGTGATGACACACGTTTGGGGGGCAGTGATTTTTTTATATGAATTTCATATTCTGTCCACATATTCTACATCTGCGGAAGAAGAATGAGAAAACCATTAGTATCCTGAAGATACTGTCTAATATTTCTTGAGGTGCTAATCGCACACCTGTCCTCCGATTCTATCAAGTCGTCATTTCATCCCGTATTGAATAGGGATGTATGGTATATTTTTCCGTTTTAATTCGTATAAATGTGATAAAATGAACCATTGTTCTTTCAGAATTTGATGGCGAATCGATTCGAATCACTAGTGGTGGATGAGATGATGAATAAGACGAACCACTTTGAAACTAAAACATAGGCTTTTATTTCATGTTGACGTGAAGAATTGTTACTGAAGATTATTGCCTATATTGTCTGTTACGTATACACAGGTATAAATTGCGATTACATTTAAGATATACGGTTTCAGCTAATATATGAGTGTGAAAATGTTAGTTGGAATGCTTGTGGATAACAGCATTTCAACTAATAATATCGGTGCATAATATCGGTGGATTCGAATCTTAGGTTTTACTGGTGAGGTTCGAATCCACAAATCCCCATAGTGCTTTCCGCATATCACCTGAAGGTTATCTGTAATCAAATGCCTTAAGAACTACGATGTAGAAAGTTAACTGCACAATATTATTTCCGTAGGCTGTCTATTCCGTAGCATCCTTTATAGTTTGATTCCTTATGTTAATCTTCGGGGCTTTTATGATATAACCCTCTCACCCATTCATTCCTTTTAGTGAAAGTCTACTTCATAATTCTGGTCATCATGATATTGTAATCCAGCCTATTAATTGTTTTTTTGTTTCCACTTTTTGATATTCCACAATTTTAATTTTTGAGTCCTTTTTCTGGATTTGATATATCTACAACCGTACAGATTAATTTTCAGCAGCTTTTAGATTATTAATTTCCTGGTGTGAAAGAATTTGGCGCACTTTTTCGCTTGGAGCATTATTCTTACGTAGTGGTCTTTACAGATGGATCAAACCCTCAGGATCATGTTGGCAGTGGAGTTGCGTTCGTACTGACTATGATGCATAATTTCTGTCTACCCATATCATTTTCCGTCTTGACTGTTGAATTAGTTTCAATAATAATGTGCACTCTACAAGTGATTTAGCTTTTTTTTAACTGTACTTTCTGCATTTATACTACCAGCATGTATGCTTAGAGATCTCTGTCCAATTTGAATTATCAGATGCATCCAATTGCTTTGAAAATCCTGGTATTGCTTCCCTCCTTTAAAAGCAGAAGTTTCAAAAATATTTTATTTTACTGTGTTCCGATACGTCTAAGGAATACTAGGAAATGAAATGACAAATATTGCATCAAAACTAGCAAGCTCTTTCCTGCATCGAGTTTTTTCACATGATGATGCAAAGAAATATTATGCATCATGTCGTTTTGTTGTGGCAATGATCTTGGGATCAGTAGACTTCCAATAAGATGCACTGTCTCCAATCAATGGCTTGTAGATGGTCGACTAATTCAGTTTTTAGGGCTCGGTGTTAAACTTATCTGGCTCAGCATTGATGATATTTGCTTCAGCATAAACACCTTTTTTTTCATGAAAATGCTACGATGTCGCATGCTACAATGCCGTATAATTTTAGCTGTGCATTATGTTTGGTTGAATGTCCTATTTTTGATGCAATATACACGGATATACTTGAATTGGTAAGTGACAATCAATATTTTTATTTTTGCTCGCCATTGATTTGTTGCATTTATTTAGATTTTTTTTAATAAATTGGAAAAATTTCATTTATGTGCCCATATTTCATCTTTTTCTTAAGTGAGTTTTAACATTCCGGTTTTAAACATAGGTTTGTTTTTGAAATCTTGCTTTTTAACCAATTTCAATAATATCTTCATATTACAGGAATGTTTTTTAAAAAAATCTGATTGGCGCAGTACGGCCCGATCTAGCTGTTTTAACAAAATTCTCTAATGTTGGTCAACCAAATACGTAAGTGCAAAACTATCTTACACAGACAAAAAAAAAAAACTGTCATATGATATTTAAATCGAACCAAATTCGTTTTCTACATTTCCCAATAAATTTTGGGATTTGAACCCCTAGTCAAAAAGCTGTAGTATGTTATTTTACATTTAATTGACCTATCTTGTCTTTGTCTGGCTTGACTACACCAGTCATTGCATTTTACACAGATTTTTACTTTACGGAAATAGCAGAGATTATTCAGGTTTATAAACTTTTGTCATGTCAAAATAAAAATTATTATGACAGATTCCAACATACAAAAATATAGTTTGTGTACTTAATAATTTGGAATATCTTGACTATAAATAATGCAAAATTTGTTAATTTTTAAATTTTTTATAGAAATATTTTCTTAGTGATGTTTCAGCCTAATAAAGAACTTCCTTTATTTGTTCTCGGTGAATCAAATATAATAATTTTTATTAGAAATGGCAGTCATCAAATGGTTTTTAAAAACTTATTTTCTGGGGGCAGCTTCATTTTGTACTTGGATCGATTATAGTATATTTGATATTCACTACTTTCCTAATGATTTATTAAATCTGAAATCTTTCAATGACAATCAGAACAAAGAAAATAATCAACAAAACTCCTGTTACTTTCCATTAATTTCCTATGAGAGTAGCCCTAATAATTCCCAAAATTTGTTTTCCATTTCATTTTCAAAACTATTGTTCTTTTTCTGGATTCTCTGCATAATCAAATTAAAATACTTTCATCGTTATAATAATAATGATGAAAAAAATGGAGTTGAATTATCTGATTTATTTTAAATTTTAACTCAATCTTCATCGAACCGTGTTTTACGTAAGTAAACGATTCGAAAATTCTGATTCGCCATTTTTTTCCTGGTGAATATCAATGTTCATATGATCACTTGAATAATTCATCTGAAGTCTATCATCTCTCATCATATTCATCTCATCTTCTGATATCCATATGAATCATTTTGAAATGATAAAAGTGGCATTTACGCTGGTACAGCTGTCTCCAGATTTATATACTACATCATCTTGAAAGCTTTAGACCCGGACGAATTTCTTTTACCTAGGTTACATATATTCGATGATTATTCGATTGCAACAAGTTTTTAATTTGTGAATCTACTTATTAAACCGAGACTATTTATGCATGCAAAATGCATGCAGAAATATCAGTTTATTTTTTTATTTTGTTTTATATACAACTAGCCGCCTCGCCAGTATTACCGCTCGCTACAATTTTCAATTAAATATTTTAAGTAACTAATCTCTTAATAGATTCTCAAACAAAACATTTTTAATCTTCAAATTTTGATAGTCAAACCAAACTTATACTGTTGTTTAGATCGTTTCGTTCAATTTATTATATATATTTTGCTAATTTGTTGTCATTTCCGGTAAAACTTCAACTTTAATTTAAAGTGGAAATGATGAAATTTGAATTGCAATTAATATAAAGATATTTTTTAATAAAACCAAGCGTTTTATTTTATTTATTATCTTTATTGTTATTTATTATTATTATTATTATTGAATATGAGTATTGCAAACAGAATCGCTCGGTATTTAAGTCTTATGTGAACTACAAAATATTTTTCATAATTTATTTAATATCTCAAAGAATAATTCAACAAAATTTCTCAGAATCAGCATAAAATTCAGTTTTTAGTTTCGATTTCAAAAGGATTGAAATGAAATCAATAATATTTTGTTCCTTCCTATAAATATATTTCAAAAATTACGAAGTCTAAATTTAATGCAGTAAGGTTTCATATTCTGAGAAATATTCTGGACACACCAAATTTTAAATAAATGAATGAATGTTTCTATTTTCCATCATGAACTAAGGCTTATTTATGAAGTTTTGAATGTTAAAAATTTAGAAAAACTCAACATTTTCATAATCTTAGGCCAATTAATCTTGAGAAACCTGCGCGCTGATTGGCGTATTTTCTTTGAAACGATCGATGGAAAATCTAAAATTATCCTTTTTTTTATTGAATAGTGATATTCAAATTTTCATAAATCAATCAGTTTAAGTGACTGATTTTTAATTGACTGGAAATTAACTCTTTTTATTTAAAATATTAGTGTTTCAAGAACATTTTGTTAATCGTGATTTCCACAGCAGAAACGTTATGTAAAATCAAAAATTCATTATTTATTAGACCATTTATTGAATCAAGTTACATAAAATATAATCATTTTCCATTTAGACCATTTTAGAAGATCTGTGTCTTACTAAAGGTTTACAAATTAGCTGTGTGGCCCTGATTTAAATGGATATCCTGTCAATATTAAACAAAACTTGCCTTAAAATAAAATTGATTTATTGGATTAATAATATAGAGTGTAAAAGATCATAAAATAATTTTTCTTGAATTTATTTTTTAGAATAAATAATATTTCATATTTGTTTCATTTCCTACAGACATGTGCTGAAAATTATATTTTTGCAGATTTCATTTCCAAAAAGATTTAATTTATTTTTAATTGGAACTTTAATCAATGTGATGGCAACACTTAGAAAAAAGCTATTTTTTTCCCATGAATGTGAAACGTGCTCGTGCAGCTTAAATTTTATTTTTATTTTGTACGAAAAAAATTGTTGAAAAATATAGTTAAAATATTTATTTAAAAATTCATTAAAAATAGAAATTTAATTTTAAGGTTAAAACATTGGTATCATTTAAAAGATAAATTTTTGGTCTTTAACTTATATAAAAATCTTTTTTGTGCGGTAATATTTTCGGAAGTTATAGCAGAAACACGCCAAAATTTCGCTTAATTTTTAAATAAATAAAATTCTAATTAAAAATTCGAAAAATTAACCCCCAGTTGCACATTCCCTGCCTCCAAAATATACATGTGCCAAATTTGGTAGCTGTAGGTTGAATGGTCTGGCCTGTAGAGCGCCAACACACACACACATTGAGCTTTATTATAAGTATATAGATAAAGCCATACTCGTATTGATTTATATTAAATGTTTCCTAAAATGAAATATTATAAAAAGAAAATAAGCAATCTCCTTTATCTATTTAATTCCTTTACCATGATGAGCCATCCATGATTAAATAAAAAAATGACAAATAGTTTTGAACCAAATTATAACAATTGGCTTTAATAAATGAAAGACACGCATGTACTAAAATTAATATGCAATTTGGTCAGAAGAATCCGTTTTTTATATTTGAATTATAAATAGAATAAATCATTTTTAATTATCTTTCAACCAATCTTTAGTGAATTAGATGTTCTTTTTTTATATAATAGCAACAATTTAAAAAAAATCCTTAATTCAAAAAGTCATCATAAAATGAAATGGTCAATACGAAAACTGATCTTCCACTTTTAAAAGCTAACCACCTAAATAATTTCCTCCGTTCTGTTTCATTTAAAAACACTTAAATTCGCGCAGATCCGTTTCTGAGTCAGCATCCTGTGACCTGAGATATTACCCTCTTGACTCTTTAAAATGATTAATAAAAGCAGTTGAAAGCGTCCACAGCTGCTGGAGTGGGTCGCAACTTTAATGGAGATACCCATTTACTAAAGGAGAGAGATGTGAAATAAAAAAGGGTTACTGCCTGCTCAGTTACGTAAAAATTAGTCAGTTCTGTCTCACGCAGCTTTTAACACGTCTAGCCGTTTTCTGAATTGTCCTCGGAAGTGGTTGCTGACAGAACGCTAACTGAAAGGAGTTGGGATATAAAATGGTATGGCAAATAGCAATTAACATTACTGGAAAATTTGTCCGAATATTTTATTTTTACCTTCACTCCATTGGGAGGATTGGATAAAATAGATTTATTCCGCTTTTGATTTTATTTTCGCTGTCATCTGCAAGAAGGATATTATATGATAAAAAATTAAAATTACTGAGTTCTCCAGTTTGAAAAAAAATGTAATTGTCTCAATTTTGATTTTCACTACCGCTGATATCTGCAAGAATAATATATGATGTAACAACAAAAATGAAGTCATTAGGCTCGTGTGTTAAAAAATAAAATGACTTACAATTATCCTAATTTTGATTTTACTTTCGCTAACATCTGCGGAAAGAATTTATGTGGTAAAAAAAGAATTAAAGTTAAATTATTAGGTTCTCCTGTTTGAAAAATGAACTGTCCCATTTTTTATTTTTACGTCCGTTGCCCTCTGCGAAAGCAATATATGAAATATATAGTAACGAAATTTTAGCTATTGGGCTCATAAGTTAGTAAAGTTGCCGTAGATATATTCCGGTTACGATCTTAACTTTCATCGACATTTACAGGAAACTTTTATGCTCTAAAGGAAAAATTAGAGTTGCTGGATTTCCCAGATTTAAAAAAATGCCCTAACTTTGTCTCACTTTTAGCTTCTACGTTTGCAGTGATCTTCAAAAAAATTCATAATTGCAATTCATAGTTTATTTTACTATTTACGAAATAACTCGCTAGGGACCATCATTCTTATTTCGTCGCATAGGTGTAATGCAGTAATAAATGTAAACAGTTTGTAATGATTATCAATGAGAAAGAGGTAAATAAATCGCATACTTCATTAGAATCAGCCATAAATATATTAGATAAAAAATATTTAAAGATTGCGTTTTATTCGCTTCGTGATTAGTAGACAGCGAATCACCTGACCCGTAACATTTGAGTTTTGTTTTACCATATGGTTTGAAATATTTAATGAAACATCATTTCCTCGTAGCAAGTACTAAAAAAATTTTTCTTTTGTTGTCTGGAGGGAGGAGAATCAATCCTTTTGAAAACCCCACTAACCTGAGGACATGCCCTCACATGCAAGGACCACATCGGGATCTAATAGAAACGTTAAATACATTCTCGCGTAAACGCATCTTCCTCCCTCCGCAAATAGTGAACTTTGGATAAGGCCAAATGTCTCGCACGGCGTTGTGAACGATAATTAAAAAATGTTGGTATTTGGTGCCGACTTAATATTTTTATTGAGTTATCATGAGATCCTTTGCATGCGGTTAAAAGGAATCGAAATTCCAATTTTTATTTTGAAACATTTGCAAGTGATTGAAACCAGAATTTGACTCAAAATTACGTCTGTAGTCGCAGAATCACGTACGAAATTTCATATACTTAAGTCGTTGTTTTTTTTTTAGTTATGTATATACATGCTTGTGAAATTACAAACCGGTAGACAGTTACAATAACAGTTAGTAGATCCGTCTAGAAAAATCTAGACGGATTTGATTTCAAATTTGATATATATGTACCTTTAAATGTTATATATGTGTACTAAATTTTAATCTATACATTTATCTTCTATTTGTCGTTATCGATAAATAAATCACTGTCGTAATTTACAATCGGACAGCCGGTTTTCCTCAGAGTGGATTTGATGTTCTAAATTTGATCGAAATCCACAAATTTGGCGTAAAGACCAAACGATATTTTTATTCGTCTAGCAAAAACATTTTTTTAGTTATCGCGGTCACAATGAGACCGTCAGATAGCCTTAATACCAAAAGTGTTCATTTCGAACGCAGGGAGATCTGAAATGTGGAAATTAGTCAAAATCTCTAGTTCGATCTTTTGACGGTTACAATACTTTTTCTATATTTCGTATACGAAAAAGCAAAAACGATATTCAGAATACCAGTAAAATATGTTGTATTCTACAAGTTATTTATAACAAGACCTGGGGAAAAAATGTGGTTGTGCTTTCCACATACATAATTACGAATATAGTATGTACTAATAAATAAATAACAGTGATGATATTTAATTGTGGTTTGTTTCAAAAAGCCAAGACTGCCATTTTCGAGGATTATACTCTTTAGTGGGGTAATCACAGTAAAAAGGATGCTTTATATCTTTTAAATAGTTTTTCCTTTTTGCTGTTCTTTTCCAAATAATCAATTTCTTTTTAATTCTTCTATTTTTGTTTCAGTTCAAAACAAAAGTAATACTTCTATATATTTTAAAATAAAATAAATAACTCCTCTGCCATCTTTTGCCCCTATTTTGGTAAAATCGCAGCTGGCTGTTGCATTCACAAGAGTGCGGAAGATTTTCGTTTCTAAAACCGGTGAGTATCTAGATTTCTTTCAGGTACTAATGTCATTTAGCTTCAAGTAGAAACTTCTACATTCTGTTAAAACTCTCTAATCTTCTAGAAATTGCACTCACTTTTTTTATGTATGCTTCATAAAAAGAAAATAAATATATGATAAATAGCATCTCGTTTTGAATAAATTCGTGGGCTATTTGGGGCTAACATCCATATTATAGCCCCCGGCATTTTATACCATATTCAAACTTTTAAGGGGCATTTAAAGTTTTATTATAAGTGTCCAGTCTTTTGTTTTTGGTATCTGCTTGTATAAAATAATTGCTGTCTAACAATTTTTTTTCCTAGGTCATATGAATGTAAACAGAAACATTAGAATCTTATATATTTCTATTACAAAAGAAATATAAATTAATTTTGTAAAATATTATGTGAATATTTAATAAATTCTGCATCAAGGAGCTGTGAGAATATCTTGCGCCATGTCGACATGATGAGGTTATTGCCCCTTTTCCCCCGTTGCGCGTTACAGGATCCTTGAAGTCAGTTAATCGGCATGAACAAGCCGCCATCCCATCTTCCTACCCATCCTGCCAAACAAACCTGAGAATATCTTATCAGCGGCGATGGATTTAAAGAGTGCTACACTTACAGATGTGAATCAGGTTTGAAACCTGAGATCTTTTGATTTCATTATTAAGATTCTTTCTTGAACCCAGTGCAGATTCTTATTTCCAAAATTATATGCTTCCAACATGTATTCAATGGAACTTCCGATACTTTCATTTACTGGAGCAGCATCATAAAACAATTCATTCTATTTTTTTGAAGATGAAAATATCGAATGTCAATATTACGATTTATCATAAGTAATACTTTTACTTAAATTTATGCAATTTTGATAGTAAAAAATCAATTTTCCCCCATAATTTTTAAAAAGCGAAAAAGTATGTTGGAATCTACTTTAATGTGCTCTTTCTCATTCCCAAGAATGATAAAAATGCCAAATCACAAAGTAGCGGATATACAACATAACGAGAGTAAAAACAACTCAACAAAACATTTGTAAATAAATCAGCAATACTATTACTATTCCTACTGTTTATTTGCTGCCGACAAACTTAAGGAACATAATAAATATCAACCAAAAATATTTTTAAATGATAATATAAAGATATATCTAGTTATCAAAACATCTAAAAATGCATGATATAAAAGTTTAAAAAACTTAATTTTGTTTCTTCTGATTTTTTTATTTTTTAATTACTTAATAAAACTATGAACAGATTAATTAAGAAAATCAGGCTGATTTAATCTTATTACGCTGGGAAAAGATAGCAAAAAAAAATCGATTATTTACGAATGAATTATGAAAATTAAATAAGCTTTAATTTTTATAGACATCAGTTACGTGGAATTAGGTTCTTTGAAAAGTTGAAAAATAACTGATTCAATTAATCAATTAATTGAAAAGAAAAGCTAATTGATGTAGCCCTTTTTCAAAGTTAATAGGAACCTTCAAAAACTTTTATTTTCAACTTATCAATTCAAAATTTTTCAGACGTTAAAAGGAACATTATTCAAGATAACATAAAAAATTGCATCTGTTTGTTCATTTCTGAGTTATGAGTATAAAAAGTAATATTTAATGATAGGTTTTATGATAAGTATTTCATGCGTTGTAAAATTATTTGTAAGCATTACATTTTTTTGAATAATGAATCTATTTTCAAACAAAAATTGCGATTAAATCTTGTGTTTGAGAAGGAAATTAGGAAATTAACTTATGAAATAACCATAATTTTATGATTTAAAAAATATGGTCGCTATTTAATGAAAGAAAATAGATGCAACTTAGTATCAAAATGTAGATCTTTTAACCATGAATTTCTTTATATATACTTTTAAAAACTTGAGTGGATTTTTTAATGAAGCGCATAAGAGCATCGCGAAACAAGGGTTATCATTTTTCTAATGTTTAGAAAATAGTCTTTTTAATGAATAAATATAAGTTTGTAATTCCTACAGAAATAATAGAAATGCAAAATATTTTTTGATATTTAATACTGATATTTGATATTGAAGTTTAAAATAGAATCCTAAGAATCGATTTTTGCATTGAAAAATGGTTTGGGAAAAGCTCTAGTTACCTTAAGAATCAAAAATAGATTATACATTTCGATCCATTAAGAATCCATTCGAAATATCGAATCCTTTTAAATTCAAGCCGATGCGAAAAGAAAGTATGTCAACAGTAATAAATCAATCAAATCGGACACAAGTCAGATCCGATTTCAAAAAATATATCTTGTGATTATCAACTGAAAGAGTCTCAAAATTAAATATGCAATACAACTTGCAAATTAAATTCTGTTAAATTATCTATCTGTTCGAATATACTGGAACTAATTCTGTGTTGTATTTAAGAGGTGCGCAGATAATAAAAGGGATAGCTAGAAATAAAAATGAGTATCATCCGAATGAATAAATCTAAATGTATAAAATATTTTTTTCTTTTTGTGAACTAAAATTTATTTTAAAGAATTAACATCCTTATTTATAGTTGTTAGAACTATAATCTTTTTTAATTTTTTTCTATGTTCCCAAAGAATGCTTCTTATAACTGCTCTTCACAGCACTTAAATATTGTATATATTTGCAGTTGATGTTGCTGTATTAGGAGAAATTGATTATTTGGAAATTAAATCTGTTCAAGAAATTAACAACCTTAGATTCTTAATTAATCATAATTCATAACTTCCAAATTATCCGGAAATTGATTATTTGGAAATTAAATGAAATCTGTTCAAGTAATTCACATCCATAACATTCATCCTTCATCATATTAAAATCTGTTTCTTTTATGAAATTAAAACTTACTTGAAGAAATTAACATCCTTATTTGAAGTTAGAGCAACAACATTTTAAATTTTTTTCTAAATTCCCAGAGTCTACTTCTTATACCTACTCTTCACAGCACTTAAACGTTGCATATATTCGCAGTTGATGATGCTGCATTCTAAGAAATTGATTATTTGGATATTTACCCAGACATTTCATTACTCACAGAAAATACATTAAGAGCTTCTAAATTGAAAGCCATCGGTATTATTGAACGAGTTATTCCGAATTTTTATATCAACTTTCTAACTACCAATTATCGAAATCCGGTTCCCATACCTATAATTCCAAAACACTTCAAGAGATGTACATTAGCAAGGAAGGGGGAGAAAAAAACCAAAACCTCAATTTCTTCTCATCTGATACGCTTTTTATTACTCTTTTGAGTTAACTTTATTACGTTTACTATACTAGGAAAAAAACTAATCTAATTTGAAAATGCATTTAGATCCAAGACTAGATTGTGGTATGATTATTTCTAGGTATATCATAGCTCGGCTCTGTATATCAGAATTAATAACCACATCGTTTCTGAAAAGTCGAACTAATCAGATTAATAAATTCTGTCACCGTTTTTACCTCTAAATGATAAGATCAAAAAGCTGGAATAAATTCTATGGCACCTTGATCATCAATTTAAAAGAATGCTGATAAAATCAGTGGTTGAATTTCGCTTAGAAAAATTCTCATAAATAAATTTGATAGACTGAATTATTACTGGAAATTGTTTGGTTTTCGCGGAATAAATAATGTAATATTCTTCCAAAATAGTCATTTCTAGAAATTGATTAAATTTCTTTGGCACAAGAAATAATTTAGGATATCAATTTCCGAAATCACACTGGTATCTCAAATCTCGCTGTTACTAGGTCTCGATAATTATCCAACGTTTTCTAAGAGTCGGATCGTTTTGAACACATTTAAAAAACATTAGGGACTATGACCTGTTAATGCTTCTGAAAAAAGTTGGCGAATTTTCGAAGAATTTAAGCTGATTGAAAATATTGATTACATTCAAAAAAGCTCACCTGTGTGCATACTCATCTCGCCAAGCTGTAAATGTTTTGACGGGCTTGAGACACATTATTAGAAGCAAAATCCTAATTGATGAAATTTCTACATGTAGGGTAAAGACAACTTTTAAATGCTCTTTCAAAGAGTTTGTTTTCTTATGTTCATAATGTAGTCTGATAATATAAATGAGCTGTTTCTATACGCCATGAGAAACATGCTTCGAAAACTATGATTTTATGGATTTCGATTCGGCTATTTCAAATTGTATCTTTAATATACGTAGTCACCTGTGATAAAAAAAAAATTGGAACAAAACCAATCTATTTTGCGATAACTAATATGATAATTAACATTCGAGTTATTAAAGCATTTATAATGTGATAATTAATTTATATCATAATTATTATAGCACTTATAATATAATTAATAAAAATCTAGCGTTAAATACGATTATCATTTCTGAACATATCTCAGTTAAGAAATATAATCTAAAGATAAAATAAGCATTAATTTTTAAGCAATTAAATTGAAAAATTCGTTGGAATTGTCTTAGGATAAGAAACGTTTATAGAAGTTGTTCGAAATAATTTCTAGTTATAACTTCCTTTTTCTTCTATGAAATCTTATTTTTACTGGTATAAATACGTTTATGCAATAAAATTGTTAAAAACATTATTGAATTAATATATCACTTTATTCATATATTAAATCTTAGAATTATATAATTAAATACGTTGATTTAATCGAACGAAAATTAAGTTCGTGCATTTCGAATTCACAACTGCAAATTGTATCGAAGTATATGTAATTCGCTTTGGAAAATTGGATCGCTGCCAATCCCACGTGCAATAGACTATTGTTAGCAATAATTAATTTTCGAAAAATATGCTATCATAATTTTTCGGTTCTAATATCGGATCCTAATTGCATAATTCTACCACTTTTATTTTTGCTCTCTACACCTTTATGAAATAAAAGTGGTGTCTAAGTCCTTATTTAAGGGGACAGTGGATTTGAAACGCGTGAAATAGACGAAAACGCGTAATTGTAATTTTCTTTTCATCACCAAAATATATGTTTACATTCAACTAAGTGTTATAAAATTTATTGTTCAAGAAAATAAATATTTAAAGGGTTAAGGAAAAAAATGTACATCTTAATGACTTTTCTTAATGATATTGTAATTAGATTTAAATATCTTTGAAATGTTCCAGATGTCTTAATTTTTGAAGAAATTAAATGAAATTGATGATAAAGATTTCGGTCAAACATTAAAAAGAAATGGGGTATATATTTTATATTTCGAGGGGTTTTTTTTAGAGCTAAGTTAATTTTAGTTCAGAAAAACATAAAATTCCTAAGAAAATTTAGTAAGTGGGCATAAAAATATTTCTAAAAAATTGGCATTTGATTAGAATTACAGAATCATATGTAGTTTTGATCCGAATAAATTTACACTGAGTAATAAGAGAAAAATAATAAAATTAGGTCATCTGGAATATTTTGAAATTTTTAAAAATTATCTTTTAAGTTTTTTAAAAATAATATATTTTGTTTTAAAATGTTTAAGAAATTGGACGTATTTATTTTTTTAATACATAAGCATAAAATTCATTACCCTAACTGAATATTTCCCAAAAGAGTATGAGTCCATTGTCTCCTTAATTGATAGATAACTCAATTTTAATATATCATAATTCAATATAGCATAATATATATTTTAATATATCATAATCGGTGTAACCAATTATAATTAATCAGAATTATAATTGGATACATTAATTCAATCGAAAACGAAAATTCCGTTTCGAATTTACATTTGCAAACTGTATCCAAGTATGTGCATTTTTCTTTGGGAAAATTAGATCATTGCCAATTTAGTATGAAATAGACTATTGTTAGCAATAATTAATTTCCAAAAAATATATTATCATAATTTTTCTGTTGAAATATCGGATCCTGATTACATAATTCTACCACCTTTATTTTAAACTTCTATATTCAGATTTATTTCAACTTTTTATAAATTACAATGTATATTGACAATATAAAAAAGTCGCTCTGACTTAGAAAAAACAAAAAAAACAGCTGCTAAATGCTGGGTGAAACGAAATTTTGATTTCCTTATATTTCAGAACCAAATACATGTGCGTTCTGGTACAAAATTCTGAAAAATAAAATTTCAAGCTTCATCTAAAACCGTTGCGCTCCCACCTCTATGCATGTCTGAATCCATCACCCCATAATTCACTTCATCATCTATTTTTATAACCTACACTTTTGACTTCTTGTTCACGCTCGAAAAGTCGTCCTCTCAGACATTGGAAATTCATTGCCCCCAACAAGCAATATGTCAGAAAGCTAACAAAGAGCCATCGCGCCGTTACACTCAAGAGCACAAGTCAAAAGTGTAGGTGGCCCTTCTGGGGGCTCTGGAATAATGTATCCCCGCAGCTGCTGCTGAGAACAGTTGGGGTTGGAAGAGGCCCTGACAGCTGCGAAGCCCCTTCAAGAGCCTACCGTCGTCACTTCCGGGAGTTGATAAGGTTTGGACAATCTCAAGATATGTTGCCTGCGTCGGAAGGCAGTCTTGATGATTTGGACTTTTATTGCTTGTCATATGTGTTTTCACATCATAATTCTTTCAGGATTTGATTTTTAGGTTGATTTCGAAAAAAAGATTAATGAATTTGAACTGGACTATAACTTCCTATACATACACTATTGCAAAATGTTATTAAAGTTCATTAAAGAAGGATATTCTAATTTTATATTGGCTATTACGATGTGTTTGTTATAGCTTTTGGTTTCATTTCTTTGAATGCTTAAGTTTCTACAGAATCCATTCTACTACTGTTGCATTTTTTACAAATTTAACTTACAAGCCGATTTCGAAAGAAAATAAAAGATTGGTGAATTTTAACTCTACTGCTAGCTTTCTATGTATACACTGCTGCAAAGGGTTATTCAAGTTCATTAAAGAAAAATATTCTAACTAATTTTGTGTTATCTATTATGATGTGCCTATTACAGCTTTTGGTTTTCCTTTCTTTAAATGTTAAAATTTCTGTAGAATGCATTCTAAATAGAATTCTATAGAATCCTATTTCTCTTCTTTCTGTTGTATAGAATCCTATTTCTGTCGCATCATAATTCTTTAAGGATATGATTTGCAAGCAGATTTCGAAAAAAAAAAATTAAGGAATTTTTTACATAAGCTACTTCAAAAAGCTACTAAAGTTAGTTAAAGAAGAAAAATATTCTATTTCATTTTGTTTTGACCATTGCGATATCTTTGTTACAGCTTTTGGTTCCATTTCCTTAAATGCTTAAAGATTCTATAGTGTGAATTCTACTTCTCATACTCATATTCATATCATATACTTGCTTTGTATTGATTACTTTGTATAATAGATATGACTTATTGGCATTTTCAGTAAATCTGTCATTGATTTTTTATTAATTTTTACTTTTGAAATTTATAAGGTTTAATGCATATATAAAAATGAATGTTTGTTTCCATGTCTTTAATACAAATCTATAATTTTCATCCGATTTTGATGAAATTTAGTGCACATGCTTTTCTAAGTAAGAAGGTCACTGCCAGCTTTTGAGAGCTCAATAATTAAATAAAATTTAAATTTAACTAATACTCAGTGTTCTTTATTTAAATCTTCCGAACATATTATAATGCAAAAATGTTTATTTCACTATCTTAAAACTTTAAAAAAAAAGCGTTACCTTTTGATTATGCTAATTTCATTTCTGTACAATTTTTCGAATTTTCAAAAGTTTTTTTAATTGAATTTAATACGCAATCTTCACAATATTGCTATTGTTTTGAAGAAATTCAAATTAATTTCATTATTTCATCAAAACCATTCAATCAAGTGCTAATGTTAAAATTTGTTTAAAAAAAATTGCTTTCTTTGAACATTAAAGCAAGATTTTCACTTTCATATTTTTGTCCTTAGTATGCATTTTAATTTGCAGATGATAGAAAAAAATAAGAATTAATGGAATCAATCTTATTAAATAATAAAATCAAATTTTAACTAAATGCATTACATACTTATAGCTTAATTTCCAAGAAAGTCAATATTCCGACTGAAGAAACTGGTCGCCATAGATGATTAGTTCCTTTTATAGACAAGTTCATCCGGGAAATGATATATTTTTGCTTCTCATCTCTTCAGAGTGCCGTTGGAAGAAAAGTTATTAAAGCCGAATTCAGAGGAAAAACCAATTTCTGCAAGAAAAAATGGGTATGGAGCTTTTTTTTTATTATTTTTTGCAATTACTTAGCTCGAAAATGTCCAGTTATTCCGCCTTATTTGCAGAAAAAAGTGCTTAAAAAGATTCGGGAGATTCTTGAGGATCATCCTCTAGTATCAATGAACCCCAATATTTTCAGTACTGGATAGATGCATTTTTTATTACGGGTTATATAAAGCTAAGAATCATTCATATGAATATTATTTATAAGATCTTGAACTCGGATCCGTCCACCATTCATGTTGATAAATCATACGCGAGTATAATATATCATATAAAGCCTAGTTCTATGAATCCTTCTCTTCCTTTCTTGATTCTTATACTTCACTTATATCCGAAGGGACTGGAAGTTTAGTTTGGTTATATTTTTATAAAGAAATATGGAGCTGTAATAAACTTATTATATCATTTTTTAAACTATTTGAAACTTTTTGAGAAAGTTGGGACACATACTTATCATAAACTTTGAACTGAGATGATTATTTTTAATCTATTAAAATCCTATATAATATTTTTGCAGACATCATGTATTTTTAAAACTAATACATAGCCTAAAATGATGAATAAGGTATCAGTGGATAGAAATTTTTATAAAATTTTAAGATTTTTAAAATTTATTTAAAAGAAAAATTGAAATATCATAGACATTGTAATGATTCGTCAATGAATTTACCGATAAGCGAGTTTGAGAATTAGAAAAGCATTATCGAAGGCAGGCTTTCGTAGTGTTGTTTCGTTGTGCGTTTTCAAGTCAATTTGAGTTTTTGACATCATAGTTTAACTTGCCAGTTATGCAGTCTATGCTGGTTAGTTACAATATTTAAAAAAAAAAAAACAAGTATTAATAATAAAATCTGCTGTTTCCTATGAAAACCGATTCATGTTGATATTTTTATAAATGCCATAAATATCGGGAATGCGCAACTTAAACCCATCTTTTTTTCTCCCTCATATATAAATCACTTATGTGCCCTTTTTAAAGGTCACTAAATTTATTGACTGATTCAATACTATTATTACAAAACGGTTACAATTAATTTCCACTTAATTGTTTCGCTTTACTCATTGTAATATTTATTTAATGTGACCGATTACGCTCAGGAAATAATTTTTCAAAAATTGGACTTTTTTAATAGTTTTTTTAATATTTTTAAATATATTGTCAACTATAAACACAAAAGTGAGGAAAAGCTTTTCATAAATATAGTAGTTTTTAAGAATCGGAAGAATTTGTCTCAAATTCTGATGCAATTTGACCCCAAATGAATAATTCTATGCCAAACTGTAATATCGCAATCGTAATTTCCTTTGTACACAAATTATGGGCAATAATAATCTATGAAGTGGCTCACAATCTAAAAGCAAAATTGACATTTAAAGAAATTACGAAAGAAAATATGGGAAAATATGCATTTTTTTCCCAAGTACTTACAATTGATATAAAAGCTGGTGAAAAAAAAAAGTATTTTACCAACTGCGAAACTTCTGTCTCTTTTTATTGTCTATGGTATTTGAAATCACACATAACTATCTTAATTAATTTCCAGGTAATTATCTGTGTTCAGATTTGAGTGAAGGATTGTGAGGGATTTTTATTAAAAACAGTCTTCAGAATACTGAAATTAAAGATTTCCTTTTATTGAAAAAATGTGGTTCCAAGGGTGATGGGAGTTTAAATTTTCTAACAAGAATAGATCTAGCCTTCCTATTTCTTATTTTGTTGGGCAGAGCGAATGTCTTTTGGCATTAGTTCATTTTCAATTAATGTTAATTCACTTTGCACGTAACTAACTTCCAATCCTCACCTATAAATTGTTTCAACCGCTAATACAATTTTGTAACTAATTAAATTAAAGCACAGATATAAATGAACCTAGTTGTATTGATTTTAACTCTAAAAAAATGCTCTTTTGTTATTCCTTCACATGGCATTAAAATATTCATTTGTATTTTGCGTTTCTCTAATCAGCCAGTTGTCATTGCTGATAGCACAGATTTTTAAATACACCTTATTATGTTTATTATATTTTATGAGAGTTCAGCCGTTTTATATTTAAATGACTTGCCAAACGTCTTTGTTCCTTTATATTTTACTATTACCTATTCATGATGCAACAATGAATTAACACTGCATAAGGAACTTTTCGCTTATTTTGTAAATGTCCTTTGTTACTGTAAGTTATAATTCCGTAGTAATTTTGCAGTTTATCGATGTAGCAATAGGTCAATTTTCCTTTTCCATTTTGAGATTTGTTTTTAATTTTTGAAGGTGAGCATCACGTTTTTTGCTATAAATGCCCAATGAATTCTAACTTTTTTCAAGAAATTCACATTATAATGTTCCTTTAATGTATTACAAGCAAAAACGCAGAAAAATTGCTAAATATTACATTTTAAAACCAATTTCTGCTTCAGGTTTGGTTTCGTTTCAGCCAAAATATATTACAATGGGAATAACCTTTTTTCTAATTTACTTTGGATAAAATCGTAAGCTATTTTGAAAATAGAAAAATGTAATCTACAAACAGGCAAAAAAAATGATTAAAAAATAAACTTTTTTGCCAAAGTGTTTGGAAATCGGTGTTTTCAACGTAATCGGATACCTCAAAAGTAATTGTTGGTCTTAACTATAATTTATAGCTCATTCTTCTTTGGGTGATACGTTGGAGTACGGATATCTCATAAGACTCATTCCATTTCGTAAGTGTAAATCATAACGCACGCTATTAAATATTTCCTTTGTCTACCTTAAAAATTAACCGTAATAAAGAATTTTATCTAACAGCTCATAAATAAAGGCAATTATTGAAATATGAATTCTAGGAATGTTCCAAGCGATGATGCTATTCATGATATAACGCATAGGATCAAATAGTTAAGGATTGTATTGTGAAAAATTCAATTAGCTCAACAACGGATAAAGATTATTTAACTATTGCTAAAACTATATTGTTGCTAACTTCATGCCTTCAATAATGATTAGCGCACAAGCTGCTAATGATTATTAAACTACTGAAACAGCTCAAAGCGCTCAGAGAATACACAGGAGATCGAACTAACAGTGGCTTGAGATCAACTGAACTATTTCTAACGAATGACTCCCTCTCGTCTGTACATTCCGCTTTTTATAGCTCTCATGACAGCGAACTGAATACTCTAGAAGGTTCTCGTAACTTCCTTTTTAATCGGTATATCTTCAAAATTCCAACTGCTTTCATTTTTGTCGACAAATTCATAAAATTTTTCGTCAAATGATGGCTAACTTTGTCTCTAACACAGGAGTCATTCATTCGGGATCCATTCAGCAACCATAAGTATCTTCTTTACCAGGAGATTTACTGCGCAAAGCCAGAAAACTTATTGTGCAAAGAAGCAGTATTACTGATTCGTAATAATACTGTTGTTAACTTCATGCGAACATTATCACGTGGTTTTTGTTTCGAGTATTCAAAGTATTCGAATATTCAATCAAATTTCAAAAGAAATGTGTTGACAGGAAGACTGTTTGGCTGGCTGTTCGAATGCAAGTGAACTCGATAATTGCAAAACGCAAAAAACTACGTGGATAAAATTTTGTACACAGGTTAAGCATCTAAAATATAGACACTAAACAAATCTTAAACCAAGTCCGTCAAACAGTTGAGCATTTACCTTTATTTTCCCATGACTTATAAATGTAATTCTAATCAATGAAATTCTTTAAGCTATCTTGTGACTACATCTGTAGCTTCTTGTCACATTTTACTGACAATCGACTGATAAAAAGGGGTTTAAAATATGTATCATCGTGGTAAAATCAGTAAAAGTGCTAGACTCAAGCCAAAAATCGATATTTTGTAACTATCGTTTACCAATGAATTCTCGGTCTTTATCAAGGTCCGCGGTTTTATGCGGAAAAAAAGAGGATAAGATATTTCTTGTAGAGTATGCAAGAAAATTTTAGAGAGACCACTCCTGCTGAGTGTTTTTCAGTTTTGATTAACATATTCAATAACAATATCTTATTTTAGTTTTCTTCCTTTAAGAGACGATCAAAATACTGTATTTTTTGCCACTGTGCAAAAAACATGCCATCGCTTTATCTGAAGCAAACTTTCATCTCAGAAGTAATCGCTGCCCGCTTTTCACAATTCTATTTTTTCCCCTTGATTTGCTAATTAGCCGTGGGAGTAATTAGGAAAAAGCACATCTTTTTCCCTCCATTCACATAAATCCCTTTCTACTGACAATCTGTGCTCATTAAGGTGAACTAAAAGCATCTTCCGAGTCACGAATCGAGAGGCTTTTATCCAGCAAAGTCATTTTTAAACTTCCATCAAGAAGACAGTCGGGGGTGGCCGGGAGGAGGGGAATGACATTGTGTAGGAAGATAGGCAAGTTCAAAATATGCAGTTTTGCTTCCCAAAACAGAGGAAGATTTCTTGTTCTTTTTTTCTCATTATGAACTGAAATAACTCGTCTCCCATTTTAACTGTGGAAGATTCTAGTGAAATAACAAAGATTAATAGGCTTCTGCATTTAGCACGACCCTTGACTTTACTTTGTGTTTGGATGTAATAACGGTTTTTAATCTTTCACTTTGCGGAAATGTGATATCGAAATAAAGAAAATTCTATATTTAGCCTTCCTGTCTGTTGTTATAGAACGCTAAATTTGATTTTTGATTTTTTTTTTTTTTCGTTTTCCCTAATGCTCTGAATGTCAACGATTTCCATTTTGAAGTCTTGAACCCTTTGAAAGGCAATTTTTTTTTTCTAGTCATAGTATATTAAAATATTTTTAGGATTGATTGGATTAAAAATAGGATTCATTTAGTTTATTAGATAATCAAATTAAATTTAATTGATTAATTAACGCATTATTTTGTGTGATATAAAAAACTGAAGCATCTAAGTTACTGCCTTATTGAAAAAATTTGTCAGAGTTTATGCAAATCGCATAACTCCATACAAACATTGATGAATTTGGTGAGAAGCAGACTCCCCATGGTCCTACAAAAGGTTCAGATATTCATCAGTGCGACAGAAATCACTTGTCGTTCAAGAATTACCACATAATTATTTTATCCTCCATTTTCCTTAATGAAACTTATCTTAAGCACAGGAAACAGTCAGAGGGATTCTACTTTTGGTTTTGCCGAATTTCTGTCTTGTCGTTAGCTTCAAATTTCTCATCTTTCACCATATTCGCCAGACAGCAGCGATTTCCATTTTGAATTGCTTTGATTTTTCATCGATATGAATGAGTTTACTTGTCATCCAAGAATTTACTTGTCATCCATTCGCAAGGTAGAATTGACTTATCCTTTATTCCATTTAATAAGTTTTATTTAGAAGGAGATAGTCTATAGGTAAGAAATAGTAAAGATGAATGTTTTCAATACTATAGGAGAAAGGATAACTTTATTTTTTTCACCGATTTGGCTATGTTCGATGCTATAAGACCAAAAACAATTTTATTTTTTCATTCTTCTCTAAGATTAGTGAGTTATTGGAAAGGACCGGACATCTGGATTTAGGATCCTACGTTTGAAATTCTATTTCATCAAAGATCCATTATGTATGTGCCCGATGCACATTTAATCTTCCGGCGAGGATAAAGTATTTTTTCATAGTATCATGTGGAAGTTTGGAGGGTGGATATGGATTGTAAATCCAGGTATTCTTTTTGAAGTAACACAAAGCATATTTCAGGATAGTCTCAATCAAACTGAGTAGTCTGATTGAGACTATCAATAGTCTCAATCAATGTGCTGTTTTAATGCTGATATTAATACAACTAAATAATGGGCGTGGCATATAATTTATTTTGCAAATAAACAAAATAAAATCTATGGCCTAAGTATATATAACTTATTTAGTTCCACTGTTGTGATGCTGTTGGATTGTAAATTTGCACTTTAAAATATTTTTTTAAGATAAAACATTAGTAAAGGACAATGTGTATAAATTTTTGTAATGCACACATATAATGGAAAATATAAAAATATTTTAACGTTTCTTAAAATGTATGTATGTTAAAGAATAGATCCGAAAGAAATATTATTAAATAAAATAAAATCCATCACTTTGTACTGCTAATATTTCAACGCACTTTATTTGTGCCTCTAAGTAAATACGGATAATATTTGAAATATGATCTTTAACCAAATTTTGATCAAAATTTATTCAGATGTCTGGTTGTTCGAATATATAAGTACAACATATATAACTACAACACGAAGAAAGGTAGATGAATAAAATTAGGCACACAGATTTATCATTTATAATGTAGTGCATATCATAATGTGCCATCAAATTTTAAGCCAACAGGGAATTAACGCATGTCGGTATATACTTTAAGAATCATGTAGACGTAATTACTAAAAAAACGCATAAAATTTGGCATGCGATTTTTGCGACTGCAATTGTATTTCTGTTTTAAATATTAGTTTTGTTCGGTTGGGAAAAAATACATCCAAAACATACTCTCATTATTAGAGAGTATACGAGAATTTTTTGGGAGCGCCACTTCTAGAATATTCTAGCATAACATGCATAGAATTGATATTGTTTTTAATGGAATATGCTTCTTCTTAAATAATAAATCAAACAAAATGTTAGATGACATTCCCTATTAGTGCTTAATAACTTAGCGTTATTATCGATTCTTAAACGTTGCGTTTCAAATATCCGTACGTCACAATTTAAACAATTTCTGTGGAACACTTCAATTAATTACTAGAATACATAAAATGGAGTTAATTGTTAAATTAACTGTTTCTCATAATATCGAAAGAACCATTTCTCCTTAAGTTGAACAGTAAAAGAGTATTATTTTTCTTTCAAAAAAGTTTTTAGATAATTTTCCATATATGTGGTAATAATATATTTAATATTTTTGTTTTAATGTGTAAAAGATCGCTTTTCAAATTGTTTGCTATGAGTTCTGTTTTTGTTTAAATAATAATAGTGTTAAATAACACTTAGCGTTAGGAACAGGAAGGGAGTGGGCCACGGATTTTTCTTCGGTTTATTCTATTTAGATCTCAAAAGAATTCGTAATCTTTACATTAGAGACAAACAGTATGACTTATAATTCTAGTACGAACTGTTGTGAATAACAGATTAAAACGTCCTGACCTTACATGGAATTTCAACTAATAGTAGAGCGAAACAATTACATCAGTAATGATTAAAGAATACGCTAAAAAAACATTTATTAGGACAAACACAATTTCCGACAGTATTTACTGTCACGCTATTTCCATCCATTTCCATAAAGTGGATGATCGTCTTACTGCATCTGCAATAATATCCACAGTATCATACAACATACATATAGTAAATATAATCATATTTATTTTTTAAATATTCTGTAGATCTACATATTTGGCGCCATTATCTTATAGATAAAGTCATGAAGAGGAAAGAATGGTTCGAATTTTATAAGAAGAAATACAAGAGAAATGGGAAGTTATAAAAGAAAGTAAATTATTTCATAAATTAAATGCAGAATTTCCTAACAAATGGTTGGTTTAGTTTATTAGTTTTAATGACGGAAGAGCCATGCTTGGCCATACTACGCCAAGCACAAAGTAGATGAATTGGATCAATGTGAAAAAACATATGTTGACAAATAAAAGAAGTTAAAGTTTAAAAATATTTTGTAATTACTTATAACGAAATTTAAAAATGTTAAAATGTATTTTTTTCAAAGTTGATAGGAAGATGCTTTGTTGATCGATTGTTTTAATTTATTGCGTTACCAATAACCGTGTTTGGCCATCCTGCATCAAACTTAAGGTAGATAAATAATTTCATGGTGGTTTTATTTGTTTTATTGGCACAAGAGCCACTCATTGGCTATATTTGCCAGGCTTGATGCCGTATTTTTATTCTTAAAGTACTTCAAAAATAATGTCAGGGTGGCATTTGGAAAGGTGTGTAAATTTCAAAAATAGGTTTATTTATCGTGGAAATAAAAAGCTTCAATAATTATTCAAAACAGGCTGTAAAAGTTGAATACAAGATAAATCATTAGTCAAAATAGAGATATTGAATAACAAATAACATTAACAAATTTTGAAAAAAAAACAGTAAAATTTATAAAACAAATTTAAACATTGTAAAAGCAAATAATTAACACTTAAAATATTCGGGAAAAAGAAGACAAAATATTAATGCCAATTAAAAAGTCAGAAACATAAATACAAAAATGGATTATCATAAATAGAAATTTCATTGGGATACACTTAAAAAGCATTTTAAAAAAAAGAGGGCGTTGTATGAAACTGCTTAGCCTCCTTTGTTAGCTATTTCTTCAACTATCATACATTTTCAATAATGGTTATTTTTTAAATTACTTTTAATACATCCAGATATTAAATATTTCTTATTTTTCTTTGAAAACAAAGTTAGGAACTTGATAAGAATCACCTTTTTTATTTTCATTTATTAATTACAAGCATGTATTTGCAAAATTTATATATTTATTTTATATTATGTTTCTTGCAAAAAAAAGTGTGAAATTTTTATTGGAGTAAATTTTTAACTATTCATTACTTTAAATTCAAATCGCCGCTTTTTTTTCTCTCGTTGTAGTTGATTGATCTTTCTATCAACCAGAAATTTGGTTTGTTTAAATGTGCGATTTCTAACACATAAAAGTTTCTGTTCTAATAAAGATTTCTGACAGAAGTTTAAACCACCCACCCGTCTTACGAATAAGGAATGAATTATGGTCGAATAAATCTTTGAAAAGTCCATCTCAGCTTAAGTTTGAAAGTTCCATTTCTGTGGAGTGGATTCCTTACTTTTCAAAAAGTTTAAGTATCTTACAGAACATTCTTCAAAAGAAAATAAGAAGCAATATAGAGGACCAGATGAGACTCCGGATTTGCGACAGAACGTGGAAGACATTATAAGACATGTCTAACTTACATCACATCGACTGTTTTTTAAGAATTCAAAACAGGTGTTTAAAAGCTTATGAGATGGAAACAAGTGTGTGACCTCTGGAAGAATACTTCTGAAAATGTCTGACATCACTGATAGAATAGGGAAGATATTTGAAGGCAGGTCTTATACTACAACTACACTATTTTTTAAGAACTCAAAACAGATGTTTTAAAGCTTGTGAGATGTGTAAGTTATTGAAGAATATTTCTGAATATGTCTGACATTACGATAGAATATGGTATATAACATACTGCAGCTACTGCAGTTTTAATCCTTTCGCGACGGGCGTGTCATATACGCATTTTCAGCGAACGTCTCTCACAGCCGGGCGTATCAACCCGTGAATTTTTGGAAATCAAACTCATGGGATGGTGATGCATATGTGCAGTTTAAACTAGAACAATCTTTAAACGCCTCTGGATAGCTCTCTGTGTCCATTACATTTGAAATATAGTTTTAGTATTGTAGCGAATTGAAATGCGCGAAGGATGGAACCTGGGACCTTGTGGTTCGAAGTCCAGTAACATAACCATTATGCAAAAGCAATTGCCCGTGCAGCGTAGTTGTTAACTGGATTATATGCTATTCACCACAGTATCCTGACCTTCAGTTTGATCATATTCAACCTGATTTTTGTATTGGCTCATCAGCTGATGCGGAGGAGGGGTAAGAGTAATATAAATAAACAGGGCTGGGTTGTGTAACGTTCCATTAATAGAATTATTCGCGTTTCCGGTCTCCGAATTCATTTTCTTTTTTTTGTAATTACTGTGTAACTGTAACTAGTCTTTTTAGGTTTTGCCGTCAGTTCTGTTGTATTTTGTGCTGCTTTCGAATACATTTCAGGCACTTCTCTTTTTATTACGGAAAGCTTTGGTTTTGGTTTATTATAGCAAGAAAACGCTATTGTGCTCGTATTATGAATGAATTAATAATCTAAAATGGTAGCAAAAACAGCGACTTTAGGACTTTAATTTTTGTGATTTTTTTTTCAAAGTCTTAGCGACGTAAAATCCCTTGCAAGTGGAATGATTCTTTTCGCGTATGCTCCGTCCGTGCGTGCATCTAGGATAGGAACAAAAGGATCCGTAACAAAAGGATTTTACGAATTCAAATCAGATCTTTAAAAGCTTATGAGATGTAAACGAGTATATGGGCGCTGGAAGAATACTTCTGAATATGTCTGACATCACTGATATAATACTGCAATAAAGGGCCGCTTTAATCTGTCTAGAGGCTCTAAGGCGATCCCCTGAAGCTCTTTTTCTTTTCTCTAATTCCCTGCACTATATTCACTAAATAATCAATTTTGTGCAGAAAATTCTGAAAAACTCATAAAATATTTAATTGTAGGTGAGAAAGTTGTTTTCTATATTTTGCATATAAGAAATTCAAAATCTAAATTTTTTAAAAATGTAGCGAAAATGTTAAAAAAAAGTTGTGTATAAAATCTTAATATTATTTAATTATAGAATTCAAACATATACGAAATATACAAAGAAAAAGTATTATAACTTTCAAAAAATTGGAACTCAATTTTGAACATTTCAAACATCCCCGAGTACGTAAAACGCATTTTCGAAATAGTCTGTGAACTGAGCTAGAGTGGGATTTGAGCTAGACGGATGAAATTTGCTATATGGTCCGTATTTTTAAATAGTAGATTTTAATGAAATTTTGAAAATACAGAGAATTTATCTGCCCTGTCACAAACACAGAATTAACATCAAAAGTGTAAACATGTGTCAAATTTGTGAACAAATACTGTCTGAAAAATTGACTGTCTGTCGGTTTGTGCTTTCACAAGCATGTTGTCGAGGTTATTCAAAAATGCAATGACTTAAGTATATGAAATTTGGTATGTTTTTGGAGAGTACAATTGTAGTTCTGCCCCAGATTTTAGTTTTAATCGCTTAGAAAAAAAGACGTATAAAACGCACATTTGCTTTTCTTACACTTTTGTATTAATCGTATACCAGTGATTAATCGTTAAAGTTAGCACTCTAATAGACTCTTTTATAACTATTTTTCGTCAATAACATGCGGTTATTAATATAAAAGTACAGATCGAAAATCCGAAGTTTCATTAAAACCTTGAAGCCTTATTTTCCCGAAATTTGTAATACTTTTCATTTGTTTATTTCATGATAGTGAAAGTATAAAAAATGAGAAGAAAATATTAAGATTTTTTTTTTTTTTTTTTACAATTCAAGCTTCAATAATTTTGCATCTGATTCATTTAATAATTTTTAATGTTCCGAATTTTATCTCAAACAGTTTAATTATTTTAGTTCTTTTTGGTTACTTTTACAATTATATTTTTACTCGAATCAATACCATTAAAAGTAAAACAGTTTCCCCAGAAAAATATCTCTCATTTTTATCATTATTATTCTTTATCCCCTTTTCCCACTCAAATAATATTTCACATTACGGTGACCACTTCACCGATTTCGGTTTTCGCCCTCGCATTACATTAGGACGACTTTACGTGAGGCCCATGATAAAACGTTGCCAAGTGCCACAAACTGCATAAGAAGAAAAATGACAGAAAGCTGTTCCCTCGCATACTGGGAGTAGAGCGTCGCAGAACTGGCAAGAAACTTTCGCCAATAAGATACAAAAATAACGCCATAATAATCACAACCAGAGGAAGATGGCTACCAAAAAAAAAAAAATAAGACGCCAAAGGTTCGCAAAATATCATTGTAAGTGCAGTAATTCGTCTCGCAAAAACGCGGCAGAGATCTCGGAGAGAAAAAATATATATAACTTCCTTCTAAGTTTAGTCTCGGTGATTTCTGCTATTCTCGGAAGCTGTCTTCTGTTGGAATAAGGCAAAATGGGGAAAAGGTAGGGGAAAAAATGGAAAGAAATGAAGAAAGGAAATAAGAAGTAAATTGCGCCCCGGTGGAAGCCATGAGCATCACTCTGCAAAAGATGGAATTGCGCATAATGATCTTTCTCTTAGACAATCACTGGCCGAAGTAGAAATCAAGATGGCGGTCGTTGGGCCCCCTGCTGCTCCTCTCTAGGACTCCCGAGGGAATGAATGGGCTGAAGATTTCGTCGGAATGGCGGTAGATGGGTTCCAGTTATCTTCTAAGAGGAAAAAAGGTTGCGGAAAAGAATGGAAGAATTCTACCAAATTTGTCTGGAATATATTTAGTTGGAGCATGCAAGAGAATTCCAGTTAGATCATCAGACGTAAAAGATAAACTAGCTCGAAAGATATCCCTAAAAGTGTCTCACATATTTGATTTACATGTATTGGCGAACCCTAGTTAAGGAATATTAACATTTGGAGTGAATTTATCATTTTTACTCGTATATCGTGTTCTTGGCGAATTATTTGGCGATAAATTCCTGGCATGCGTTCTTTAAAATCCGAATCTGTGTTTTAAGCACGTTTTTCTCCCCCCAGTTTAAACAAAAATTTGTCACAAAAGTGCATTTGTAGTAGCAAATTCCCAAGCCAAATTCGATATCTTTAATTCACTGTGTTTTTGACTTATCGCGTTTTACTTATTACTGAAAATACAGATCAACAGTCAGTAAATTCGGGATTGTATTTAGATCACAATTGGACAGGTGTCTACATTATAGATGTTAGATCGTTTTGCAACTATCGAATTCGCTTGTATTCGAACAGACGAACTTCCTCTGAACAGATTTTACTGAAAATTTGATAAAAATCTGAAAATTTGGTGTAAAGGCCGTATACCGAATTTCGACTAAGTAGCTCAAATCATTTTTGAATTATCTTTGTTACAGACAAACAAAACTTTTTTCTAAAAATGTGTTTTTCGAACTCGGGGAGATCTAAAATGTGGAGATTCATGAAAATTTCCGAATTTTTTGACGGTGTACTATACTTCTAGTTAAAAAAAAGAGGTAATTTTATTTAAAAACCAATATGAATTATTCTAGACAAATCAAAGTTAACTTTGCAATAACAAAGGAATGATTATTTCCCTTCGAATTAACCTCGCCCTTCTAAACTGTGCTGACATCACGATGTCGCCACCTGTGCTGGCATCCTTCTTTCCCCATCAGCAGACACTTTAACCTAGACGTCACGCTCACCATTTACCTACCCCGCATTCACAATAGATCATCTTTTATGAAATTGTGTATCGAATCTCGTATTGTGTATCGAACCCAAACAGAGATTACTTATCACAAGCCCTCAATGGTGCAAGGATAAATAATAATGTAAATGCTATAGTAGTAATATAAAAGTTCGTTAGAATTATGCAAAATTTTAATACTACGACTTTTCATACTCACAATTTTAAGAGGCGCTCAAATGATCATGAAGACACCAGCATTGGCAAGTGTTGTCCAGCCTTCTTTACACCAAGGGTGTACTTCTGGCAGTAGAAGAGTTTAAATTCTTCCATATTTGTATATTCGATAGAAGATTCTTGAAAACGGATCTCGAACTGGCAGCCACCCGATCAAGAACTCGAGATACCACCATTATTGCCCAGAAAATACAAACGACATTTGATCCTGACTAATTCAGCTTGTATAGAAGACCCTCAGAAGAATGGAGAACAGATTGATTTCAGACTTCTGAAAGTGGTCAAATGGAAGATTTCGACATCTAGACTAGAATCCTCCCCACCCTAGATTCTACACTGTGGTGATGATCTATAATATATATTTCCTTCTATTCCAGAACATGATTTTTAAGTAAGGTCTCTGTTTCCGCATGAAGTGGGCTCCACATTTGAAGCCCAAAAGCACAGAAAAATTCTCATATAGAAGTGTCTAGCGCTCATTAATAGGGGTTAAATATTCTTTTGCTTGTGTGGAACGAAGGTTTGCAGAAGGAAGTTGCTGAATTAGTTGTCAGCAACTTTTCGTCATCTACGTTTATCAAAACGGAACGTATATATAATTATCCGATATCATGACCATATTACTCCAGAGCTTTTAATTTTGGCGAAATTTCATGCTCTCAATCCCGCAATTATCCAACCTAAGTTCTCTATCAACAAGTCACGGTGGCCTCCAAATGCAATATTAAAATTTCTTCGAAAATAAAAATAAAGATTCACTTATTTCAATTGTTTGTCTAAAGTTAAAATCATAAATATGGGATGTTTAACAAGGATTTAAAATTATAATGATAAAATCGTATGTCAAATTCTATTTGTCTGGAATTTTGAGTTTAGGAATCTTCTAGGAATGATTTTGATGAATCTCCACATTTCAGGCTTCCCTGAATCTGAAAAATACGTTTTTGTAATTCTGTATAAATACGATAATTCGAAAATGGTTTAAGCTGGACAAATAAAATTTTATATATGGTCTTTTCATCAATTTTAAAGATTTCTAGCGGATTTTGAACGAAATCCAATCCAATCCAAGGGAGTCTATCAGCCGGACTGTACCTGTCAACGCGATAACTGACAAAAGTCAATGGATAGGTTAATAAAATTTGGTACAAAATTTGTCATCTATAATGCAAATCTATATCAACTTTGGTAGTAGATCCATCAAGGAGCTGATCATCTGTCTATGCTTTCTCATCCATGTAAATGTGATAACTGAAAAACATAATGACTTAAATAAATGAAATTTGGTATGTGATCTTGTGAATACAGTTGGGGATTATAGTCACATTTTGGTTTCGATTGGTCATAACAAAGATGTCCAAAATGCATATCGATTGTCAGTTATTTATGCATTTGCCGCATGTTAACGGTTATTCGCTAAATATCGCATTATAAAAAAAAATCTAGATGCAAGCCAAAAATCGATCTTTTGTAACTATTGTTAGTCAGTGTCATGAAGTTAATACAAAAATGTTTTCTTTACTATGCTTTAAGCACACAACTTTTGTGTGTGTTAAAATAAAAATCTGAGTATTTGTTTAGAGACTTGCCTGAAGTTCACAATTTTATGTTAGGATGGAAGGGATAGCTCTTTTATTCACGGAAAAATTTCCGTGAAAGGTTGTCCCAAAATTAACGCAAATTTTGAATTTGCCACCATTCGTGCAGTCAAGTATTGTCAATCCTATTAAAAAAATTCATTTGACGGTTGATAGTTTAGGATTAGTAAAAAGGGAGCATTAGACGATAGGGCAACGTTTTAACTCAAGTTTTGACTTATTAGAAAAAAAGCTGTGTTTTTCTTTTCTTTTTATTGAATCGTAAAATATATAGGATAGGGGGTTATGCATGGAATAAAACATAGGGCAAATGTCCTCCACGGCTTTGATTGCACATACGCACTCTTTTGTCAAAATTTTCAATGACTATTTTACATAAATATGGCTGAATTTCGTTGATGCAACATTGAATTTTCTCCTTCTATGCATGCATGCTTGTGGGCGTATAGGCATGGACCTTTGACTTCAAATAATGTCATAAAAAATTATCCAGTGGTGTAAAGTCGCACGATCTAGGGGGCCAATTCTGAAATTTGTGAAATGTGGCCACCAGCTTTTCATTATTATTAAAATTTTGTTCAACAATAAAAACACGTTGTTCTGTCTCGTAACGCTCCATTTTTACTAGCCTTAAACCATCAGTTGTCAAATGGTTTTTTTAATACTGTTACTAAACTTCACTGCATCGTAGCAAATTCAAATCATACGTTAAATTTGGGGAACCCTTTAGATAACATAATTTCTGTTAAAAAATAAAAGAATCTCTTTTCTGTAAGGAATCAATTTATAAAACTCAAATTTTCTGACAAATGGCCAACTATGTACTTATCAATTACAGTTAAATTCATGGGTAGTTTTCAAAGAATAATAATAAATCCGATTTATTCCTCTTAAAAATTCTCAACATATTAATCTAATTGAATAAAGATTAGTTTGTCTTGAAACTTTTATGCTATTAATGGAATTTAATCTTTTAATTCGTCTTATTTATTCGATAAATAAACTGATATTGTTCTACTACTAATTCTAATTGATTGGGGATAACTTACATAAATTACATTACATTCATAGTCGTATATAAATTTCTGGAAGGGCATTAAATTCAAATTTATCACTGATGGCATTTTAATAAGGATAATACAAATATCGTTTCATAAATTGCTTAATTATATCATAAAATGTAGGATAAAGTCAATTAACGTATAAAATGCACTTGTATTATTCTATGACTTAACTAAATATTTCGTAATACGATCAATATCCAGTGGAGACTTATAAGGTTGTTTTTTTATATTGACTAAGTCAAAATAATATAATTGCATAGAATTAATTAAATTTCAGTTTTAAGCTCAATTTTTTAAGCTTCTCAATAACATTTTCCTCTTTAATTTTCTTAATCGCATTTATTTATTACATAAAATTTCATGGTTAATTTTCTTTTGTTAAGTTTAGTAAAATTTTACAATATTTCCAACGTGTACATCACTTAAATATAAAAAATGAACTGTACTTTGTGTGTAAAAGGAAAAGTAATTTAGCTTTGGAAATATAATTCATAAACAATAATGTAATAAACATTATTATAAAGCATTGATATGACAGCGAACATAAGCATATAATTTATTTTTAATTAAATATATTTATACTTCAAAGCTTTTACTTCAAGCTTCATAATTGCATTAAATTAAATTTATTAAAGAAAAAGATAGTCAATTTATTAAAAATTTGTTTAAATCACTGGCAATGTGATCTATTTTCCTATGGTTTACAGTTCCAGAATTATTATTGACGGCAATACTTTCAATCAAATGATATTAAAAGACAGCATTGGCTGGTGTTATCTATGTTCATAACGGTTATTGAGAAAATAACTTGAATTTAAGCAAAATAGTGCTAGCCATCATTGAAATAGTGAAATACTCATTTTCCTAAAAAGCATGTTGATAAATTTTGATAGCATTGAAACTGCCTACATACTCCCAAATAATAACATAGATAAACTTTCGAATTTATTAGATGACAATCCATGCGATTTCTTCTTTTCGAGTTTTTGAAGCATATGATATAACGAAAAAATTCAAAGACCCTGGCAGAACTGGGTAAAATGGGTGGTCATTAATGTGTTGATAATTTTATATCATTGATGATAATTTTATACTTAATTGTCCCTTATCATCAGTAACACTGATAAACGTGCCGTTTCGGAAACTTCTTGTGATTTTCAACTCTCCCACCGGTATGAGACTACAATTCTCATATGAAAATGAGAAGCTTCCGGCATGGTGGTTGGTTCTCGCCACCCAAGTGGGTACAGAAATGGTGGAATTCGTCTATCTTCTTTCGATGATGGGACGTGCTTCCCGCAACACGAGTTAAACCGTGGCCGTTAGCCCTTAGGATTCAACCATAATTCCAACCAGTATGCTGTCTCTGCGGTCCGGTCAATCAGATTTATCCGTGTATCTGAGTTGTGGGTCAGCGTGGCCGTCTTGGTCATGGTTATGATTATCAATACACTGCTTTTGATTGTTTAATAGTTTTTGATAATAAAGTTAGATATCAAGATTAGAGAAAATGGTTACGAAATTTTCTTTCACACTTCCATGTCATTAAAATAATAGCTGAAATGACTTTCAAAGTTTGCTTATTGTTCAGTTTTTAAAATAGCCAATTTATTTCGGGACATCGTGTGTTTGTAATATTTTAACTTCAGTTATATGGGTTTTACTCAGATATAAATCGTAAGTAGTGGAAAGGGATTAGAAGTCTGCTAATTTCTTAGACAATTGATTTCTAATTTTAATGACTTATATGAATTCTGTAAATGCTTAAATAATCTGTCTAGTTCAGATAGCAGCGGCTCATCCGTTAGCCCTGGAGTGCTATTATATTACTAAAGCTTATTTTTAAAACGTATGTTTTTGTTCTTACTCTTATCCCCCCCCCCCCACTTTTCTATTCCGATAGTCTGATAATCAATGAAAATGAATAAAAAAGTAATACACATATAAAAATTTACGGGAAATGTATCAATATGCAGAAGAGAAACGGGTTAGAACTGAAAGCGAATTGCTACTGAAGCATCCAAATACTGCCATAGTGCACAGTGGAATGATAAATCGGGAACGAAAAACAATTCCTTTCCTTTTTTTGAATTTAGAGGCGTTAGAATTGTATTTTCTCCAGTTCTATGTTAGCGCCACCAAGATATCTTTTCTTTCCATTCCCCCCTTTCTTTCGCTTCCTCTTCCCCTCCCCCATCCAAAACCATCCTTCTTCGAACCATCGATCGGTTTTAGTCTTCACTCATTCATTCACTGGCGGATTTAGATGCCTTGCAACCCTAGCTAGTACATATTATGAAATTCCCTCTATTTGACTAGCCAATTTCGATTCGCATTTCGACATATTTTTACCTAACATCATATAAATGATTTATTAAAGTGTAAATTTTTAATATAGTAATTTCTGAAAATATAATTTTTTATTTATTTTATATGACACATAGTTGTTTTTAATTATTAAATTATCACTATTATTTAAATGGCCGCTCAGTGTTTATAAATATTGTAATGCTTAAGTGAACGTAATTAAACAGATAGGAATTTGGTCACTTATACTTAATAAAATGTTATTATTACCCAATTTTTACTTTCTAGTATACGAAGTGTAATGGAAGTATAGTGATCACCAAGAAATTCAAAATGAGATTTTTATATATATATCAACACTTTAGACCTCCCCTTATTTCGAAAAACATGTTTCTGAAAAATATCCGTCCACTGTCTGTCTTTATGCATGCAACAAAGATAATTCAAAAACGCTTTGAGCTAAATGGTAGATTTTGATGGTATACACAGTAACGATTTGGTATATAGTCTTCAGATCATATTTGTAGGTTTATATCAAATTTTGCGCAAAATCCTTTCAGAGGAATTCTATCTGTCCGGCTGTTCGAATATAAGTTACATGATAACTGTGAAACGAAGAGAGATAGATATGGAGTATAGATTAGACATCTATTCAATTTTGAACCAAATCCAAACACAGGTTCAATGTTTATTGGTCTGTACTTGTAGAAACATGCAAACGCGATACTTACTTGCTCAAAAGCGCAATGACAAATATATGAAATTTGCCGTGTGATTTTGTGGCCACAACTGTCTCATTCGGTAGGAAAAATTCTGTTTAAAACATGAATTCGATTTTGGGATACTATTAACGACATATCCCGGATTAATTCTCAAAATATTCAAAAACCATAAATTCGGGGAAGATTCTCAATTTACGCCAAAAGTTAGCATTTTATAATTATTGAACACCAATGCCATGCAAGGCGTTCTTTGGCACCTCACCTTTATTAGAGAGTATGCGAGAATTTTGGAGGAGACCTCTGCCGGCGGTTTTAATTCAAGCAATTTTTTTTGACGAATTTATTTATGCGAGTAGGCGAATAGTTATTTTTTAAACTGGCGTGATTAGTCGAAAATCCATTACCGATCCCACTAACTGTTTATAGATTTCGGTTTAGCTTCATAATTCCACATGTGATTTATTGAATAATATTCACTGTCTTTTGATTCAAAATCAGTCTTTGAAAGCATGCATGTAGATATTTTTTAAGTATTATTTACATGAAAATTTTCATAAGGAGGAATCAGCCATCACAATTAAACAGGCAATTAAAACGTGCAAATCTATAATATATATATTCACAACTTTTGTTGAAAGAAAAATTTGAATGTAAAAAATAATTCATTCTATACCGGATTTGAACACTGTTTAATCGTTTGAAAGCAAAAAATCCATCGTCAAGCAAAGTTTCTTGTAACATTGTTCTTTTTTGAGCTGACGAACCGAAGCTAATTCTAAAAGAAAATTGAAAACTTTTACATTACAAAGAAAGAAAGTAATTCAATTGAAAATAAAACAATATAATTTAATAAATTTTATATTTATTATCTAAAATGCAAAGATAATAAAATTAGGTTTTAAAATCAGCAAATAGAATAAATATTTTTTAATTCAAAATAGATTCAGCAAATAAAGAATTATCACGAATTCTCGAACATGTATGAATATATATAAAACATTAATGTACGTGGCATAGAAATCTCTTATTTCTTATTGCCGAATGGCAACAATCAAATCTAAGAAAACCATCCTACGAATTCAGTTTGCTTCATTGAACGTCTTCAGAGCTGCATGGAATCCAATGCTTCGCTTTTGTAATTATTGGAGGTGCGAAGTATTACTAGAAATCTATTGAAGCGTATTCGATGTATTGCCAAAAATTCCATTCAGTCAGAGGGACGAAAATATTAAAGAAATCAAAATATAGGCTTCAAACAGAAAGCTTAATTGAGCTCAAAAATTGGCTTAATTATCGCCATGTGGGTAATCATTATTAATTAACTATGGAATTCATATATTTTAAAAATTATCTTCCAAAAATAATCTTTGCATTATCATAAATTCAAAAAAAAAATCTCAGTAATATCATTTCATTTCCGTAAATTTTTCCCCCTTAATTTTAATATTTCTTAATTCAATTTGATAAACACTTAATTTTATACAATGTTATTAAATGTTATGATAGAATAAAAATTCATCCATAAAAGCATTTAATTGCGTGCTTTTGTCATTTATGAAATTCACAGTAGGATTTTCGCTTCCGGTTTTATTCCTTAATATAAACATTGTTTATTTTGCTTTAAATTGATTGATTTGAGTTCCTGTTTTTCAATCGTATCAAATAACAAAATGATTTCTTTTAAATATGTATTAATTCTGTATGAATCCTTTAACAACCACAAAGTCAATAATTGGGACGAACAGGCTGGTCGTTATAGGCAGCTAGTTTTTCATTATATTTATCTTTAATTGCGGTATAGCGGAGTCTTACATGATTCGAAATTAAACTTAACATTATTCTTATAATGATTATCTAAGAGAATTTCAGGAACAAATTATAATCGTCAGAATGACGAAATGAAGGAAGAGATTTTTAATATTAATTTAGTATATTTGCTAACAAAATAATTTACAGTAATTTAAATTTCATGTCTGAAGTTACCCCCCACCCACACACACACACACTCCTTCGCTTAAGCTCTGATTCTGTTTTTGGATTTGATTAGGTAACGCCCCCTAGAGGTATGGTTGATAATTACATCAAATCGATGGTCATTTCAAATTTCAGAATGCGCAAGTGGTTATTTTAAAAATGTATTATCTACCTGCCATTTTCTTTAAATCTTTTTCTAAAGCTTAAACTGTTTTGCTGAAGCAAATAATTAGAATAATTTTTAGGCAGTAAACTACATGTTATTATTTCTAAATGTTACACAATCTGCTGTTCCCATAAGTAAATTCTATGCATAATAGTACAGTCCTATTTTCACAATTGGAAATCTGCTTCCAATATATTAACTGTATTAAGGTATCCGAACACGTTGAAAAGGTCATTTTTGGCGAAAATCGACATTTTTTAAAAATTCTTTTATTGGATAGACCAGTCTTTGAGCTATCCAAAGCAGGTTTACTTTTATCTCTACGTTAATTAGAAGGCAAAGGCAAGATATTAATAGTTTCGTAGTAATGGGTTGTAAAACCTGAATTGAGCATTTAAATAACCGGAAGTACCGATTTAAAGGGCCAAAAATGTGTTAAAAATTTGTATAAACGCAAAGTTTTAAATACGGAAAATTTTTTGCACTGCAAAAAAAAAAAAAAATCCAATGAGAATTTCAACGGTTTTTTGTGGAAATTTATATCTAAAGATGTCTTTGTTGAGCTCTGAACCCTTAGATTAAGGGCGTTTATGTCTCTAATAATTTTTAATGAAGGTTTTATAGGATTACTGAATGTTCTTAAGGTTATTGGTGTGTTTCCTAGTGCAAATGCAGTTAAAGCATTTGTTGGAATCGAAAAAGACAGAATTAATGAATTTAGGCTGCATTCACTGCCAAACACAAAAATTGCCAGAAAAAAATTATTAAAAAAAGGAAAATAGGAGGTATAACCTATAAATGTGGTGAATTTTAAGTATGTAGATACATAATTTATTATTACAACTTGTTAGTGAATATTTTAAATGCATTTTTCTCAAAATTGATATTTACTTATTTTTTGCTTACTTCACATCAAATAACTCAAAATATAATTATCATATTATTATGAAATTTGGTGGACTTTATACTATTTTCTAGGGAATGAACTAGAAGAATTTAGATTTGATTTTTTTTAATTTACAGCCTATTGTTTGAACAATAACGTCATAAATTTACTAAAAATTTCATGATAAATTCTTCGACTGATTCTAAAATTTTTATTTATTATTATAACCATATGATTGTAGTTCATTCCCTAGAAAAAACTATGTATTTTATTTTGGTATAAGTTTTGTTCGGATGAGAGTAATAGTTTTTGGTGTAGCAAATTTAAAGTTTTTAAAGAATTTTCTTAAATTTATGCAATTAAATGCCAATTTTCAAAAAAAGTTTCAATGCTAATTTCAAATATTGACATCCTATTACTCATTTAGTATAATCTTAAACCTATAAATATGGTTAAAGTATGTATACACCATATTTTTCTAAAAAAGTTCTCCGAACGTGTTCTGATACCTTAAAATTAAATATTCTGAAGATAATTAGGAGAGAAGTGTGTTACTATACCATCTGATCAGGATTTAAATTTATGAAATTATTTTTAAAATTACTCTCGTGTGGCTTAAAACAGGGTGTCAAAATAAAATTTGATATTTATAATCGAGAATTTTATCATTAATATCATTATAAAATTATATATTTCATGTAAAAAAAACATCGATCAAAGTCAATCACATTAAGATTACTAAATAATTTTTAAAGAAATCGTTACATTTCTATAGAGATTTAGCAGTTAAAGAAATTAACTTGAATATATACAATTTTATAATACCACCTTAAGTTTAAAAATATATTTTATCTTTTTGGTAAACTGCAGAGTTCAAACTTTATTTCATCTTTTTGGTACTTCAGAGTTTGGAATTTCAAATTCCAAACTCTGAAGTGGAGAAAAAAGAAATATATCATGCGTCGTTGCTGTTGGCATTAACATGGTCTATAAGTAGGTTTACATTCGAACAATTATAATACAGTCTGTAAGCAGCGCATGCGTAGAAAGGCTGAAAAATGCTGTTCTGTTCATGGCAAGTACATGTCCCGATGGGACAACAACATGCCGCTGCATTGATTTTTTTTCTTTTTTTTTTCCGTTACTGAGCATGCGTTTGTAAAATTTGACGGATGTTTTTTTTTCCCCCTTGAAAAAAAATTGATTTTATTCTAGATTATTTAAGAAAAATTCAGGAACACCAAAAGGGCAATTTGTAGCCAAGCATGGAATGCCTGAATCTATCTTGTGACATTGTGGTCAACATAAATCAGTCCCTATTTGCGCATGCGTTGTCTTACTGTCCGTCTTATAACTGGCCGTGTGTAAACCTACCTTTAAGAAAAGTAAAAGTGCATTAAATTTGATATAATTTGTTTCATTTTAACCACTATACCACTTTAAAGAAGAATAGAAAATGCATTATACTGAAAGTTAATTCAAAAATTTGTTTTAAAAATGTAATTAATCTTCCATAATTTTGAATTTACATATAAATTATTTAATAAGGGCACTTTTTATTTCATTAAATCGTATCACAGCGAAATTTGATATTCTGAAGACTTTCCTTAAGGAAAAAGCATAATCTCCGTCCAATAAATCTCTATATCTTAATCATTTTATTTCTAAGCCTCAAGTTACATTCCGTAACACGGTTTTCGCAAACTCGTTGATTTGGTATTGAATACAAAAGCCTAAATCAACATTTCTTTCAGTTCTAAACCTGATCAAATTACTATATTCATGTTACAACTTAAAACGAATAAAAGATCATGCAATTCAGAATATTCTCTTAATAGATTTAATAAGAGTCTTCCGTCCCAAAGTTTTCGCAAAAGCAAAATTAGCTAATTAATTCCTTTAAATACAGTTTGAAAGATCTCATTAGATCGCACTTGCCTTTAAACAAAACGACTTTCTCCCTTCAAGCTTTGAATTCGCCAAATTAACTTAGTTCCAGTATTTACAGCATCTTTTCATTTGAATAACTGTTCGAGTCAGCAGTTCCATTGAAATTGCTTAGTCTCTCCGGCTAGCGAAATATTTCTCCAATCTTTCTCGGATTTAATCATCATGTGACGAAATATTTCATTTCGATTGGCATCAAATATTTATTCGCTGTATTCTGGAATCTATGAGCAGAAAATGAAATTGGATTCTAGGGTTTCTCGATGCAATATTATTAAATATTTTCCTCGATCTTCAATACAAAAGCTTGTATTTTGTAAGGAATCATATAGAAAATAGAATTACACAGGGAATATGGAATTTAAAGGTCAGTTTTCACAATAAATCCTTTATACTACTCTTATATTTACTGATGGCATGTTTACAGAATATTCGCTTCAAAAATTATGTACGTTTTAAAAATTAACTTTTAATCAAGTGACTCAAAACTTTTGATTTTTGCTGTGGTCTAAGCTTATCTATATTATTTTCAAGCAACTAATTTTCAATAGTTACATGAGCACAATTATGGACAAATTGTTGCAGAATTATTGCATTATTCAAGAACGTATTACGTTTACATTTTCTTTTGCCAAAAATGTAGGTTTTGAAATATCAACTTATCCAGCAAACCATATGTGATAAGAGACACTGTTGTCGAGACTATTGTGAAGTATATTGATATCAAGTACACCTATTTCGTTCTGTAATTTAAAAAAAGCTGGAAATTGTTAAATTGTGATACCAATTCGACATTATTTTTGTTTGTATTAATAAATGATATTAAAATAGCTCATTCATGTAACCCAGAGGTTCCCAAACTTTTTTTTTTCTCGTGGACCACTTTCAAAGTTTTACTATTTTCGGTAGACCCCCTGCTGCTACATTTCTACTGTATTCCCAAAACTCCTAAAAAATACTACCCTAAATTGGGGGTGTTAAGAAGAAAACAAAAGTAACACATTTTCTTGTGTCCTATTTATTAAAATAATACTTGTGGTTATACAAAATTATAAACATTTATTATTACAAACAATCAGCAATTGACAAAAAATCAACAATGAACTCTGAAATGTAAATCAACAATAAAAAATAGTCATACTTGCAATGAGACGGATGTACTTGAGTCATCATGCAGGATATTTAAATGTTGAGCGTATGTCTGAATATCCTCATCAGGACATTCTATCTATGACAAGTGCGGAAACTGGGAGAATTCGCGCCGACTAATATTTTTCTTCATTAATTTCAATTTACCAAGAAAAGTCGAACTTACACCCTTTGTTTTTATTAAATTAAGGCTGCCCCCTTGTAACTGCAAATTATCGTCATTGAATTTGATGAACAAATCTATTAAGTACGCAATGTCTGCTTTATATTTGATCAGACTTTCTTTTAAATCTGGTGCTTTAGTTTCCAGAGACTCTATCACTGATTCGAATAGTGAACATCGATTCACAGTCACACTTTTATGTTCAAAATCCCGGAAAAAAATGAGTAACGTTTTGTTCTTGGCATTCGTATTTATACTAATGTCGATTGCAAGCACAGCGCAAGTCGCATTTCACAGCTTTGCAGGTCTAAACAAGCATCCCGGACGAGCGGGCGCACGGGCAGCACTTTGCAAGTCTCGACATGTGGTGTACACTTGTACTATTATCTGTTGTTCTATTCAATTCTGTGTTTGAACTGAGTCTGGAATATTTTTTGAGTACCTACCTAGTGAATGATGCTATCTGCCTACGTTGATAGGCAAACCAAAAATTTTGTTCTTTATTATGAAAACCAGAATTTTTCGTGAACCCCCACTTACAACTTGTGAACCCCTATTTTCTTTTCACATGTACGTGGACCCCCGTGTGGTCTCCTATGGACCCCTGGGGGTCACCTGGACCACTTTGGGAACCTATGATGTAACCGATTCACAGAATTACGCAAATTTAAGTAAGATGAGAGTCAATAATTTTATTTAAGGTATAATTATATATGTAATATAGCACTAACATACTTAGAAAAAAAATGCATTCTTATTACATTTCTTCGAATGGCAATAGTCAAATGTAAACAAAGTTTAATACCGGCATTTCATACTGATTCATTGAACTTTCTTACAGATGCACTTAATTTAACACTTCACTTAGCTAATTAATGGATCTGAAAAATATTATTAGAAATTCTTGCATGTGGCCTAAAAAAACATGTTAGAAATAAGCATCAAACAAAGTTTAATCGAGCTCAAAAATAGACATAGACATAACCGAAATGGATAATACTTAGGACTTGTCTATGGAAACTGAAGTTCACATCTTCCAAAGCTATTATCTCACATAAATTGTGTTTGTATTGTATTAAAATTTTAAAAATTTCCTTTTTGATAATATCGATTTCACTTCCTTGTATACATGTTTTTTTATTGTCAGCATTTTCTTAAATTTACTTTAGTTTCTATCTGAAATAATGTTCTGATGGAATTCAAACTTGTCTATCAAAGCATTTAGTTGCATTCTTTTACCAGTGTTAAAATTTTAAAAAATTATCTTCCTCGGACATTATTTCCGAAGTAGAAACTTCATTTCGCATTTATTTCATAGTGTAAACATTTATTTAAAATTTGTACCTCTATAATTTGTAGCAGGTTTTCTCAATAAAGTTCATGTTTTTCTATAGTATCAAATTGAAATTTTTTTAACGCATTCCGTATTAAACGTTTAATAATATATATTATCAAACCTCTGGGCAAACAAGGTAGTCGCCAAAGGCAGCTAGTTCTATTTAAAACCATATGAACAATACTAGAAAAAAATCGAAAATTACACTAAAAGGCATAGTTTTGAAACAGCACTATAAAATCTTACAAATAGTTTTTGCATCCCATTTCAAGGGTAGGCAGATTATTATTAGTGCAATATGTCAGACTAATAAATGTTTCTAAAAATTCTAATATGATAATAACTAGATAAATAATTTAATTCGAACATGGAATAAATGTTAAAAGATAGAACAAAATAGCAATACTGTTAAATGATTACCTTCAGCGATATCAAGGATAACCAAGCGTGCAATGAAATTTGCAGCTTACAGGATATGGCTAGATGGGTTCTCGTGTGTGCTTCCCTAGCCAAAAAAAAATCATACACTTAAAACAGAAATTTATTCACGAACTCGCCAATACATTTACATGTTAAAATGCATAACCAAATGTAACCAGCCAAACATAAGTAAATTTGATTTAAAAAGTATTGTTTCTTTAATTTATGAAACATTTAAGTTGTGTTAGAAGAAAAATATTTTCAGTAACATTAATTAATCGCATTTTAAAAATCAATAATTCATTAACAATAAATTTAGAATTATACACATTTCATTCATTATTTATTTTGAGGAACAGAAGTTTGACGAACAAATAACGAATGTCACGACATTTGTCATGATTAAAGAAACGACATTTGTCATTAAATGACGAATGTTACGACATTTGTCATTTGGACAAGCGCCCCTTTGTTGTGACATTCCTAGTAGATTGCCTAGAATTCACCTAATTGTAAAGACAGCCCTGATTATGGCCGTAAGAAACTGACTCAAGTGTTTTTACTCAACAGCAGATATAAGCGTCGGTATATAGTTTGGGTTACAGACATTGACATTTAAATTTCGATGTCCAGAAAAAAAGTATCTTGATCTGATGAGTCGCATTTCCAGATGCAACGAGCAAATGATTGAGTTCATATGTGGAGCACGAGGCTTATGTACCAAACCTTAATGTAAACCTTTTAGTACATCTTATATACCAAAACTGTCAGGAAAATATTATAAAGGTTCACAATGTTGTGAAAAGTTTTTTTCTTGTATTGACTGTTCTCGTCAAATCGTCTTAAAAATATGTATTATCTTGATCTTCTTGTGGATTATCTTCGATATTTTAATAAGAAAGCACCTATCTAAAAGGGAATTGGTTATAACTTTTATAAAAATCAATGCTCATTTTTTTTTCTTTCCTTATTCGTATTCAGGGGCGATGTGAATAATGCTCATTTTTTCCGTATAATTATTTTTCAGGGGCAATATGAGTAATGTCCCTTTCTGCCTTATCCATATTGTTCAGGAGTGATGTGAGAATTCCAAAAAAAAGAGAGCTACCTAGATCGTTAGATGCGAATTCTGTGGATCATATTTTGTTGAAGAAGCCATTAAGATCAAGTTACATAAAATAATTTAAATGAAAGTTTTAGGACCATTAATTCCAGCATATTAGCTGGTGATTAAAGGCAGCTAGTGTATTTATAAACTCTAATATATAACTTATTATCCGAATATTGTTTAGAATATTCTTTCAGTCTTAAAAATGCAAGCAGGTATTACTAGCCAAATTCTCTAACAAACAAAACTCTTTTATTTAAGGAAACTTTAGAGTTAATGGTGAATTAAATAACAATGCAAGTAGAATACATTATGCAAAAAGCGAATTTAAAAAAAAGTTTAGCTATTCCGCTGGCAGAAAGCCAGCCAGACTCTGCCCACGAATTGCCGAATAAAAATGGATTGTGGGCTCTTTTGTCGCCCAACAGAATCTTAAATATTTACAACACTGATGTAGTCTTACTTATTCCAGCTCTGATAAGGAGGTCAATCTCGGATTACCCTTTCTAAACACCCCAGATAATTCCACCCAGTACAATTACATTAGCAAGAAGAGATAGGGAACAAACATCTCCTGTCTTGGCACTATTTGCGATGAAAAATCTTACCCAAAATGTCATTTCGAATCTCGACACAGGAAAAAAAAAAAGAGAGAACGAAGAAGAAAGAAGGTCTGTATTTTTTTCTACTCCTAAGGAAATGACAGTTCGAGACTAAAAAACAAATAGCGAGCTGTCAGATGTCCAAGAGGGCAGGCTGGGGGGTTGATAAACTCTTCGGCTAACATGTCCCCAATTCCATTCATGCGTGGAACTTAATCTTTTATCGCTCTTGTAAAGTTCCCGCAGATTTGATAGAAGTCCATGTCCGTCCGTCTTTGCGAGATAAAAAAAAATAATAAATAAAAAGGAATCTTTCGATCATCGGCAAACCGTTCCGACCTCCATCCTGCCTTGAATTCCATTCTCACTTCTTCCCCCCCCCCCAAAGTTAATGTCATTCGAGGAGGGAAGCTAGTTTTGCGAGAGGGATGGTGTAAGGGAGATAAATTTCCATGTTTCTCGTTATATATATATTTACGAAAAAGGGATTATTGTTTATTTTAAAAAAAAAATGGGAATAAAGAAATTAATATGGGGGAAAAATCGTTTTTCAAATGAATTGTTAATTGGCAAAATATAGAAAAGATTCTCCTATAACACAAACGAAGTATTATTCTAAGATATAATGATAAGAGTTTCATCAGAAATTGGGTAGGTGGGGATGAATTTGAGTTCACGCTATGATGTGGTAATACAAACCCACTTGATAGAGTTTGTATCTAGTCGTGATTCGAATACTCACGATAAAGGAAATAGTGTGACATTTACTATCTATCATAGTAACCCGATGTATTAATGATGACCATCTCATATAGGGAGATGATTACCATCTTCGAAACCTTTCAGAGGAAAGGGACCCACATTTGCATTTAGCTTTAGTATCCGAAACGAGCCCTTTGTCTTAAAATAATGGTTGAACTACTATTTCTAGTGCTATTTGTTGGGGATGAATACATTTAGAATAGTATTCCTTAAATATCAATTGTTCAATTGGCAACATTTTACCAAAACTGATGAGTGAATTAGGCATAATTTTTTTTTCTCCGACAGTACTATAGAGAAACGCTCTTCCGATTAATAGCATTAAAACGATAACTCAAATAACAATACTGACGGTCGATAATTTTGTAATTAGAATTTCATTACTCTCATATTTAATATACGTTGATGCAATTATATAGTATATTTAAGATGTGTATGAACATAAACTCGTTTTTCTGTTAGTATGTGTGTGTGTGTATATATAATATATACTGTGTGTGTGTGTGTATCGATTTCGTTTTGATAATATCGATAGTCCTTTGAGGTTTACGAAATACTAATTCATACTAGAAAATCTTTTAATTTTCTCGATTAATGATATAGTTTAATAATATAGATTACTCGTTTTAATAATATATATAGTCCATCGATGTTTATTGTCATCAATGTTATGTTTAAGGAACACTAATTCAGAGAAGAGAATTCGTGAATTTCTTGATTTCGTTTTGATAATATCGATATAACCCATCGATGTTTAAGAAACACTTATTCAGAGGTGAGAATCCATGACTTTCTTCATTCAGTTCTCATTTCTTGCCCATTTCATGCCATTCCTTTAAACTCTGGGCACTGGTGAGTATAGTATGGAGTAAAAATTTTGAATTATTATTCTATCTTTTTTATAACAATCCATGAATTTCGGTTGAGTAAACAGCATATTAACCATTTTTCTAAAAGACAGATTCATAGAATTCATAGAAAGACAGAATAAAATATTTTATATTTAGAAATTAGCCATTATTTTAAATAATAATAATATAGCCAAAAAATAGAAATTCGGAAAATAGTTCCAAGAAATGAATTTTAATTGATACATTTTAGGAATAAATGAAATTATCATGAAACAGAAGTTTTAAATCGTTATTTTAGCCCTGACGTATTTAATGCTGATCTTTGTTTTATTTGTATCAGTTTAAAATAATATCTCTTAAGTTGATTAAATTTTAGTTCATAATTATTTTAAATAATATTTTTCTCTATTTAATTGCATTAGGAAAATATTATTGTTAAAATAAAATGTTGCCAGTTCAGGATGAAGAATGATATTCTGAGTTAAAAGTCAAAACTAACGATTTATTTTCTTAGTACAGAAAGGGCTCAAAAAATGAAATAGAATGTTGTATCTGTGAAACATAACAAAAAATAATAACGCGTCGAAAATTACTGATGGATGTAGGCTAAGCGTGTGGAAAAACCGTGAGCTCAACAAAATAGTTAGTTTCATTTATTTAACATATACCAGATGTCTCAGGCGACCAGCTGGTTCGCCGTGAATATTGGTTATATTTGATTTCAAAAAAATTATTTAGATATATTTTTCTGCTCATGGATTCACCAGTTTGACTGACATTAAAGCCGTGGTATTTTAATTGTCTTGTTAAAAATATGTTTATTGTGTACATGAACCTTTCTAATGAAGACCAATTATATGACATAGCGTTATTAAAAACATAAATGTATGGTTCATTTATCTTCTAACTTCCTCGCTCCTATGACTCCATTTTTTGTCTTGTAAAATACGCAATTCTATCTATACTTATATAAAGCTCAGTGTGTGTGTGTGTGTGTTAGCGCTCTACAGGCCAGACCGTTCAACTTACAGCTACCAAATTTGGCACATGCATATCTTGGAGGTCGGGAATGTGCACCTGGGGTCCCATTTCTTGAATTTTTAATTAGAATTTTAATTATTAATTAAAATCTAACTTTCCCGCTAAAAAATGTTTTCATTTCCCCACCGCCAAATGAATAGGGCTTTAGTTTTTTTCCAAGCTAAAGAGGATAGGTTTAACAAATTTTCGGCCGCTTATTTCAAACGATTCTGTTTATTTTCTTAATGTTTGATGCATTTAAAATTAAACATTGTTAATTAATAGATCTTTCAGATTCCTTCTGAAGTACTTTTGAATAAAAATAAAACAGAATAAAGGAAATTAAAAATTTCTAATCAGCATAGCGTTACACCAATTGTTGACAACTATATTCAACGGATACGGACTTGGTTTTGAAAGTTTAATATGTTTTCGACAGATTATTTCAAACGATTCTGTTTATTTTTTAGTGTTTGATGCATTTAAAACTAAACATTGTTAATTAATCGATCTGTTCATGATGAATATGAGAAAATTTTGTTGAAAACTTCTTGAGATATTATATAAATTAAGAAAAATATTCTTTAGTGACCATAAGGTTTAAATACTCAGCGACTCTGCTTTCAGTACTCATATTAAAAAAAAATGCTTTGTTTCAGTAAAAAATGTTCTTATATTAATTGCAATTTAACCATTTCCACTTGAATTTAAAGCATAAATTCTACGGGAACTAACAGAAAATTAGAGAGATACATATTACGTTATGGCCTTTATAATATTATGTGTGAATTATATGACTATTAAAATTTGAAGTTTTAAAATATTTTAATGAAGAAGCAATTAAAATGGGAGTTCTATAAAATATTTAATAATTAAATATTTAATGTGCATTAAGATTGGCGAACCGGTTGGCCGCCAAAGGCGGCTAGTATTAAATAAAAGCATTCTTCTCTAGTTTCCAATAGCGCAAGAAAATCTCGTGATTAAATATTTGACGGAATAATGAAAATGATTTGAATTTCATGTCAACAATGTGATAAGTTACTGGAAATTAAGTAAAAAAGTATTTTTTTAAAAACTGCCAAAAATTGAGAAATTTTTGCTCGACTGTTAAATTGGTATCATTGAAAAACAATTTTTTTATTAATTTTTTTAGCAGCGTAAAATTTACTTTCATCCAATAATATTTTAACAAGTTATCGCGGAAAATAATCTTAGCATTTAAATTAATTTTTAATTAATTAAAATTCTAGCTAAAATTTAAAAAATATCGCTCCAAAATACATAATTTTATCCTCCAAAGTATATTTGCGCCAAATTTAGTTACTATGAATCAAATGAGCTGACACGTAGATCGTAAATGCACATATCCATCTTCATTATTAGTAGAGATATTTTTTTTTACTTAAAGTAACATTATAACATTTTTTTGTTTTGAATATTTTGAAAAATATGGGTTGTTGGTATTAGGAAACATGAACTTATTCCCCTGAAAATAATAACCTATGCGAAGCAATCCCTTTGTAAACAAAATGCTATCTCTTGAGTCTAATAATGACGTTGCAACAATACTGATATGGCGTGATTGGCGTGAGACATAATTAATTGCACAATGCACATATGATTTGGAAGCTCTCTACAATCAGCTGACTTGGTCTCCCCAAAAAGTTCTCGCATATTCTCTAATAAAATTGCCATGCAAAATAAGGCCTTAAATGGTATTGACGTACAATAGTTACGAAATATTAACTTTTATCATGAATTTAACATTTTTACTGAATTTGCTGTTTCATCCTTGGCTAATTTTTTTTCTCGATTAATCCCTGGCATGCTGTTAATAGTATCCAAAAATAGAATGTGTGCTTTTTTCAGAATCGATTGAAACATAGATTTGACACAAAACTACACTTAAATATAACTGCACTCGTAAATGTCATATATGCCTTGATATATCTAAGTCATTTGCATTTTTGAGTTATCCATTAACATGTTTTTAAAAATACAGACCGACAGACAATTAATCCCTTACAAATTTTGTCTCTAATTTCGATAGATGTTAAATCTGTGTACCGAATCTTATCTGTCTAAGTCTCTTCGTTTTGTAATTATCGTGTTAACGCATATTCGAACAGCCAGATAGACGAACTTCCTCTGAACAATTTTTACTCAAAATTTGATAGAAATCTGCATGCTTTGTGTAAAGACCGTATATCACATTTCAAGTGTCGAGCTCACTAGAGTTTTTGAGTTATCTTGTTACAGACAGACAGGCGTTTATATTTTTCCAAAAATGTGTTTTTTTCAACTCAAGTAGGTCTAAAACGTGGAAATTCGTCAAAATCTCGAATTTTAATTATTTTATGATTACCATACTTCCTCTATGCTACGTATATGAGAAAATATAAACAATAATACTTGTATAATAAGACTGCATGTACTTCAAATAATTTTAATCTCTCTCGCAAGAATTCAATTTCTTTTTATCGTACTATTAAAACTTAGGTAAATAGATATGTAGATATGTTTTTGGAATGCGCATGCTCCATTCCAAAAACAAAGCAGACAAAGACCTATAAGAGCAGCGCCTTCTTTTAATGAACTCTCTGTTTGAACATGAAACAGTGAAACTTATACTTTCAATATGATGTTGGTAGTGTATTTCTAACTAGGTAGCTGTCAAAGGCCGCTGGACTGAGCGGAGGTCGCAACTAGACCAATTAAAGAATTTTATTTTCCTAATTTCCAAGTAATTAAGTTTGTAAGAAAATTCAAATTTCATGAATTATAAAATAATAAAATAAAATTAATATTTCATCATAGTTAATTGGTCAGGATCTTTATGCTTCCCCACTTTATAATTAGAATATTGATAGTCACCCGAAATATGCTTTTAATAGTATTGTATAAAAGCATAATGCTGGGAAGTCCGGGATCGAAATAACAAAAAAAATTATTATTAAAGAGATTTTATGTAAAAATTGCGTTTAATTATTGATAGATAATGCCCTTGACCGATGACATTTGTGGTTTGCTTTGTCAGTATTGTTCGAAGTATTCAATGGAAATTTTTATTGCATCATAGTAAGTATTTATACTATAGGTACATGATGATGATATAGTGGCAAAAAGGAAAAAGTAGAGCTTTAATTAACATCAAATGAGTTAAAAAATATTATTTGTTAATCATGCTTTAAGATACACCGTTTTGTCACAACGCTAGTAAATAGCTTCCCGGTTTGTCCACCTTTTTTTTTCTTTTTTTTTTTTTTAGAGTAAAAGAATTTTTTTTTCGTCTCTCTGCTAACAATCGTCCGAATACCTAAGCAATACACGTGTTAACTCTACATTGTTTTGTTTTTTTAAATTGTAATGGGCCGTACAGCAATAACAGAGGAAGAAAAAATGCAAAGAAAATCTTTACTTCATTTAATTTTTATTTTTTATTCTTTTATTTCATGTTTTAATTCTTTATTCCTGCCGAAAACGATAATATTACTAAACTAATACTAAAACGATAACTAAATATTTTTTCTTTATTTGGATTTAAGAGTTTTTTATTCACAACATTTTTAAAGCAGTTTGTTTCCATTTACTTTTGTTGTCTGGACAAAGGGAATTAATCCCCTAAGGAAATTCCACTAATCTAAGGACAAGCATGATTCTAGGACAACATCGGGTTTGACAAGCAAAAGTAAACAGAGGACGAAGATTAATTTAGATTAATTTTTTAATAAAATAAAGAAAATTAATCTAAAATAAAACATTAACGTTATAAAAATGCGTTGAAATATGAAACAAAATTGATCAGTTTATTAAGAGAAAAGCTCCATAATGTCCTTTACCTAAGACCGCAAAATACTTAAATCCGCCACTGATGGATGGAAGTATCACAGTAAGAGAGAGCAGAAAATTAGTTAACTTTTAAAGAAACAAAAAATCTCCGTAATTAAACCTTTGTTTTTATTCAGTGATTAACAGATTATTCAAAGGTTTTCTGTTCTTATTAATGTTTTCTATTGTCTAAAATTGATGTAATAAATGTAATTATTTTTTTAAAAAAACTAGCTGATGCCATAATTTTTAAAGCAGCTTTTAGTACTGGAATGAGAGATGGAGGCGAAAATAAGATTTTTTCTTTTGGAAAATTTGTCTAGATGATTAATCATATTTTAAATTCTAATGCGCCAAGATGATTAATTTTGTTTTAAAGTCATTTCTTCTTGCGTTGTTACATATAAGTTTAGATTGGTTATAAGTAGTGTTTATCACAAAATATCGTGTTTATATTTTGTATATGTTTCTTGTTGATGCATATAAATTGGTCCTATTGGTGATATTTTAAATATGACTATATCATTATCCGCATTTTAAGTTAAAAAAATTGGTTTGTTTTAGATTTTAATCCACAAATCTTGCGTGATTTAATAAAAAATTTATTTATTTGAGCTTAAAACATGTTTAAAATATGAAATATTTCTAAAAGGAAATTTTTTCTCGGTATAATTTATATTTAATCAATATCTAAAATGTTAATTTTTTATTAAGCGCGCTTTAAATATTTCATACTGTTTTTTATGAAATCAAAGAAAATTGCACTAAATCACATGGCAGATAAAAATATTTGAATTTTACATTACTTGCTTGTATAAGATGTCAAAACAAAAAGAAAATAAGGATCTTATACTTTTTCTTTCTGTTCTTTTACAATATTAAAGCTACCAAGGCCTTTTTTATATTCTGGAAAAGTCGTACATATTTATGCCAGAATAGCAATGTTCTGACATTTATCCACTCTAAAAATTACAATTGTATCTACAAAATAAATACTTGATGTGTCCCTTTGTTATGGACTCAAATTTGCGAATGTAAGCAATTTTCGTATCCAGGGAAGTTCCCTTCTTGCATTTCTACAATATACATTCCAAGATGCAAATTTATATTGACTAGAATGTACATTTTTTATGTAAAATACGAGTCAGAATATCTGAAGCAGAAAAGACATCCCTATTTTGCATGTCTTCACTCGCCAGATTCATCCAGTAGTCCGCAGCTAAGATGTCACAATGCAATTTCATAGAGTGCTTTTCTGACATACATGCATGAGGCAGAATGCAAAATTCAGAGGGAAGACCCACTCTGTCATTCTATTTTTCCATAGGAGGGATGCACGATCATATATCCTAGCGAGTACCACCAAATCAATGGAATTCACAGTCCTCTATAGCAAAGTGGTTGATCTTGTTTAAGTCCACCAAAGATTGAGACAAGTCGATAGGCTGATTATTACTTGATCACTTCAATAAACCTTGGGGAGGGGAGGCTGCTGTCTGAATTATCGTCTGAGTCTGTTAATATGACCATTTGGGCGTGATGGCGAAGTGATTCGGGTGGAGGGGTGTTGGAGATAAGGACATGGTATTATGTTGTCCGCCCCGGCAACTTAATAATTCATAGAATCAGTTACTGGAGTGAACACACTTGACATGGTATTTGGCGCAATCCGTGGCGTTTGGCTCGCTGGAGCATGGGTGAGGATGAAGAGAGATGCGCCTGACGACATAATCGCCGAGGGTGAATTAAATATTTAAGGTTGACTTCGTGGATGAGCGAATTTAATTACCAATGAGAAGATCATCTCTTTCAAATTAAGTGAAGGTTTCTCATACTCAGTTCGAAATTTTAAAACAAGGCTGTATTCAGGGAGTAAGAAATTAAGAGAGTGAAATATGGAATAAACAACGATAAGAATAAATTTAAATTATGACAAGATAGATAGAGCATTTTATGAAAGAAATGAAAACTGTTTTTATTTAATTTATATATAATAAATGTGATCATCTAAAGGTTCCTGGTTCGTTCCCGGGTTTAGGCACCAAATGTCAATTTGTAAGTTTTAAATTAGACTTAAAGATGACAAAACTCTTTATTTTCTGAAAACAAACTAATTTTAAAATAGGTGTTGCCAACTGTGTAACTAAAATATTATGTTATCTCGTTCCCAGCAACATTACTTGAGTCAAAAACCCTTCCCGAAACTTTCACTACTTGCCATCGGGAGAATACTTGACCCTGTCAGATTTAAATTGCACTTCGGCCGCATATCTGATGCCATAACAAATTGCAGAAAAAATGTTTAATACCACAGTGAAAACAATTTAATAATTATAAATACATACTTTTTTCCAAAATAGACTAGAATCGCATGAAATTTAACTGGCAAATTTATTGAGAATTAATTATGCAGTGAAATATGCTGATATTCATAATTTACTGGACAAAAATATAATTTATATTTTTTTTTCAAAAAAAAATAATAATAAAAGATGCGATCGGCCGAAATTGCTGACATAATTATCAAGTATGTGAAACAGATAATACTGATTAGTTAATGAAAATTCAGACATTTTGAACCACTTGACAAGTATTAAATAGCATGAAAGGATAAAAAATGAATCGGGGCGTAGTGGAAAAAAAAGATATTGAGCACTAGTTATGCATGTGATTTGTGTTTTGGTTTTTAGATACAGAAAATTATATTAAATGATGCACACACATGTAGATGACTTTATTCAATTAAATTTGAGGCTCAACTAGAGTAGGAGTTAGATTTTAATGGCGCGAAGGGACTAAACTATAAGAAGATGGTTCAATCAGATCTGCTCTGATGACTTTGGAATTGCAAAAATGTTATTAAACAATTGTGTGAAAAATTTACTTTACCATCAAAATTAATTAACTTTATCACAATATTTCTTTAGTTAGTAGTCTTTTTACAATATTTCTTAAGTTTCATAACTTTTGAATTCTGGTCGATCTGCCAAAATACTACTGCTTATATTGGATAGTTAAATACATACAAGAACCAAGATAAATCATGGAATACTGCTGCTAAATTGATACAAGGAATGTGTACAAGTGTGCTGGACTCAAGATAGTGTTGCTTTGCTTGTAAATAGTGTTCTATAGAATATTTGCAAAAGAAAAGTAGATATATGAATGGTGTCGTGAATATATCAACTGCCTGGCAGCAGTAAGGAATTGTAATATTCACAAATAAAAGCAGAATTTGTTGACCGTGCAATAGAGATCCAAGGAGCCTGCACATTTGGCATGAATCTGGAATCGCCCATTCTTCCACTAACGTCTTCAAAATTCATCACGATTGAAGGAGCGATATTATTATCCGGGAAAGTATATTGGGAAAGTAATAGGTTGAAGCATCATAAAATCCTGAATAAAGGAGCTATAAACATACAAATCTATTCCCAAGATAATATAGTGCTTCATGTGGAAAATTTTCATAATGCTGCTGTAAGTAGTTTTGCCTTCATGGATATTAATGCCCTTTGTCATCATGCGTTGTATTATGAATTTGAATATGTAGACATAGATCGAATAGAATGCTTTGAATACTTATCCGACCGAATCCCATAGAGAATATATAAATGCACTTAAGAAATACACAAGAAAAAATGCAATCCACCATCATTTAGTAAAAAAAAGATTTACAGCGCTTAAACAGATGTGACAGAATTTACTTTAAATTCTGCTAGCATTCCTTACTTTCAATTCTCTCTGTTAAGAAAACTCATAAATGATACTACGTATGCATTATAATGGAAAGAACATATTATCAAGGCTCCATAAAGGGAATTATAATAAAATTCCTTTTTGTATCTTAAATTTCCTATATATTCTTATATTTATTTTTCCACAAGATGTCCTTTTTCTTTTATTTGATTATCTGCGAAAACGATTTTCAGTTCTACTCTGGGCTAAGCCTAGATGAGTTCTCCACAGTAATTTAATTACGATTTTTTGCTTAAATGCTTTAATTCTTCAATGTTTAGTGGAATCTAAGAATCAAAATTTTTAAGTGGAGAATTTTTAAGAAATAGTAAAAAATCAAATATTGAATCATAAAATAACTTTCACTATATGGAGGAGATCAGGTGCTCAAATAAATGAAAGGTATGTAACCAAACTTAAAATGCAGGTTGTGTAAGGCATGGAAAAATGAATTCCGTAATATTCATACAAAGTATTCAGTCTTATAGTGGTTCAATAGTAAATTTCTAAGCCTTTAGATATAGGTCCAATCGGAGGTCCAATATAGGTCCAATCGGAGAAATGCTTTGATTGATGGGAATAATTATATTTTTGTTGTTGAGTCAATAAATATGTTTCTCGGAAAGTTATGAAATCTAACTTTTTATACAGTTTCCACTCCCATCAGTTGGTATATGCTTCCATGGTAGTTCCATAGTTCCAGTCCTATCAGTTGGTATTCGTTTTCGTAGGTATCAGTTTCCAATATTTGGTAAAATATTCTTGATACCGTAATATTTTAAACAAAAAGATATTTCCATTCTTCAATGACTAAATATATTTATTGATCCACGTATGAAGGAAAACACTATTTAAACGAATAGGAATCTTAAAGGATAGTTTGTAAATTGAATTATGCACTGTTATTTTTTTAAATCGTTTCTTAAAATAAATTTGTATACGACTACTATTTAGATAAAACAGCCATAATACCGTCAATTTTTCGTAAACATAAATCACATTTAATAAACATAAGCATGACATTTTGGTCACATTTAATAAGCATAACAAATTATCATAAAATAATGGGATTTTTTTTCTATATTTTAAAATGTCGACAGTGTATGACTAAATATAATTGATAGAATTGAAAGACCATGAAGAAAATCAGAGAATTCGTAACTTTTTCAAAAATACATTTATTGACTCAAATAACATAAAATATTTCTTCCCTGTGCTTAGACCATTTTTACAACTGGAACTATATTTAGTATTTTAGAAATAAGATATAGAGTCCGATGGTAAGAAGGGATACCCTGTATATATGTACGTTAAAAATTGCCATGAAGTATTTTCTTTACAGGGAAAGTCAGAGCATAGAAAATGTTGCACAGATCCATGGAACTTAATTTTGATTACCAAGAATTACTTTCTGCGATTTTCCATATTGTACACCATTTATTCCCCTATCAGCATTTATTTATCACTCGTACATTAATAAAATTTTGCGTAATCGTATTCTGTAGTTTCATTGTAGTTATTGTCCTGTTTTGTTCCGGCAACTCCAAAACCTATCCATCTCTGTTACTAAATTATTTTAGCGGAATTCACCACTTCATGTGTTGTTTACATATCAGATTTGATTTCATTCTTTTCTTTGGTTTTAACTGTAGATGTAAGCATGGGGAGTTATTTAGGGTAGTTCACAGTCAGTGTCGCATTAGTATCTAAGAATAATCTCTAGACAAACTTGCAGTTAATATTAATTTAAAGCTCTTCGACACAAAATATAATGGAAAATGGAAAAGGCAAAAGTCATTATAATTTAATGTTTCAAAGAAATACTTTACAGTAGTTTTCTATTTTTCTAGACTGTGTTATATTATATTGAAGCTCTGAAACAAGATAAGATATATAGATAGTATTTGATGGAAATGAAAGTATAAAAAATGAAATATTTATAAAGTTCTAATTTTGATATTTAGTAAAGCTAAAAAATTACAAATACAATCCTTAACATGTCTCATGTATCTTCAGTATAAGGTGACTAACCTAACAGAATTCAATCCAATAGTACTGGAACAATTCTTGTAACTGAATAAAAGCATTTAAACCTATAAATACACTTCTTTTAACCCACCAACGGACATTATCTGCTCAAACTGCATCCCACCAGTTTAGAGACGGAGAAAAACGGTCTGCTCTTTCGATTAGTTAAACCTACTCTCCGGATCACTGGTTCCTGAATGTTTAACCAATTTGTCACCCCACGCAAAATTTAAAGGCAGCAGGGGTAGGTCCTCAGTGAAATCAAACTCTCTCCATGGAGTGTGTTCTGTCCTCATTCTGAACAGCCGCTACAAAACCAGCTGCTCTGTATTGTTTCGAAGCAGAGGCTTGTAAAATAGCTGCGGCAATTGTGTGGGCCGCCCCACATTGAACAGCTGGGCTTTCAATTGACGGGCTTCGTTTGAAAGGGTTGCTCGCGACTGCAAGGGCTTCTTTCGCCAAGGTTCAAGAAACTTCGGGGTTCGTTTGAGGAAGTGTCGCCAAACTGCACGGTCTTCTGCGATAGAGAAGTGATGAAATATGTGCGTCGTGATGACCAATTGGCTTCCTTTTCGAGTCGTGTCAGGTTATGGGGGATGTGAGCGTGTTATAGAAAAACAGAGAGGAAGATTTTACTTTTATCAAAATAAAATTCGAAATTAGAGCAAATATTTTGAATAATCTTCAAAACATTTTCATATTCTGCAAATATCAATAGTTTTCTTTAAAAAAAAATTTCTAAGTTAATTTTACGTTGAATGTTCTCATTTAACAAACATCATCATCTGTCCTAGTTTATATAATTAAAAAAAAAAAACTTAATTTTTCGTAATAAATAACAGTATTTTTTAAAATCATTTCTTATCTGAGAATGTTTATTCATTGCACTGTGGAGAAATATTTGTTATAACCTTCGAAGTATTCGCTGTTGCTCGTTATTGCATTGCGTTTATACAAATTTTGTTTGTTATCACTACTACTTTGAAATTTTGTTTTGTTTTCAATATATTGTTGTATTTTATAAAAATCTCAAGTAAAATCATTTATGATTAAACGCGCTCTCTATTTCGCTCTAACCATAACCTGGCGTCCTTCTGATACATTTATAAATTTCAAAAAGTTATAATTTTTTATTTTTTCCTTATTTATCAGCAGGATGATCATAATATTCATAAAGATGGCATATTTCCTCTAAATTTCGTGGTATAAAAAAAACCTTAACGCAGTTGAACAAATACACTGCAGGTCACACAGCTGGAACTTAAATTTTTGACGCAATTTCTTTTTGATAGTATCGTGCTCACTAACAAAATGGTTTTTCAAAATTTCAATTATATTTTTAAGGCATAAAAAATTAATCGACATTTCAACATTTTTCAACTTAATAAATTTGAAGCATATTATCTCGCAAAAATCATTTATGCTTACTTTAAATTAAAAAAAAAAAAAAAGTCTTCTGTGATACCGCTTTATATCCAGACTATTTTTTTTTTAATTTTAAACCTTTCGCCTGTGTCTACCACCTAGTTCTTCTGGGAAATCAATCAAATCGCTTACACATAGTCAAATATTCATAATTTCTTGAGGAAAATTAACCTTTTAAACACCAAACTGTGATCGCGGCCGACGCTGCCTTTGTAATATTATAATGCTTGCTAGGGTTTTTTTTTTTTTGTGTGTGTGTGTGTATATGAACTATCCTAATAGAGTCAAGTCCCATAATATCATAAAGCAAATGTTCCACACTACTGTCTTTTTACTTCCATAGTAGTGTAATCTTCCTTTATTATCGGTCATATAAACTACTTTGAGATTAAACAGAATCCTTCATTCTTAAATTTCAATAATGAAAGAATATCACATGATTAAACATTTGATGACACAACGGAAACGGTTTTAAATTCTGTATAAATCTTAATATTTCTTAATTTATACGAATAAAAATGAAATAAAAAACTGTTTTTTAACAAATTGGAGTAATTCAGGAAAATTTTACGTGACTATATCATTAAAAAACCTTCTTTTTAAATTTTAAAATAGTGGAAGAAAAATAATTTTCATGTGGCAGCATTTAAGGAAGTTATTACGAAAAAACTTCAAAAATAATTAATTTTAAACGATTAAAATTTTAAAGTCGCTCTGAGATGCGTATTTCCATTTCCATCTTGTAAAGTATACATATATATTAAGTTTGATAGCTCTAAGTCAAAAGACCTGTTCCGTAGAGCGCCAGCATATACACCCATTCTTTATTATTATTAGAGAGAATCTTTTATCAATAAATTTAAAACAATTTTGTAAGAACGTGTTCTTTATTATGGCAATGACATTCAAAAAATGTTATTGTTTCATCAAATCTTCCACTTTCGTGATTTTATTAAAGTTTGCGATATAATGAAAAGAAATAACTTGTTAAGGTATTAACTTTTAAACAAATTTTTACTACCAGTTTTATTAGTGTGATAAAAGTTTTGGATAAGAATTCTTTCTGCAAATTGCATGATGCAAAAATCACTGCAATGCAACAGCTGATGCAATCAAGCTAAATGAGATACATAAAACCTAAAATATTAACAGCAACGTTTAAGAAAGCAGCACCGTTTCAGATAGGTTCCAATTTCTATGATTCTTTTAAAAAATAGCACCAATTTTCTACCCAAAACAATATAATATTAGAACATGGAAGCTCGCAACACACATCAAAAGTGCGAGCCAATTTTACTTTGGAATCCACTATTATGAGAGATTAGGAGATGAATTCGGAGTACAAAAGTCGACATACAATTATATTCTGAACGATATGCGATGTTAAGTTTGTCATGTGACTTCATTAAAATATTATCAGCTGTAACATGAAAACTTGCATTTCCAAACGCCAAATATGCATATACGCCAAACATTTTTTAGAAATAGCTATTCCATTCTCAAAAACCTGTATGAGGTTCATTATATTCCTTTAACATTATTATTTAAATTCGCAACAAAAATAATTTTCCTACTAATAACTATTTTAGTTTGTATTAAACTAAAATATAAATTGATCCTCTAATAAAATTCATTATCTGGTATGTCCTATCAATTAAAAATCAAATAAAAAAATTGTAACGTATAAAAAACAAAACAAAATAAAGTTTTTAAAATTAAAACTTCCCGAAGATTTATAACATAAACTCATATATCCTCTGCTTTTTTTTCTCCTTTTTTAACAAAGAATTTTCAACAACATAAGAATTTTCTGTGCCTGCAGCTTTTTCTGACGCAAGAAACTTTTTTGTCCCATTCCTGGTAATTTTTCATGCTTTCCATAAGCTAAAAAATGAATATCTTAGTTTTACTTATTTCAAAATTTTTCTGTTTTCTTCTCTGAGACCTGAAATGGCGATATTTTTTAGTTTTTACTTATATTAGTCACTAGAGGAATGTCTTTTCGTCCTCCAAAATTTAAAGATTAAAAACTACCTATTTATTTTCCCTTTGCTTATTATTATACCCGTTTATTCCCTCTTTATTTTTAATCCGAATTTTTCTTTGGCGACGATAGAACATAATAGTAGAGTATAAAAAATATATTTTTAAAATGAAGGGGCTTTTTTTTTTCTTACTATGGTCAAAGTTAGTGAAATAAATAATTGTGGTTTTGTATCCATTTGTTTTTATTTACGAAATCAATTTAAATTTATGAGTAGGTAATTTTGATAACAAGTTTATTTTATTGTTAGCTTGTGTTGTCAAGCATGATAGAAGTGGCTTATAAAATCAATTTTTAACGTTTCGTCCGAAACATCGTACCGTGATAAAGTTTCAGGCTTGATTCATCTGTCTTATTGCATCAGACGTTGCATTGTAAGCTTAAAAACTTTTATATCGTATAATTTAAAGAATTTTTCTTTATATACTTTTTATAATACTTATTTACTGAATAATTTTCTTACCTTTGCTTTTTTTTTACGTAATGATTTCCGCGTTCTTACACTTTATAGACAGTACAGCAAAGGGAAAAATTTTTTTAATCTTCGTTTCCTAATTCCTATAAAACAATTTGTTAATCTTTACATAAAGCTTGCCGCCATCAGTGACCAACTTATTTGCTCGGAATATTGGCTTTCCTGATTACGTAAGTATTAATAAGAAATAAATTTATTTAAAATTGTACTCTATTTTTGATAAGACTGAAAAATATCAATTGAATTGAACCAGTCTATAAATTAAAAAGTGTTTTATATTTAAAAATGAAGGCGAAAATAAAAATCTTATTTTTTAAAAAAATATTAAAACTAAAAAAAAAAGTATGGGAATAAAATTGCATGAGATTTTTTTTTTTAGTTTTAAGTTAATATAAAAGCGTTTTTTTTTTAGGAAATAATTTTGAAAAATAAAACCGAAAATACCCAATACTTGCTTACTTTTTAATTTATTCATATTTTAATTATAATTTAACATTGATAATCTTCTTGTTTGGAAGAGAGCATGTATCAAATTTCATCAAACTCAGATCATAAATTTTATACAAACCTACAGGATGCAGCAATTCAGATGTAATGTATTAAATGTAATTTATAAATTTACATCTAACAGAAGTTTAGCATCTAAAATATAGATTCGTATATCAAATTTTGAACCAAATTTGGTAAAGAGTCGACTGTCGAGCGATTTGTACATTCGCAAAATCGCAAAAACTCAATGGCTTAAATAAATGAAATTTATTGTCTGATCTTGTGTCTACAGTTGTAACTCTGCATCAAATTTTTGTTCAATTTTTCAAAAAAAACATATTCGAATTATATTTCTGCCATTTGTGCTGCATGTAACTGCATGCGGAGTTGATCTCTCAGTTTCTACAGAACGCTCGCCACATTTATGCCAAAGATCAATATTTCGTTACTGATGTTCGCCAATACCATGCAATTAATACACAAAGATCAATTTCCTTTACTACGAAACACAAAACTCTCTTGTATAGGGCCCTGGAAATAAAAATCTTGCATTAATGTAAATGCAATAACACAAAAACGCAATGTCTTAAAAGAAATTTGGTATCTGATCTTGTACCTTCAATTGTAATTCTGTGTCGATTGTTCGAAAATTGGCATTCGAAGTGTATATTCATTTTTCTGGTATTTTTGTATAAACAGAAAATAATATATCGATTAATCAATTAATATTAGCACGTTAGAATCAATAAAAGCGCCAGATTCTCGCAAAGGATCGATGTGCCGTAACTATTCGCTAATGCCACACAATTAATACACAAATACTACTAAACGCACAACTTCCTTGTGAGAGACTCTAGGAATAAAAATCTGGATTTTTGTAGTCTTACTCAAGATACAATTTAATGCGGGGGAAGTAGGATAGCACTTTTATTAGAAAATAAACGAGAAAATTGGGTGGAAAATCGTTAATTTTAGTTGTTAAAAATGCTGTACAAAAATATTTTTCAAGAATATATACTACTTAACAAGAATGTTTAATAGACATAGAAAAGTGCATCAAAAATGAAATTGCATAACTTTTTGAAAAAATATATATTCATGAACTTAATTTTGAAGCTAAAATCTAATTCTTCCCGTCGTTTAAGGCATATTATACCATTTAGAAGTTTATACGACTGTATGAAAATAAGCTATTGGGAATGATAAGATTAGATACCCATTTTATAAAAATGCATAGAAACTGCAATAAAAAAGTTTAAACTTTGAGATTCTGATCAATTGTGCCCTTTTAGACCTTTGCAATACCGGAAAATCAGTGACTGGAATTAATAATCTGTATTTATTAATATGTGTGAGGAGAGAGAGTGAGAATTTTTTATAGTTTGGGCTCGAAACTTGTTTACATTGAAGTTTCCTGTTTATACAGACCGGGTGGATCTTAAAACTATTGGAAGTCTAACGTCTTACATTGATACAGCCTACCAAAGTCTTGATTTGATTCTTGTCATTGCCAGTGTCTTGACTGATATTTCAGTGATTGATAAACTAGTTTTCTGGAATAAGGCATTTGTATATATTTGTAAGTTTGTGGGAGAGAGAATTGAAACTCGGGCTCAAAACTCGTTGCCATTGAAGGTTCATTCTGTGCACAGTTCTACTGGGCCTTAAAACTATTGAGCGTCTAAAGCCTTCTCATTGATTAAGTCATAAAAATATAGAAAAAGGATGCCTGCTGAAGAGCAGTCTTCATAATCTGTTCATGGTTTAAAAGTATGAATAAAGCTAACTTAAAATATCTGCATATATGCAAATCAATCCCTAAAAATATCCAGGGAGGAAGGTGGCAAAAAATTTGTCATGTGATCATCGCATCAAAATTGTAAATTTATATCAAATTTTAGACTGAATCCTTCAATGAAAAATTTTCTAAGCACTTAGAATAAAAAGAGTATTCGATTTCCTCATGTTTGCATTGTTGCCACATGCTTGTATCCAAATAAACTAGCACGTAAATTTTGAGCTATTAATTTTGTTTACAATATTTGAATATTAAATAAAATACTCCGTTTTAAAATAAACTTCATTTTTTTTCTTGGATATTTTTTTCTATCTTTCTTAAACAAATTTGTCACTCGCATATTGAATATGAAATATAATGGCTATATAAAACTTCAGGTTACGTGCGAACTCATTCATTTTGAATGAGTAGTCAGTAGCTGATTTATTGTAGATGTTTTTTTATATACAAGGGGTGTTCAAATGAAAAGGTAGGAAACGACACTGTGGGTATATTCAAAGTATACACCATAGACCTGAATACAACGATCTCATTGATTAACGAGCCGAAGGATTCATTGTTCCCAGAATGCCTGTGATCGTGACGAGACCCAATCCTTCATAGCGTCCTTCAGTTCGCCTTCAGAGTTGAAGCGCATCCTTTTCAGATGTTTTTTTCAGAACCATTAACTCCGATGTGTACTGTGAGACACTGCGAAGACAACGGAGGTCCATCAAGAACAAAAGACCTGGGCTATTCACGGAGGTTATGGTTCTGCTCCATGATAACGCGTGTCCACACGTGTCCAGGGTCACACACGCCAAGTATGCGAATTACGCCTTGAACTTGGCCAGGGAACTAGCCAAGTTCAAGTGGTAGCAACTCGACTATCCGCCCTATAGCCCGGACATGTTGTCCTGCGATTTTCATGTGTTTAATCCCCTGAAAAAAGCATCTGAAAGGGAAGCGTTTCAACTCTGAAACCGAACTCAAGGACGCTGTGAACAACTGGGTCTCGTCACGGCCACAGGAATTCTGAGAACAAGGAGTACTTCCGCTCGTTAATCAATAAGAACGTTGTGCTCAGGCCTATGTTGTATACTGAGAATAAAGTCTTCATTTATACCCACAGTGTTGGTTCATACCTTTTCATTTGAACACCCCTTGTATATCTCGATGTGAAAAGGCGTCATAAGTTCTAAAGGATCTTTAATAAAAATATAATCAGATTAGATAACGGAAGAGAAAAGGAAAATAAAAAGGTGGGGCAATATTTCAGAAAGATAGTATAGAAGATAAAATAACCAAACCTTTTTTTATCTATTTATTTTCAGAAAAAAATTACGTAATTCAAAAATACTCTTATAAATGTTCGTTTTCAGAAACAATAAAGGGCTTCGTTTGCGATTATTTCAAAGATCAAAAGCAACATCCGGCAAAATTTCATTAAATTTTGAACACTAAAAATTTTTTTTCAAAAAAAAAATATTTAGCGTTTCGCTTAGCTGTCATTTGGAAGTTAATAATAAATACTATTCAATTAGCAATAAAACTCATCAAACACTTTAAATGAGTGTGATGCAGAAATCTTATAGTTCTTGTTTAAAACTAACCAAATAACAAAATCATAATATCCATCTATTATCTATGCTATTTTCAATAACAGAAAAAAAATTCTAAATTACACGCGATACTTTCAGGTAACAATGTTTTTTGGATATGGAGATTTCCATAGACTCTTTTGTGAAAAGAAACACTGATAAAAATAAAAAATAGTTACAATCTTTCTCTCTTCCATTGAAATAAAAATTTAGCATAGTTCCGCGATTTCATTGATAAGACATAATAATTTCATTTATTTAAATTGTTGCACTTTTGAGCTATCGCGTTTCCACACATGTGAAAGCACAGACCGACACATGGGCATACCATAAACGGATTTAATTTAAAATTTGATTCAAATCTATATTTTAGTCATTAAATCTTTGCATAAAATTTTATTCATCTAATTCTTTTTGTTTTGCAGTATCTTGTTTATCTGTTTCTGAACATCATGACCGGCAATATTTCATGTGAATGGATTTCCTTCAAAATTGATAGAAATCTATAGATTTCTTATAAAGACCACGTGCTAAATTCCATTCAAAGTTTTTTTCAGTAATTCTGTTCACAAACAAATAGATAAACTTAATTCCGAAAACGTATTTTAAAGAGGAATATAAAACGCTGACATTCGTCAAAACCTCTAATTTGAATTTTTCGACGATTACAATATTTTCTGTTTATATACTTCGTATACGAGAAAGTAAAAACATGCTTCGTAAAATTTAAAAGAAACTTCTTCCAAGTCTCTACAGTTCTTCCTACTAAGCCTCACTTTAGTAAAGAACCATTTTCGTTTTCATTATCAATAACTAAAAAAAAGTACGTCCGAGTGAAAAAGTAAATGAAAATGAGGTCAAACGAAAATCAATAGCCTTAGAAATCGGGATCAAAAAGGACAGACACATTTCACGTTTGCACCGTTTTTTATTTATACATTTTTTTAAATCTTTTTCTTAACTTGTCTCACGTTCGTTAAGAATGGAATTCTTGGCTTTAAACATTTTTGAGATTTCGCTCTTTTGTGCATTCTTGATAAAAGATGCATTATTTTATTACTTTATAAATGAATAGGTTAGTTTAATAGAATTTTCCCATACATAGAGCATTGTATATCTTGTTGTTATTGTTTCTAATGGCACTTGTCATAGACAAGCCCACTGACTTTAGAAGTCAGTGATTTTAAGCCATGGGTGTGTCTCTTGTTTTTCAGTAGCGCCATCTAGGCCCAAGAGTAAGACTTAGCTACTCACACGTTACAACCCTTTTTACGGGGCGGACTTCATTCATGCATTTCATTCACTCATCCACAGATCGTAATTTAGACCTGAATCAGAGAACGATCACCCCTAGTGGTATTACTCTCGACATGAAGGACTTTGTATATCTTGTAGTAAATTTGATTTTTAAAGAAATTTATTTCAAGGCTCCATACAAATCGTACTAAAAATATAATATTTATTTAAGGGGAGGGCACGTAATGAGAAATTATGTTCAGGATGATATTTGATATAATGATGGTACAATTTCTGGTTATTCATTTATTAAAATATTAAGGCAATATTGGAAACCATTTCCAAGAAAATATTCAAATTTTTAACATAGTTTACATATCACTATGTTATCATATACTTTCTGCTGCTAAAAAGTTTGTTAACATAACACTCGCTACCACAATAAAAAGTCAAGATTTGATCATTTTTTCAAAGTTATTTTAATTTAATTAAAAATTTATGAATATTTCTAATATGAATATTTCTAATTAATTTGTTTATTTTATTACTTACGCATAATACTAGAATTATAATAATTAAATTTTGAAACATTAAAATAATTATAACTATAACTTTAACGGGGATAAATATTAGCGACAAATACTCACATTATAAAAAATTTTATTCTAAATTTTAGTAACTTATATTTGTTAATTTCCAGTTACCTGAAAGAACCGGAATGATAATTATCTAAAGAAGATTTGAAAACAAAATATATTCTGACATTTTGCGCAGTTAATAAAGGACAACTATTCACAAGTGATTTTTTTTAATAAAAAAATTTGGAAAGTCAAAAATATTTTTCTATGCAATCAATAAATTTAACACCTGCTAATTAGTAGCTCCTTTCTCACATTTAAAGTCAATATCATATATTTAAGTATTTAATAAATAAATAAATAAATACTCTCTCATTTTCCGGAATAAGTATGGTTTCGTGGAGTTGCAATGAATAATTCGTAACTACTAAAATCAATAATTTAAAACATATTTTGATTTTTAAGGAGATAATAATATTTCAAGTTATTATTTTTCACTATGAGAATTATATTGATAATTATTTTTCTGTTTAAAAATTAATTTTATAGACAATTCAAATATTAAGTGAATTAATGCTTATGTGGAATAAAAAAATATTTGAATGAAATAAAATTTTAATTTAAAATATTTGTAAACTATGAAAAGTTGCATGAAATAATTGTGAATAATATTTCAAAAGAAATCGCATTTAGGGTCGAACCCTGGCATTCCAGTCTCGCTGCTTTTTCGCTGTTGAACAGATGCGACAACTTATTAATGAATAAACAATGCTAAAAATTTGATATTCTATTACTCAGAATTGGCTGGCTGTTCTCGCCAACAACGTAGTTTGGCTGCCTTTTCAAGTTTGAGTAACTTTTTGGCGACTTTCTGACAGCACTTCTCTCTCACAACACTTTTGCTTTGTTTTGTTTTGCATGTGTGTGTGTGTGTCTTAACTTCACATTCATTTACTTAATCTTAATTTCATTTTCCAGCTTTAATATGAGTAATGCATATCCTACCAATAGTAATGCTACCTAACCAATATCCTACCAATGAGTAATGCAATCCTCAGAGTCCTACCAATCTTTTATATATAATCAAATATCGCTTAATGGGCACTTTGCATGATGTGTAATTAAAGCATAATGAACAAAACAAAACAAAATATAAAAACGTAACTCGCTTAACAAGCTGCGTTTCGTAGAACAAGTGACTACGAGGCACCATGACGACACATGCTGGATTGGTTTGTATCATTCTAAATTAAGAGCTCGTTTGAAAGGAAACCTTATATCTACATGTAAGAAGTTTTAATCGGATAACGTTGTCGAAAGCGACAACGAGGAATTTGACAAGTGCCTGTGAAACCTTAAACATTTTTGACAAGACCTTAAACCTCTAAATTTTTTTCTGGTCAAGATTATAGGGCTAGAAGTGGATAGCAATGACATCGATGAGCTGGTGGAAAAACACAGCCAGAAATTCCGAAAATCTTATGGAGCTGCATTCTGTGTCACAGCAAAACCTAAGGAGGAGATTTGGTCAGTACAGGAAGGAAGTAAAAAAATGCAAAAGAGAAACAACTTTCCGCTGAGATAAGGGAGATTCTAAAAACAAGGGAAATTATTGCATCATAACGAAAAGCATCTTAATAATGAGATAGTAGGTATAAAAAATTAATTTTAAAATACAATTTATTTAAAAATAATTAAATTTACCAATTTATTTAACGATAATTTTCGCCAAATTTTGAAGCATAGACAAAAACAAATGTCCTCAAATAATTTTCTTGCATTATAAGTAAAAAATTACGTTATTATAAAAAAAAATGGTGAATGTTTTTGGGGGTGGCAAATGAAACGCAATGTCTATTTTACATGGATTTCTGTGTGAAATAAAAACTGTTTAACTTTATAAGAGTTTTGTATTAAGAGTAAGATTCGGAAACAATTATACCTGTTAAAGAGCGTTCCATTGTATTTGTATATAAATTATTTGTTATAATTATGCAGTTTACTATCATCTGTCGACAAATAAAACTATTAACTGGCTATAGCACTTTAATATTTTAATGAGTAAATATCCTAAACTTACACTAACTAAGCACAAATCTCATCTTGTGCTTAATATTTCAACCCGTGTCCTTCGCTTGTTAAATTTATGATACACCTTAAAACTTCTTTGTATTCTCATCTTGAGCTGTAGTAAAAAAAAAAATAGATTTTAAAAACTCTTTCTCACAACGTGGTTTTTTTTTTTTATTATTTAATAACTACAACGTTATATTGTAACTTAAAATTTTTACATTTAATTCTGCTTCTCCCGTGCAACGATAGCGATCTTTTTTTTTTTTTTTTTTTTTTTTTAGATGCAGCTGAAATAAACAGCCGCAGGAGAATTAGATTTCTTTTATCGCCGTCGAAATAATCGCTCTCGATAGTCACATAACGGATGAAAAATGCGTCTCCCACGTCATCAGATTTGAATTACGAGCTTTCTCGCAAAATAGAATGTTATTTAAGAAATAAAAACCAAAACCTTCTCTAGAAGTAGAATGTCTTCAGAAAAGATATTAAATTTTATGCATTCTGAAACTTCGGTTCTTACCTTAGAATACTCAAGAAACGATTATAACCTTCATTTTAAAGTCTGCAAATAATACTTCTGTATACGCGCAAGAAAAAGAGATGCGAAAACATGTAATTTAAAAATATTGCAGAATTAATATTTTGATACTGTTATTAAAATATACATAATGATTTCTTCCACAGTATAAGTTTTGATAACTTTCAGAAGATACTAATGTTAGAAATATATATCTTTTTATGCAAATCATAAACAAAACTCTTATGTATTCACCATGTACATATTGAAATGTATTTGTCCTGACCTTACTTACATTAATATGCATTGGAAGCATAATAATATCTAAATAAAACCACTATGAATAGGAATTTAAATATGTGATAAGCAATTCCATTTTTTAATATTTACCATAATATGTGGCATCCAGTAAGCTACAAATTAAACGCTTATTTGAATTCTTGCTCGGTTTGCAATTTCAGTTTCTTTGTGAATAAAATGCTTTGGAATACGAAAATTTTATTTATGTAGACAAAGTTTATTTTATTTGCGTATGCATTCAGTCATTGTTCAATAGCTAATTTCAAAACCGTTAGCTATGAGCATATAGTTCCCGTTGAAAAAATAATTCAGATGAAAAAATGATTCAGATAAAATGTTATATTGCATAAGGCAAGTGATGTTCTAAAAATAAGTCAAATCCAAATTTTCATATTTTTTGGAGCCTATTCATATTTAGGAACTATTCTCATCATTTTAGACAGAAAAAAAAGTTCACTTTTTTATAGCTAAAACTGATCGTGAACTTTTGAATATCATTATTTTATAGACTGTCAAAGGTCGGATCATGGAAAATGCGTCTTTCAATGGTTGACTCTTACTTGAGTAGGTCGTTGATTGGCTTAAAATAAGAAATTTAAAAGTTTCAGAATTCAATTAATTTTGGGTCAGAATAAGGAGTTTTTTTTTAAATGCTGAGTGCCAAAAATATTTTACTAAATATAACTAATAGAACCAGTAGGAAAATATAGATATTTATCTTTCTTAATTTTTTCAACTTATTGTCACAAACAGCATTAAACAAAATTCTTTAATTCATTTCAAGCAATTTTTCACCTAGAAGTGCATATTTTTTTCTAATAGATTAAAAATTAGTTATCGGACAGTATACAGGAGCGAACTACATATATGTCTGCTCTGATAACAATAAAAACATATCAACAGCATTAGCATTAGATAGTTTTTGATTAATTTCATCTATATGGTTTTAAAATTTCTCTTACATGCTGCTCAGTTGCTTATGGCTAAAAGTATAAACATTTATAATTTTACTTTTAAGAAACTATTGCAGCATTCTGTTTATATTTTTATACTAACTTATGACATTTATAAAAGAAAGTTGCATCCCATTTTACTAAAATTATGATTGTAATAAAATTAATCAAAAAAATGTATGGAATAAAATTTCTTTCCTCGAATCGTAATTAATGTCTACGGATAAGATATTTATTTTTTTATATTGATGCATATATTTTAGCATCACTATTAAAAAAATTTCAAAAAAATAAGTACGATATTTATGGATACTCATTAATATCAATGATTAAAAGGTACCCTGAAATGAAGAATTTCAAAGTTAAAAATAAAAACTTTTTAAATCAAAAGATTCTTTTACGATAGATAGTTTTGCGACAAAGGGCTTTTTTTCCCGCTTAGATTTCGTTATAGGTCAAAAGAAAGTAAAGTAATGAAAAGCATCGAAGGCAGTTCATCCTGCAATGAATTCCAATCCGTGAAACAAGGTATCTTAATTTTAAAAATGCTATTAATTCTTAATTTAAAATTTTTGCATTCATTTATTTATTTTTTGTCCCATGCTGCCTTGCGATTTCGTTGTGCTGTGAAAAGCAATTAAAATAAACAGCCATAAAAGATCAAGATTTCTTCTATCACCGATAAAATAATCGCTGTCTGTGGTCACACAACAGATGAAATGCTCAAATCTTATGCCCCCAGCCCTCAGTCATCGGATTTCAAATTATGAACATTCCCCCGGAATGGAAATTTATTTATATATCTAAAAGGATCTTCCGGCAAGGAAATTTTTTTAATTTTATTAAATTTTCCTCTTTACGCTAAAGATATAGTAATAAAATTATTTATGTGTCTAAAATGTATCTTAGCATATACAAATTTATCGGGGTATGCACTCTCCGAAACTTTCTTATACACTACTTAATAAAGAGTTAATTTTCTCTCATGGATGCCCAGAATTTTATTTTCAGAATCCTGCACATGAACTTTTTGTATTTCGTAGTATAATGGATAAAACCACAGCGACATTTTGAACGCTTTTTTTTTCTTTAACCGAATAAAACCAAAATCTGACGTACATTTATACTTTGAATAGTGAAATCACATACCAAATTTCATTTATCTAAGTCTCTGTGTGTTTGAATTATCGCATTTATCCGCAGGAGAATGTACAGACCAACAAATGATTATTCCTTTAACCATCTGTTGATTCAAAATCTGAAAGAAATTTAAATATTAGGTAATAAAGCTGTATACTCAAAAATCATTTATACAAATTGATAATTTTTTTTAGTTACCACAATCACATCTATGCGAAATCACAGGTCAACAAATGATCAATTATTTGACAATTTTATTCTAAAATTTAAAAACAATCTGCACTTTAGATTCTGGAATTGTGTACCAAATTACATTTATTTAGTATTACTATCCAGCCGGAAGACGCCTCATATATGCGTATGAGAAACTTAAAATATGGTGGTTGGTTCTCGCCCCCTACCGTGGATACAGAAATGATGTATGTTCTGCTGCAACCGACTAATGATGGGGTGTACCTCCTACGAAAGGAATTGTATCGTGGAGGGTGATGACCCTTAGGTCTCAACCTTATTTCCCGCCAATGCTGTCACGGCGATGCGGTCATCCAGATTTTTTCATGTTCCTCAAGGGGAAGGGTCGTAGTAGTCAACTTGTGATTATCTAATGTTGGATAAGGCCGCGAGAACCTTTTAAAGTATTAATGAACGATAGTTATGAAATATAGATATTTGGCATGAATCTAGCATTTTTACTTATTCTATCGCCAGTATATACATTTTGGAAGCCTTTTTACCATGCAATTTACACCATATACATAGTTGTCAATCGAATCTTGGAATTATGTTCCAAATTTATGTCCTATCTAGGTAAATCTATGTTCTAAATTTTATCTGTCTAGCTCTTTATGTTGCGAGGTTATTGTGTTCACTTGTACTTGATCAACCTGATCGACAAATTTTCTGAAAATGAATTTCGTTCACAATTTGAAAGAAATCTACAAATTTGATATTAAAACCACATACCAAATTTCACCTATCTAACTGAAATCTTTTTGAATTATCATTTCATAGACAAATATAATATTAAAAAAAGTGTTTTTCGAACTCAAGAGAAGTCAAAAGCGTAGAAATTCGTCAAATTCTTGAACTCAAATTTTTTATGTCACTTTCTTCCTTTCTTTTTTTTAAGATGATGCATTATTTTAAACTTTTTACAAAATATTCTTATATTTGTTTGTATTCTTAAATTATACTGATTATTCTTTCTTCTAAATTAGAAATTTCTTTGTTTATACGCGATAAAAGTGTTGAAATTTCTTTCGCGATTTTATCCGATTTATGATGGTAATGTATATTTATTGCTTACAGGAGGAATACATTTTATATAACTATTCACGCAATTATTTTACTATACTTTCAAATTTTGACAATTCATATTTCCTTTTCTTTTAACAATGTGTATTTAATGTAAATATATTTGTGGTTAACCTGTATGTGGCTACTGTAAATATCTGTTGCTATTGTAAATATTATGTGATTTGTATCTGCCTGTGATAGGTAAATAAGTACCAAGAAAACCAGAACTTATGTTGATTTTTTAAATATTTTTTTATAAAATACTTGTAAATATTTGCTTACATATAGAACGCTAAAGAATGCAAATGTACTTGTAACATAAATATTTTTATATGCAATGTGTTTTTAAACATGTCTTTATTTATAAGAGTAGTATGCACTGCATAAATATAAAAATATTGGAAAACTTCCTTGTGTTATTTGTCTTTACATCCTTCATGTTCATCCTTTAATGCAGTGATTATCGGTCCATTATTCAACATTCTCCATGGACCAAGGCCGAACATTTTGACGTTATCCGTCGATTGCTTCTCATTATCTGCCAAAAGGACAGATTAATAGGACAAATTTGGGTTTAATTGTGTCTCGGTGGAGAGTTGATTAACTGAGCTTATTGTTTAACAAAATTTTCCAGATTTAAATATCAGATTATTGACTTGATAAATTTAATGAATAGTGAAAAACGTTCAATGGGAGTATTAAGTTATTCATATTTAGAAATTCTATTTACGACATAATACATGAATGGATCATTAAATACTCACGAAATCATGTGTGAAAGATTTTGGGAAAAAGGTAAATACGTTATCTTTATAAAGGGAAATATAAGATGCTATTAATTTTTCTAATCTGCGTGTTACCTGTAAGTATTTGAATTAACTGAATACCTGTTTGCTGAATTTAGCACCATGAATACCAACGTTAATGGAATTTCTTTGTTTTGAACAAAAAAATTACGCAAAATTCAGTTAAAAAACTTTCTTAATTTAGCACCACGAATACAAAAGAAAATGAAGACTCATAAATAAGTATCAATTATTTATAAGAGTCATTAATTTATATTTTATTAATATGTTTCAAAATTCAAAATTTTAAAAATTGCAATAGTTAAAATAAAATATGTTTCAATTACAGTTACGAGAAAGAAATGTCCATTTTAACATTACTATATAAAATAATTTTACAGTAAAACACAGTATTTATAGATATTTTATTGCTTTTAAACACAGCATTGATTAAGTTTAGTAAATCTGTATTTTGTTTTAATAAAATTCATTTAATGCGATAATCGTGTTTATTAATTAACTGTAAAATCACTGATTAGAGTCACTATTATAATAAAACAAAACAGAGTAGTCACCCCTTCACTTTAAAAAATAAATATTCAATATATCACAAATTTTAGTTCGAATCATAAGAAGAAAAAAAAATCGAATATGCATTTAGACTACTACTATCGCCAATTTTTCTCAAAAGAGGCGTTTTTTTTTTAAAATCTAATTTATCTAGATCATTGTGTTTTAGAGTTATCATATTTATATGCATGCAAACTGACAAAAGGGCAGATTAATGGGACTAATTTGAGCTTAATTTTTTCTCGGTGGAAAGTTTATTAACTGAACTTAGCAAAGACATTATAGACACAACGTCAACGCTTACAATTTTAAAGCTGAAACACATTTGCAGTTCTAATGGCACAAATATAAGTCTAATTTCATATGTCTTGTTTGTTGATTTTTTAAAGTTATCCTGCTTTTTATTATCCTTGCATACGAAAAGACAGACCGATTTCCTTTTGGAGAATTCCGGGTATTATATGCAAATCATACATTCAATATTTTCATGTACTTCATGCATATAATATTTTAGTAAGTATCATACGCCAATTTCCTCTTTGCAACTTTGATCAAATTTTTGGATTATAGTATTTATAGCCACACAGATTTCATTTGTGAAAATAAAGTTTTGAGATTCGAAAATTTTTCGAGTAAAATAATTTTATGATACCAATATTTCCTTTATCTCTACTTCGTACACAAGAAAGCTAAAATAATGATGATAAATAAAGAAATAAAATTTCCGAAGGTCATTTTAAACCACAAATTATGGCAGTAAGGAAACCCAATTCTGCCTTTACACGGGAAACAAGATATTTCGCAAACAGAAGATCTATTCGCTCGCGTTCCCCATTTCATCCTGGGACATCCCAGCCGTGAACCCTTTAACCGACTGTAACCATAACATGTTCCGATTAGCATAAAGAGAAACCCCTCGGGCGACCTCGGTCCCAGATTTCCATGTATTTTCCAACCCAACGGAAACGAGAATAAATATATTCTGATGGATGTTTTTGCTGTCTGGAATCAAAGGGGGTATTTGTTTAAACATTTCTTCCTCGCTCGGCCCATCATGAATTTCTCGGTATTGGGTGCCATGTCCTTTTTATTCTGTCTGAAATTTGAAAGTCTAAAAACCCGTGAAGGAAATAGAGAGGGGGATTTTGTATTGATGCTACCGGAAATGTCGTTGGAACTGTGTAATGGAAATTATTGCAAGACCATTTCCGTTATGTTGTTACTGTTGTATTAAATAGATATTCCAAGAAGGATATATATATGGTTATACTTTTATCATAGGAAAAGAAATGTGATATTTTTACATCAACTTCATTTAAGTTTCCTTTTTATTATTTTTTCATAGATAAAATAAAATCATCTGCTTCAGGTATGTCCTTTTAAAAATTTCTTGCAAAAAATTATGCTGTGCTTGATGTTATGACGACCTGTGGATTCGTTCCATTTTTTGACAATTACGCATCATGGAGGAATTATTCAAAACAGACCAAACTCATATAATAATAAAGGTACTCTCAAGATCATTAATATGCTACGTAATCCATTATAAAACATAAATGAAGATAGTTATTGATATCTAGCTTGAACATCAAATTTTATTGAGAATCGAAGCCAAAATATTGGACATATAGTGACACAATTTAACAACCATATCATCTAAGATAAATACATGTTTACAAAACCCTGCATGCTGTATTTTGCTTTGAGATTATCTAGTGTAGGTTGTACAGTTCCGAAATTGAAATTTTCAAACATTTCAAAACAGCATAGACTAAAGTCATACCAGGATCTAAAGGTAAAATTGCTATTTTGCCATTAAATTCCAGGCATCACCTTCACCCTAATATATTTTCATACATTTTTTAAACCTTTTGTATTCGGAATCAGCATTTTCCGCAATTTCTGAAATGGCGAGAAAAATTAAAGAATATATCATCCTGGGTATAAGAAAATTAAATTTTTGAATTTAATGAATCGTTAACAAGCTTAATTAATTCATAAATAAATTTCCGTATACAAGGTGCCTCAATACTACGGTTAAAAATTTCTTGGAAAGGTAAAGTATACCAAGATGAAACAGAGTCACGCAGTATTGCAGGGTCGGAAATGACGTATATGCGGCAGTATATGCAGAAAACACAATAAAAGAAAAAATGGCATCTAAGTGAGTATGCTGTTTTTTATTCAACATACATCAAGAAAAGAATGTCAACTACAGATGATTATCAAATTAATAGAAACAACTGTGAATAAAAATGGCATTTTAAGAATTCTTTTCTTAATGTCCCTAAAATATAATCTTAACTATCATGTTTTAATATAAAAAGAATATCTCGTAATAATATGAGGTAACTGTAGTGAAATTGTATACTTTGTGGATTTTTGCCAAACACGTAAAATCATACCTCACAGACTTTCAAAGAAGTCAAATTCTAAGATTGGCTGGAACAACTTTGACCGAAATATTCTAGCTTTTGAGGGTTTCTAAAGCTATAATGTTTAAAGTTCTCACAACATACACACAGCGTGGTAACAAAAGTTCGGCAAAACAAAACTGTGTTCGCAAGAAGTTGAGTCAAGGAGACTAGAGACAATGAAGCGGTTTCTAATGTCTAAAAAGAAAGCAACTGCTGCCAAAGTGACCACCGAGCTCAATCATAATCTGGATTCTATCTCTACTACTTATTAATAAAGACTCTTGTATTCGCTTGCAATGTTTCCATTATTTTGATAACTACGTATACATGCTAATCAAAGAAGATGTTCAAATTATCATCCATAAGCTATAATGCAGACCTCAAATTTTCGATGTATGGATGCTCAAACGTTCTCACTCTCTGGTCATATAGCAATGGGTTGATGTACTCTTTGAAAAAGTAGTCAAAGCATGATAGATTTGGTGGCAAAGAAGATCAAAGCACAGACGTCCATTCATAATTCATTAGGATTATCTGGAAAGAGTCCCTATCAGATAGCCCCTGGTGTAGATGTCCAAGATTTTGTGGTTGGGAATATTCTTCGTCGAATATTGTTAAGTATACAAGTAGTTCATTGCATACATATCGCTCAGTACCATGTATACCGCCAAAGACATATCCAGTACCTCCATGTTCTTATATTCAGACATTCTGTTCCAGTTGCCTCGGTGAGTTATGAAAAGTCTGCAAGAACGTACCAGAATATCGATGTCTAAATTTAATTTAATTTTTATCTAATGACAATTTTAATTAACGTTTTTTTAAAATGTTCCTAGATTTCCACCTAGACTTTACAATGTATATCTGTACCAAATTATCCTGCAGGGCGCCAATGCACACACACACACATTCTTTATTTTTAATCAAGATAGACTTTAAAATATTTCACACTCGCCATTAGTGTCCTTCAAGTTTTCCACATTTATTTCTGTTAATCTAAACACAGTAATTTTTATGAGTTTTTTCTTAATCATTACTTTTACTAGTTCTGTAAGAGGATTGCTTTTACATTATTTGCTTTACTTACAAACAATGCCTCATTTTCAGTATCCCAGCGGTAAATGTTAACACGTCCTGCATATTCCACCATCTACTGAACAACTTTACTCTCTTGTGGGCAAGCTCCACTGAGAAATTTACGAATCAAATATGATAATATAATAATACACGTGTTAAAAATTCACACGGTGATCTTTCAAGCGTTGATACAACATTTATCCCTAACCTAGCTTGGTCCATAGCCTGTGAGATAAACTCCACCTTGTGATTTTCTAAAATCTAGGTGGCAGAATTACAGTCCCTAAGAAACTCTAGGGCACGATCGCGTATCCGTGAGATCTGATAACAGCCCACCTCTATTCTTGGCCCTTCCCCCTACATATTCATGAGGGCTGAGAGCCGAGGTGATGGATGTGTTGCGGCCACTGAGAAATTGGCAGAGTTTGCTCTGCTGGAAAAGCTCTGTAATTAGTATTTGACTGTGAGAGGCGGTGGGGTGGTATAACACTGGTTTTGGTTTAGGTAAAGGGATAAAGCCGCTGATTCTTGAGGTGGGAGACAGGAGATAAGGGGTTGAAAATCGGTGGCTTTTGGTGTGAGGGGAGCAGTTGAAGGATAGAGAGGGAGTTTGAAAGGTATTTAAGGATCGATTTTGTGATAGATTTTATGGTCGATTTAGGGAAGATGGATGAAGAGTTAAAAATAGTAATTTATTTTGGGCAGTAAGTGCGAAAAAAAAATCAGACGATTTCAAACTGGATGGAATCAATCATATTAATTGAAAAAACAAAAATGTATTAAAAATAGATATTTAAAGTAAAAATATTTTTAAAAAAACAGATAATCAAAGTTTACTCCCTTGATTTTCTCATATACATTTTGGCAAGAACATGTAATATGTTTTGCGTTTTGTTTCTTCGTATAATGAATCTTTACTTATAATAAAAGTGTGTGTGTTGGTGCTCTACGGTCCAGATTGTTTGATCTAAAGCTATCAAAAACAACAATAAATACCTACTTTGGAGAATGGAAATATGCATCTAGGAGCGAATTAAAAAAAATTTTAATCAGAATTTTAATTAATTTCAAATTAATTAATTTCAAATTTCTTTTGAAGAGAACTTCTGGAAATATTACAACATAAAAATAAATCTTACATCATCTAAAAATTCAAAAACAGATAGAAAGGAAATCAGACTCCAAGAGCCAGTTATGCGAGCATAAAGAAACTTTTATTCTTTATCAGTGTGCTGCCATCACGCTGACAAAAATTCAAATTAAAAGAGTAAGTTGATTCGTACTACAAACTAAATTTCTAAAAGTGTAATTTTCAGCATGTGTCTATATGCAATGAAATAAATATAAAATCTGATATTTTCTTTAAAAAAATGCATGAAAAGTTTTCTGTAAATTTTTAAAATATGTATATTATTAATTTAATAATTCAGTTTTATTTAAGGATAACATAATTTAATTTATGTAGAATATCCACTCTAATCAGAGCTTAACAGCTAATTTCTAAAATGTTAGTATACATATAAAAAAATGATACAAATGAGCAAATAATTATGTTTTATGCAGTTTGAATCAATAAATGTTTCAATAAATCCTCTATTTTTGTGAATCATATTTAATAAAATAGTCTTGAAATAAATATTTTAAATTTATAAAAAAATACAGCTTTTTGGGACTAAAACTGATTGAGTTACAAAAAAACTGAATATCTCTTTTCTCTCTCTCTCTCTCTCTATATATATATATATATATATAATATATTATATAATTTATGCCCTATATCAATCTATCATTAAAAAAACTTTGATTCATCTTAAAGTTCAGTTATCAGTTTGGCTGATTGACCAAAAATAATAAAATTGTTGATTGTCCTAAAATAGTGCTATTCAAAGCTTTAACACGGTTGTACTGGAACGGTAAATCTTAGAATGCTAAATGGTCTTACTGCATATGCTAGATTATTTTACTAAATATGACTCATTGATCGAAGAACTGCATAAAATTTAGACTTCATTATTGCTTTCAGAAGCCCATTTATTGACTGAAATAAAATATTATTTTCTGCATTTAATTCCTTTTGAAAGTAAAACTTATAACTGAACTTTAAGATGAATCAAAGATTTTTTTAAATTATAGATTGATATAGGGCATAAATTATATAAAATATTTTGTATTATCATAAAAGTTTCGTACTAAAGAATTCGATTTTCTTGAAAATTTTTTTAAAAAAATTTCTTAACTTTTTTAACATACTTAAATTATAATTTTCAATTTTACGGGAGCTGAAAGAAAATTAGAGAGATATGTCACTATATATGCTGTATAATGAATATCGTAAAGTTTCAATGATCGTATGAATTATACGACTATCAAAATTTAAACTTAAAAATATCTTGCTGAAGAAGACACTAAGAGATCAATAAAATATTTGATTAAAGTTTTAGCTAGATTGGTTTGCCAAGCCATTTATCTTGGTGAATCAAATGATGGCCAAAGGCGGTTATCAAGGCAATAAATTTAGACTTCTTTGATACAAAATTCAATAAAGAACTATAGTTTTAATGTCAATGTGTCTTGCGAATTTTTATTCACTTTTCTAAATAAAAAATTCTGTTCGAGTTATCATCGTAATAAACACATGAACGCATAATCACTAAAAAAGGATAATTGCTGTTAAATTCCAATAATAATTTTTAATAAGATTATGGCTCAATTATTTAAAAATTAAAAATTGGTAAATATTTTAGAATTTTTGTGTCGTCTGAGATTTTACATAAAATTATTTTCTAAAAAATTTTGAAATTTTAGAAATCAAAGTAAGATTATGCCATTACATTGTATAACGAAACTTAATCATCCATCGTGTTTGCAATCGATATTCAAAAGTAAATCATTTAGAAGCTGTCCTTTGATTGAAGTCAAATCACAGAATTTCATAAATAGTGACTAATAAAACAACATGATTTGTATACAATTTGGGATTCATGTTCAAAAAAAATTGAAATATTAAGCAGAAACAAATTAATATTATATTTTCAATACGGATACACAAATTATATAATAAACGAATAAAAAGAAAAAATTATTTAAAAATACTCTTAGATATCAATTATTGTCTTAATATAGAAACAGTCATTTTTGTAATGTATGTAAATAACTACATATGTAACATCTCTTCCTAAAAACCAACTTTTGCACATTTACTATTTTATTCAAAAGAAAAAATATTGGCAATTTTTCAAAATACAAAAATTAATTAAAAATTTAATTAATTTGAAACTAGTCAACATTTTGCATTTTCTCCACTACAGCAATGAAGAAAACATCCCAGAAAAAAAATTCATAGTCTCTAAAAATTCAAAATTTTACCTTTTCAATAAAATCAATTTTTATTTCTGTGCAATCGTTTCTTTGTTATTGTCTGTTTAATTAAACACAAATTATTTTGAATTAAGAAAATATATAAATACTCCTCTTCTAATAGTTTAAAATTTCGAATTACACAATATCTCTACTACTATTTTTTAAAATTTAACTCTTATTTTCAAACCACTTTTATGACAATGTTTTTATTCATTTAAAAGTAGTTTTTAAAATGTCTGAATGCTAACATAGCTGTCGGCGGTTTTTCAAAACCGTCTGATTCTATTTATGTTCTAATTTTAATTAAAAAATTTCAGACAATAAAAGAAGTTTTATATACTATAGTAATTTATATAGAAGTTGTTTTTATTTTATGAATGCTATACATGAAAAGATTTTAATCTTTAGCAAAGCCTACTAATATTTCATTCAATTAGTAAAACAAAAATAAATCGTCCTTCCTAAATGGTTCCCTTATTACATCAGTAACGTCAGTTAAAGCATACCCGGAAATGATATCGCAATATTTTTTTTATATAAAACATACATAAGAAATGTATCTAGAGGCAACGTGAAACTCCCTTTTCTATTTCTTGCACAGGTTTTCAGACTTTCAAATCTCGGACAAAATAAAAAAGACACGACTCCCAATTCCACTGAAATTCATGAAAGGCGGGGAGAAAGAGAAATGTTCAAACAAATACCCCCTTTGATTTCAGACAGCAAAAAACATCCATCCGAATATATTTATTCCCGTTTCCGTTGGGTTGGAAAATGCATGGAAATCTGGGACCGAAGTCACCCGAGGGGCTTCGCTTTATGCTAATCGGAACATGTTATGGTTACAGTCGGTTAAAGGGTTCACGGCTGGGATGTCCCGGAATGAAATGGGGAAAGCGAACGATTTTTAGTTCTATTTGCAGAACGCTTTGTTTCCGGTGATGAACAGAATTTAAAAAAAAAAAATCCCTATTGTGTTTTGTTTTGTAGCAAGAACGTAAATAGAATATTGTAATATTTTTCAATATTATAATTACTTCGAGATTAAAAACGTTATCTGATGTTTATGTTATAATATTCATTAAATCAAAAGCTTTTTTTATAAAATGGCGTTTTGCAAACTAATTTGTAAAATCTGCTTCTATATATTCTATAGTATTAACGATTCAAATAGAATTATATAATATTTATAAAATAGATTTTTATCATAGCAGTTATGGCATGACAGTTATTTCATGACTAGTTAGAAATGTCAATTCTTGTATTTTTTTTATATTTAATGTTAAGTTAAGAACACTAGAAAAACGCGTTGTATCTAGCTTGCAAATGGTAGTTGGGAAGTTTCAGTCCAGTCTAAGCTTTTATTTTTCACATAACTTCTATTTAATTTTGAATATCACTTTTTGACGACAGATGCAGAAAACATTCTCCATAGTCTTCTCTGAAACTTGGAATCTCCCACGGAGAATTGATGTATAAAAGTAAAATGATAAATCTATCCCTTGTTCTAAATAAACGAATTTACGATAGTACAGAGAGCAATGAAGACCGAATGGAGAGTTCTGAAGAATAGAACAAAACTACTTTCTGCAGAATACATCAAGAACGAAATTCTATTCGGTTAATACTAGACACAAAGCAGGGTGAGGGATCTAAAAGAAATTAAATGGTATAAGATTTGAAAATATGTTTTTATTGCAGAGAATATAGATTATTGACATTCCAAACAAAATTCTGTTCAAACATGAAGTATTGCAAAATATATTAGGAATCATTGCAGGACTATTTTAGTAGGTGGAATGATAAGCTCTGTAGATGTTACTGTACTGTCAAGTTAATTTATCTTTGACATAGATATGAAGTGTGTAGGATCACACAAGTATTGAACGTTCAATAAGTTTCTGAAATACAAATATGTCTATGGTCCAACTAGAGAAAATCTTGTTTAGCACTAGTAATCAAACTCTCATGCAGTAATTGGATAATTTGGGACCGATCAATCATGATAAAAATCTTCCATGGCGGATTACATCTGCTAATTGACATTTAAGATTTAACTTGTCCATTCTTCCTACCAAGCTTTGATTATGTCAGTAATCGTTTAAAATGAATTATTCGGTTGATCGTCTTTTCAAATAGATTGCATTAAAGAACAATCATTCTTTATAATCGATGATACCAGTATATAATTGATGTATGATGGCGTATATTTATAAATCGGCTAATGCCGGTATGTGAACAAATAAAAGTGACATCAGCAGTATAGCAAGAAAACATGACAGAAATCCGAAATAAAAATATCACTTGCTGTAACTTAAAAAAAAATATTTATAGGTTATTTTTTTTATATTATTTTGCAAGTAGAGTAGAACCTTGGTTATTCCGTTTTAAATGACATAGACTTTGATTAGTTAAAAAACATTGAATCTAAAAAGATACTTAATAGTTTCACTTTTGTTAGGCAGATTTTGTTTTTGTCAGTCGTAGATCATCAAGATGAGGCACTCAGATTGCAATAAAATGGCTGCTTCTTGTGCTTCTAAGTCGATTAAACAACCACGATAACAAATGACACTTCGAAACTTTCATTACTTTTTGCTCAATGATAAATTAATGCTATTAAGCAACGTACGATGAACTATGTTAGCAAACAAGAGAACTTGTAGAGCGGTGAAATAAGGTTTGTAATTTTAAAGGACTATATGGACTCACTAATTGTAATTGAAGTAAACTCGAAATTCTGTAAACATCAAGAAGATTCATTAATATTTGTATGACAGAAAAGTAATATTTTTCATGAACAGCTATGAAATATTAAAAATAAAGAAGAAAAAAATTACTATCACTAGCTTTTGAGAAAAGAATCTAGATATTTTATCTTTAAAGATTATTTAATTTTTTTTCATTTTTTAAACGAGATAAAGCAAGAGGGTCGATTGTTGTATATCCTCCCTTTTTACTTTTGCGTCTGTTCGAGATGCCAAGTGATTTTAACGATTCGTCATACTTTTATTGAATGTCCTGATTTTATTTTTCATCGATTACGTTTTTTTAACTCCTCGGCACTGGACATGCCAACGCTATTGGGGAAAAATTCTCACAAAAAATCTTTTTAAGTTTATAAAAGCAATTGCTTTCTATAATTTCATTTAAACTCCATAATTTTAAATTTATTTAATATTCCACCGTTTTGTTATACAGTTTTAACATAGACTTTCAATGCATCTTTTGTTCTTACTAAAGGTTCTTAGATTATATTAGAAAAATCTTTTATTAACCATAGTCTGGCGTAGTATAGCCTGTTTTGGCTCTTTTGCCATTAAAACAGACAACCAACCAATTCACGTATGCGAAATATAGAGAACTCGAAATTTTGAGAATCTCCTTTGTTCAGACTTACCCTAAATTCGAAAAACAAATTTTTGGTATTATATATGTCCGTCTGTCTTTCTATGAACATGATATTTCAAAACCGCTCCGAGACAGACGGGCGAAATTTAGTTTATGGACTTTAGATATCTTATCAAAACTAAGTTTCTGTCAAATTTTGAATGAAATCCATTTGACTGGCTTTTCGAGTATAAGTGAACTCAATGACTGCAAAACGTAAACATAAAATTAGTATACAGCTTTTAGCATCTAAAATATATATTCTTATCAAATCTTGAACGAAATCTGGCAAAGGTTTGACAACTTGACGGCCTGTATTCGCTCGCGATAATATAAACGCGATTATTCTACTGACTTAAATCAATCAATTCTGGCAAGCGATCTTGTGACTACAATTATAGTTCCATGTCAAATTTTGGATTCCATCGGTCGTAAAAAAAAGGAGTCAAAAATATAATTTTGATTTTAAGATATTTGTATATTAACAGCATACAAGGCATTAATCTCTAAATAAATCACTAAAGATTGCGCGATAGATTCAGTAAAAATGTTATATTCATGTCATATATATACATTTCTTAAATATTATTCAGTAATGTGATACAAGGTATGAGCGGTCTAACCCAAGGTCCACAATTTTATTTCGGAAGAAAAGGAGATAAGATCTTTATTGGAGAGTATGCGAGAACGTTTCAAGGAGACCCCTCTTGCTGGTTTTATTAAAATATTTTGTAATACAAACTGTAATGTATATTTAATGATTCACTATTTGGTTTCTTCCCTTATTATCTGACACTTACTGTTATTCTGCATCGCCTTATCCACTATTGTCGAATCTATTTGAGAAAAATGTGAAGTCGTAACTTTCGTTAAAAAAAATGAAGACTTTTCTTTTTTTTTAAGAAATAGTTTGAAAATTGCCTATAATTTTAGCTTCATATGGAATGTGATATTCCTTTCAATTGGAAAGGAATATCACTCCGTTTGTACCTTCACTGCCATAACCTGAAGTATAATTACATGAATAATTCTAATAAAGCAGTTTTTTTAAGCCATAATTTATTAGTGTAATAGAATATAATTATTTTATCAGAAATATGAACTGCCAGAACAAGAATGTAAGACTCTGATAGAAATGTACAACAAAACAAGATTTTTTTAATTTTTTTTTTGCATTTATAATTTATTTTTTATTTTAATTAAAATTTCAGAATTTTTTCCTTGTGATAGCTCATCATTATTCAACGTCTTTATAACGGTTAATGATTTAACTTCTTTTTCAGTACTTTCAATGCTATGTAAAACCTCTCACATTTCTATCAGAGTGATCATGTATTATCAGCTTTTATTTTTACTTCCAAATTTTAGGTAAAAAAAAAGAAATAAAATTTGTGCACTAAAAAAAGCATAACTTTAAACACTTTTTATTTTTAAAACGTGCTACTTTTTTAAATATAATATACTCGTAAATGAATTTATATTATAAATATTAAGGGATTTTAAATTCCATTTTGTCCCAAATTTTCTAACAGATAATGCTACTCATATGAAATTAGATTTAATTAAAATTGATCGAATATATAATATTAAAATTCTGAAAATATAAAAACATTTAATCGTTATCGTGAAAACACAAATATGCTAAAATTTCTGTGTGGAATGCATCAAGATATTAGTGAACAAATGATTATAGAATTCCATCTACAAAAAACATGACGCAAATTCAATTAAATAAAATTTTGTAATAATGATACATATAGAGACTGTCTAAGAATTCATAAAATTAGCAATAGTTTTTATTAAAACATTTAAAACTTTCAAAATTTATGTTTTCTGTAAATATCGCAATTTTAGGACATAGAAGAATTCTTTATAAATGTTTTTAGAAGGCTACTTAAACTATCTGAAAAATGGAAATATTTAATAAAATACATAAATCGTACATTTTTCTCTTTTGAATAGAAGTTCTTATAAACCTCAAATATAAAGAGCAGATTTTTTCCCACAAGCTCCAATAGAACCTTAAAAAAAGATAATATTAGAGAGCAAAATGAAATTTACTACCAGAAATTATGTACATTTGTTTTTCTTGGTGTGTAAATCATCACGAAAACTCATACATTTGTCATATCCTTGATTTAAGATTTCGATCTTCTTCAAAAAAACGTTACACTAGTGATGTGAGATGGACCTTAACGCTTCTTTGAAGTTCCTCATTGGTTAGGAAACTCATTTTTGTGCCCTTATCTGATTCAGGACAACAATGAAATTCACTCGTCTTTAAACCATATTCTCCATGAAGGGTGAACAATGGTGCAAAAGAGTCGCAGCAGAATATCCTGTTCAATAAGCTCATCAAGCCGTTCGAAAGATGCTGGAATACCAGGCAACAAGTTTGTTTCCCAGCATGCCAAATTTTGACTTTGAAGGGTGAATGTTTAAACATTGGTATTCCACATTCTTTCCCTAAAAGAAAATTCAAAGAACATCGAGACTTGAGTAGCTTCAAATGAACCTTAAAGCCCATTTTACATTACTGGTGTCAATGTCCTTCGAAGGGAAAAATCTGAAATCTGATCTACCAAAATGTTAAATGTCAGAATTTTCAAATAATTTTGTGATAAAGTAACCATGCTTGCCCATAACTGTCGGTAATAAATTCATTTTGTTCTCTACTTTTGACTTTTTTATATATCAAAAACGTCCATCGTATTATTATTGTTGTATGAATATTCAAAGTATCCAAGATAAAGAAACCCAACTAATCCAAAGTGCAGATAGAAAATTCAAGGTATATAAGGTCAGAGGTAAAGCTTCTAAGAAATTGAAATTTTTTATTACCCTTGACTAAATTCTAAAGTCTTCTTGAAGTTTGTTTTTAGTTTTATAAGTAAAATTCCATTTTGCGGGAAAGATCATAATTCAAATCTTCCGATGGGAAACCGCATTTCTCATCCGTTATGTGACTATCGAGGGCGATTATTTTGTCGCTGATAGAAGAAATTTTGCTCTCCTGAGGCTGTTCTTATCACTTGCTGGGAGAAAGAGGAAAGAGATTACTGTTGCAAGCACATGAAGACAACAGACAAAATTTTATAGAAATGATGCTACCGTTCTTAGAAAGCGAGAGCGTATGTGCGTTACACTGATACACGTGTATCAAGTATATTTGTATCGAAGAATCATATCATACCTATCAACAAGTAGAATTTTTATAAACAATGACTAGATTTTGTTTTCAAAAATTTTTCTAGTTACTATTTGGTTTTTATCAAGACATATTTTATTATATTTTTTATGAGTCTATGTTGGGTTTTTTTTTTTTTGAGATATGTAGCATATTTTAAAGAAATTTCAATAAAAAATTAATTTTGGAAAATAATAATTAACGCATTAATGCTCAGCCAAGTTTAATTTAAAGTAAATATTTTTGTAAATTTCTGTTAAATTAGGGAGAAAATGAATATTTTTATCTCACTAAATACGATGCATAAAATATGCCTAAATAAAATAAAGTAAAAGTGAATACTAAAAAGTAATATGAAATTCGAAATATTTTTATCTATATATTGATTGATTAAATTTTTTTTAGAAAACTCAGTAGAAAATCTTAAAAAAAAAAACGCTACACTCAAGTTAAAATATTTTTATAATTTTATAAAACATCAAAAAATAAAGATTTTCAAATTCTTTCCTCTACATCAAAAATAAATAAAACGGAAAATTTGAATTTCTTTTGTTAAGTTCTTTTCTAAACCTATTTTACAGTCAATGTAATTAATCCTTTATTATTTATTACAGCCATAGCTAATATTAAAAACATTCGGTCAATGTAATAAAGCGATTAATCACTTTTTCCGGTTATTATTAATAATAACCGGTTAATCGTATCAACGATAACATGTATACGAATTAAGAATTCTTTAACAATTTGGTATTAGGCAAAGCAAAAGGAAAAAAGAAACAATGGAATCCATTCAATTTAACTATTGAAGTGAGCAGGCAGCTACTGTTCCATATATAAAATGTTTTAGTAAATCATTTCTATACAGATTCGCATCCATATGAATATTTTCTTCGGAAAATTTGGCTGAATCGACATGAATGAAAAACAACTTTTTTGCTTTTGTTTTGTTTTGTTTTGTTTTCCTTTACCAAGCTGGAAAAGAATTTTCGTGTCGTTCTTTTCTGATCTCATCTCTGTCATCTTTCTTTCTTTATCGATAAGTTGTTGGAAGCCATCTGCAAAAATATTGAGCCATGCTGTTTCTATAGACGTCCATAAATGCAAAAGTGTTGCCGATGTAGGATTTTATGAGCGAACTGACCTCTCGTTAAGATCTCATAAATATTCGATGAGATTTAATGTCTGGCTGTCTAGGTGGCCAGATCATTCGCTGGAATTGTCAGGAATGTTTTTCAAACCAATCATGAATAGCTGTGACTCGGTGACATTCCGCATTGTCATAAAATTCCCATCATTCTTTGAGTGCATGAAGTCCATGAATGAATGCAAGTAGTCTCCATAATCATAACCATTTCCAATCAATGATAAGTTCAGTTTGACCAGAGGACTTAGTCCATTCCATGTAAAAACCATCTACATCATTATAGAGCCACCGCCAGTTTGCAAAGTGCCTTGTTGACAAGTTGGGTCCATGGCTTCGTGGGGTTACACTTGAATCCTACTCTCGGGTCTTACCAATAATTGAAAGCATGACTCATCTAACCAAGCCACGGTTTTCCAGTCTTCTAGGATTCAACCGATATGGTCACGAGACCAGGAGAGATGCAGCAGGCGATATCATGGGGTTAGTAAAGGTACTCTTTTGCTGTTATCGTAGCACTGTCTTAACGAACAAGTCCGTCATATATCTCACATTGATTCCTGCGGTTATTTCATGGAGTGTTGCTTATCCATTAACACTGACAATTCTTCGAACACGTCGTTCTCTCAGTTATCAAGTGGAGGCGGTGGCCACTACGTTGGTTATCCGAGAATATCTAACATAGGTATTCTTGGCACACTCTTAATACTGTGATTCTCGGAATGTTTAATTCTGTGACGATTTCCGAAGTGGAATATCCCATGAGTCTAGCTTCAACTACCATTCCGCATTCAAAGTCTATTAATCCCCGTCGTGGGGTCATATTTCCGTCAGAAGCCTTTTTTACTTGAATGACTTAAATACAAATGAAAACCCTGCAAATGCACTGTCTATGTATACATTTGTACCTGATACTATTGCTATTTGTTTATTTGCATATTGTTATCCCATGACTACTGTCACCACAGTGAGTTTCCGGATAATTTTTTTATGTGTTTTTTTATGTGTATCAATAACTTTTTTTTCTCTCAATAAATGAGTAGCTAGAAACATACGAAACTCTGAACTCTAAACATGGAATAAATCTGTCTTGCGACATTTCAATTTCAAATCTAGTCAGGATGTTGACTCATTTTTTCCAAGTCCATATCTTTATCTTTCCGCTCAAATCAATCCTTTACTTTTCTTTTATTATGGAAAATATTATGGTCTTCGTCATTTGATTAAATAAAAATTAATTATCATCCTTTTTTAAAAAGGATTGAACTCTAATAACAAGGTTAACACATTTTTCGTTCGTTGTGTACCCTTGAGCTAATTGAATCCCCCCAGTTATTGTTTGCTTGTTTTGTAGCGGCATGGTTCCGCTTGCGAAAAAGCCTCTTTAGTAAGCACGAGTTAAATGCGTTATCTGTAAACACAAAGCCCTCCCCCCTTTTCCTGAAACTAAAAGCATTTCGAAATATGTTACGTATGTTTTTATTTGGAGGACAGTTGAGACTGGTGAATGAGAAAAAAAAAGTAATAATTGTTCTTCTTGGATATATCAGATAGTAGATCAAAGAAAATCAATGGTAATATGTAAAGAAAGAACTTCTACCACCCATGTAATTGGTTACATTTTGGACAGAAAAGAGAAAGAGATGTCATGCAGCCATCAATGTCGGTAATTTTTTCAACAGAGATGGAGAGCTACGCTAGTCGTTGAAGGAAGATACAGATCGGACAGCCGACGTCATTGGTTACCGCTGAAACATAAAGAATTGTAGAGGGAGAAATAGAGATAAATCTTCTCCAGCCAGCGAAATCCAGTATTTGAATTAAACTTTTGATGCTTGCAATTTTTATAATTTTGGAAATATGCAAGTAAATTAATATTTACAATCATTTATTGTTACTCTTTCTGATATTTCTGGAAAAATTGGAAAACAACTCTCTCTCTCTCTCTCTCTCTCATATATAATTTTTTACAGTTGTGTGGCCTACTTTTCCATACTGGGAGGTATAATTTATGTAGAAGATCAAGCGGTAAGAAATACGTCATTTCACATCGCTACACAAGAGCAAAAGAAACAGAATTTTTACTTTCGATCATTTTATTATGAGATTGTTATAGGGATTTCGTTGCCACGTATCGATTTAGGTGACAGAATTTTAGGTATCTTTAAAAGAAGGAGCGTGAGAAAATGTAAAAGTAAGCATTCATATAATAAGAGAACATTTTAGCATGAAGTTAATATGGAATAAATTAAGATGAAAACTAGGAAGTTAATTAGAATTTAATTTAGATAAATATATATCATTGTATCAAAAGATGTATATCGGTTATATAATATATATTATATAGCCGATACGAAGACAACATTACAACCATCCTTCTGTTTTGAAATCATTGCAGCTCTAGATACAATATATATATATATATATATATATATATATATATATATATATATAT